>SJYW01008835.1:82253-110448 GCA_006410735.1 Raphicerus campestris
CCCCCCCCCCCCAGTTTTAAGCATTAAAAAGAGATAAGCCTGAGAATAGAAGAGATTTATCTTCTGAATGTGAAGTTTAAAGACACCTCTCTGCCTCTGGGCCAGGAGATGCTGAGTGACCCAAACTTCTCTCACAACTGAATTTTCCTGATGGAAAAGTTCACAGAGAAGAGTCATATACTTGGATGGCCAGTCAGTTGCACAACACCATCAGAATTTTCAAAGAATATTAGCTGGAATCCAAAGCTATCATTTGCCTAAGAAATCATGTAATATGATTATGAATCAGATTGGATTACTTATCACCATTTAGAAACACAAATCAGGGTGGAGAGTGGGGTTATCTCATAGGTATAGCTTTCTTTATTTACCTTATAAGAAGCTTTGGGGGTCTTGTAGGAAGTTGAGATGTTTCAGTGGCTCATCCAATGCCCACTAACAGCTCCAGTGAAGTTTTCATTTGAGAAGCTCCAGAGTATGAACCAGGGAGGCTCAGGAGAATGGTAGCAGAATGGTTACAATATCAATGGGCCATGCCGATTCCAAGAGACATGAGTCCTGATGCCCAGTCTCTATAAATTAACGATAGCTATCTTTATTAGATCCTTTGCTAAAAATTTTTATTCATTTTCTCATTTGAGTTTCCCAACACAATTACCATGGTCCATTTTGCAGCTGAAGAAACCATGTTACAAAAGATTAAATGATTTGCCTAATAGTGCAGAGCTTTTAAGTGGTAAATGGGGATTTGAAGCAGGCAGGCTGACTCAGAGACTACACTGAACTACTAAAATATTGTGTAACTGCTTCACATTTTAGAGATCTCAGATAACTTAATCTATATACACCTATTATATACGGGTACCTATATGCTATATTCTAAACGTTGGGCTGGAAAAAACACAAGCTGGAATCAAGATTGCTGGGAGAAATATCAATAACTTCAGATATGCAGATGACACCACCCTTANTGATGCTAAAGCTGAAACTCCAGTGCTTTGGCCACCTCATGCAAAGAGTTGACTCATTGGAAAAGACTCTGATGCTGGGAGGGATTGGGGGCAGGAGGAGAAGGGGACGACAGAGGATGAGATGGCAGGATGGCATCACAGACTTGATGGATGTGAGTCTGAGTGAACTCCGAGAGATGGTAATGAACAGGGAGGCATGGCGTGCTGCGATTCATGAGGTCACCAAGAGTTGGACACGACTGAGCGACTGAACTGAACTGAACTGATATTATATGCTATATATATACCTATATTCTGAGTACTGTATAGGACTAACCTATATTTCAAGTAAAACAAATCATGCAAGAGAGGCAAGGTAAAGTTAAATGCCTACAGTGCCCTGACACATAATATGGAGGATATAATTCTAGTTCAAAGGTAAGAAGCATTTACCTCCAACCCATTATGTGGAAATGCTGATCTAAAATTGCAAGATCTCTTAATGTCGTTTTCTGGAAAAGTATGTGAAATATTTGAATTTTAAATATTAACTAAAAAGACTGATAAATTTAAAAAAAAATTCTCTAAAATGCTAGCCTGACATCTATGCATTATACAAATTTAGACTTATTCATAGAAATAGGCTTTGTACTAGAAGAGAGAAGGAAATCTCTTAGCCACCCACGATCTCTGAGGTCTTGTTCCTATAATAGATCTGTGTGTGAGGTATCTTCAATGTATATTTTCTAACATCTTCAATTCTAGACCATTCTAAATCTTTATATTCTATAGAATATGAGAAACCATAACCTTGATCTTGAGCAACTTACTTTATTGATATGATTGAGAATATGAAAATCACATAAATAAGATTGATAAAATTGATCTGAAATTTCTTTTGCAAAAGCTCACAGAAAGAACATACTCCCTACCTGTTAGAAGCAATTGGAAATAAAATATTTTTTAAAAAATTAAACCTTATCAGGCATAAATTATAAGAGGACTGTAAGAATAAGGTCACTAAAACTCTACCAGTAGAAATATATTTTAGAAAATTGTTTAAAAAGAAGCTAGTATTCTAGGTAAAGGATTTTGTCAGAATGCATAGCCATATGGGAGAGGAGAGTCAGGAAGTTAAGTGTTTTCAAATAGCTATAGGTTGTTTTAATAGAGAGAAGATTTAAATTTTTCCTTGATAGATCTAAGGGTTAGAGTTAGTATTGATTCAAAGTCAGCTTTTGCTTTGGTAAAGCGAAGCACTTCTCAAAAGTATCACATGTAGATAAGTCTGTGCCAAGAAATAGTGAGTTCCTTGTCACTAAAAATATATAAAGCAAAGCTAGAGCAACAGACATTGGGACTGCTGAAGGAGGCATTTGATCATTAAAAGGTGGGTTGAATATAGTGCCGGTTTACAAACCTGACTGCTCATCAGAATCAACAAAATCTTGAAACATGGAATTATAAGAGAGTCTGATTCACTAGGTCTAGGGGGAGCCTAGAACTTGTGTTTAGGGTAAGCAATGGCTTCCCTGGTGGCTCAGATGGTAAGGAACCTGCCTGCAATGGAGGAAACTCAGGTTTGATCCCTGGGTTGGGAAGATCCCCTGGAGAAAGGAATGGCTACCCACTCCAGTATTCTTGCCTGGAGAATCTCATGGACAGAGGAGCCTGGTGGGCTATAGTTTATGGGGTCACAAAGAGTCAGATACAACTGAGCAGTCCTGCACAGCAGTACAGTGATGGGGCAGGAAAACGACTATATATGCTTCCAAATGCATGTTGCATTCTATTTAAGAAGAAAGGTGCCCCTGGAATTAGGGATTCTGGAATAGCAGAAAGGAGGTGACTCTGGGAGGATAGTAACACCTGTGGTAGCTTTGTGAGCCATGGCTCATGTAAAGTCTTTGCCTCACCCAGAACAGTCATGATTACCCATCTCCCAACCCACCCTAGAGCACTCAGAGCCTCCCATAGCCTCTGAATGAAATTAATTCAAAGGACAAAAATAATGAAGAAGTAAGCTGCAAAAGAAGAATCTTTGGGGGGAAAAAAGATTTCCCAAATGAAATGATATTTATCTGATTAATGCCTTGGCTGCTTGCCTATATATTCACTAAGAGGCACACAGAATTTTCTGAAAGAGCTGATTGAGCAGGAATGTGGTGAATATATGAAGCATACTCAATAACAAACACAGTCATGATGACTAGTTTCAGAGGAGGGGCAGTGCTCATGGCATTACAAATTTCCATTTCTGATGCCTCCTTAGCAGCAGAAAGCCAACAAGGGTACCTTATGATGATCAGATGGCTCTATGAAACTCTTTAGTTTCATTTTCCCTCCAGGATAGGACAGTGGAAATAAGAAAGAAAGACTTTTTTTTTTTTTAAGTCTAAAGCAGAACAAATTTTGCTAAATTAAAAATAATTCTGGATAAGTAAAGGTTAGTCAGATCTTACAGCTCTTTCTTCATTAAGAACAAAAATCAACATCCAGTATTGTTGCTTCAAGCTCTTTGTTTTTTGTTCTTTTTTTTAAATCAAATGGCGGTTCTGGCAGATGCTCATCAGCAGGGCCAAGTAAGGCTCATGCTACATTACCAGAATCATAAATGGCCAGCTTTGCGTGCATGCTCACTCATGTCTGACTATTTGCAGTGCCATGAACTGTAACCTACTAGGCTCCTCTGTCCATGAAATTTTTCTAGGCAAGAATGCTAAAGTATTCTTTACTCTAAGGGGATCTCCCTGGCCCAGGGATCAAACCTGCATCTCCTCTATTGACAAACAGGATCTTTACCACTGAGCCACCTGGAAAGCCAGCGAAGAAAAAAACCAATTTTATATATGTATGTATGTACAATTTTATATATGTATGTGACCAACCTAGACAGCATATTAAAAAGCAGAGACATTACTTTGTCAACAAATGTCTGTCTAGTCAAGGCTATGGTTTTTCCAGTAGTCATGTATGGATATGAGAGTTGGACTATAAAGCAAGCTGAGCACCGAAGAATTGATGCTTTTGAACTTTGGTGTTGGAGAAGACTCTTGAGAGTCCCTTGGACTGCAAGGAGAGCCAACAAGTCCATTCTAAAGGAGATCAGTCCTGGGTGTTCTTTGGAAGGAATGATGCTAAAGCTGAAACTCCAGTACTTTGGCCACCTGATGCGAAGAGCTGACTCTTTGAAAAGACCCTGATGCTGGGAAAGATTGAGAGCAGGAGGAGAAGGAGATGACAGAGGATGACATGGTTGGATGGCATCACTGACTCAATGGACATGGGTTTGGGTAGACTCCGGGAGTTGGTGATGGACAGGGAAGGCTGGTGTGCTGGGATTCATGGGGTCACAAAAAGTCGGACAAGACTGAGCGACCTGAACTGAACTGATGTGTGTATGTGTGTGTGTGTGTGTATATATATATATATATATATATATATATGTTTATATAGGCTTCCCTGGTGTCTCCGACAGTAAAGAATCTGCCTGCAATGAGAGAGACTCAAGTTCGATCCCTGGGTTCAGAAGATGCCCTGGAAAAGGGGAGTGGCCCCCCCATGGCAGTACTCTTGCCTGGAGAATCCACATGGACAGAGGAGCCTGTCAGTCTACAGTCCATGGGGTCACAAAGTGTTAGACTCAGATGCAACTGAGTGACTTACACACACAGACACATGCACACACACATATATATACACAGTCATATAATAATACTATAACTATAACTATATATATATATACTCACATAATAGCATATCATAGGGCTTCCCAGGTGGTACTAGTGGTAAAGAATCTGCCTGTTAATGCAGGAGATGTAAGAGACATGCATTTGATCCCTGGGGTCAGGAAGAGCCCTGGAGAAGTGAATGGTAACCCATGCTAGTACTCTTGCCTGGAGAATTCCATGGTCAGAGGGGCCTGGAGGACTACAGTCCTTGGGACCACAAAGAATTGGATGTGACTGAAATGACAGCTCGAACACACACATATATAATAGCATTATAACTATATTTCAATGTTTTGAATAATACTTTGACATTAGAGATTGACCTTTCTAAAAATAGCAATGGGACAATTGTACAGTATAATTTTGCTTACCTTGGTCAATGTTCTTCAGAAATAAGACTGCAACAACAAAGGAAATCAGAAGGCCTCTGACACATGGTGACAGTTCTCTTTATGAACTGGACCATGTTGACATAATCTTTGAAGTGCAGAGTATCTGTGAGATATCAAGAGAAACTCTCTTCAGATCTCATTAATGAATGTAATCTGGATGGTATAGAAAAAGATTAGATAGAAAACCAAATTGGAGGCTTTTCATAATGATACAGTAAGAGTGTTATTGAAAAATTAACTGAGGCATATTAAAAATTTTAAGATTCTATTTGAGCAAAAATCTATTTGGATTGGACAGTCCCAAATCAGAAGAGGTTGGAGGTGCTCCATTGATAGGAGCTAGGGGAGAGTCTCTGTACTCCCTAGAAAAGAGACAGAAGCAAATCAAGGAAATTATTTGATTGGTGGTAGCTTAAGCAGTTACTTTATTTGAGAAAGCCTAGTTGGCTGTGATTGGTTGTCCGTAGATTTTCATTTCTTCACCTTGAGGTATTACAGATGAGTTTTGGTTTACTTATATAAGGAACTTGCTGCCTAAAAAGTTCAAGCAACCTCAGTCTGATGGTTTCCTTGTTTAAATAATATAACAGTGTATAGCAGTAGATATTTGAAACTTGTTTCAGATAAGATTTGTGCCATTTACCATGGCATGTAAATAGCATGTACTCAATTAATGTTTGTTAAACTGATTTGAATTTGGAATGTGAGTAGACATAGAAGTTAGAAATGATTACCAGATATACTGCCTACATCAGGGGTAGACAGACTACTTCCCAGAGGCCAGCTGCCTGTTTTTGTAAATGCATTTCTTTGGAACACAAGCATGCCCCCTTTGTTTACATATGGTCTATTGCTTTTGTGCTACAGGGGCAGAGTTTGAATAGTCATAGCAGAGACCATGTGACCTTCAAGTCTACAAGTCTAAAATAGTTACCCTATGGGACTTCATGGGATGTTTGCTGACATCCATTCTGCATATTTGTAATGGTGATGGTAAGAAACACAAGAAGCGGTTTCAAAGTGGGTGAAAGGTAATGAGTTTAATTGGATCAGTTGGCTCTGCAAATAACTGTTATTGCTGCAAGTAAGAAAAAAATATAAAAGAGATCATAACAAATATGTGTTGCCAGTGTTATATAATCAGATGATCTTTATATTTAAGAAATATGACATTTTATATTTTTAACATACTGGACTCTTTAGTAAAGTGTGATCCACAATGTGGTCTGGAAATACAATATAAATAATATCCAGACATTAGGAAGGAAATGAATGATTATCATGATCACTTTTTCCCACATCTCAATACTGTTTTATGAAGAATAAAGAGATCTATTAGAATTGTGTATTAGTCAGCATGCTATCAGGAATTAAAACTCCACTACTTATTTCAACAGTGTGAAATTATTACTAAAGTTGATCAGTCTGGGGTGTTCATTGGAAGGACTGATGTTGAAGCTGAAACTCCAATACTTTGGCCACCTCATGTGAAAAGTTGACTCATTGGAAAAGACCCTGATGCTGGGAGGGATTGGGGGCAGGAGGAGAAGGGGACGACAGAGGATGAGATGGCTGGATGGCATCACTGACTCGATGGACATGAGTTGGGTAAACTCTGAGAGTTGGTGATGGACAGGGAGGCCTGGCGTGCTGCGATTCATGGGGTCGCAAAGAGTTGGATATGACTGAGAGACTGAACTGAACTGATTTAGGCAGAGAAAGGGGAGGTTAACCTCCTTTGATACTGAAAGTCAGGATGCTTATGAAGAGACTCGTAGACTAAGGAAAAATACTCGTTTCACAATTCTTAGTCTCACTCAAATCTATTCACTATTCTCACTAATTTTCATAACCCCTTTCATCTTTAGTAATGCCTTTATTATCACATAACAGACTCTTCAAATGTGTGAATTTAACTTACATTGTAATTCTGCAACTCAAACAAATGTATTTTCAATATAATTATCAGTAGGGTCATCCTTGTAGATAAAGAATTAGAAAATGTTCCAGGAACATCAAACATCCAGTCTAATCCCTTGATAATCATTTAAACTAGAGGTTTAAAAGTCAGAGCTTATGATTTTCTATTTGCGATCTCTCCAGTATAGTCACAAATAGCCTTACTGCTCCTATAGTCCTTAAAGCTACTATTACAACCACAGTAGTGAAGTACTTCACTGACTAGGTCCTTCAAAGCACCTACTTGGTAAACATATCATCACATTCAAGCTAACTCTGAACCTCAGGAGATTCAGTTACATTCTGACACAAATATTTTACTGTGTGTGCTTTACCATTTATCATTCTTTACTAACCAGAGTATTAAGTGGATGCATACTGCATTTTTACTCAAACCTGTATAAATATTTTGTTTCATTGTTTACATATATGCTATTATATATATATATAATATAATAATTTTATGCTATTATATATATAAAATATAATACTTTGATTTTTAAGGGGCTTCCCAGGTGGTGCTAGTGGTAAAGAACCTGTCCTCCAATGCAGGAGATGCAAGAGACACGAAATGGATCCCTGGGGTTGGGAAGATCCCAACCTATGGCAACCTACTTCAGTATTCTTGCTGGAGAATCCCATGGACAGGGGAGCCAGGCAGAGGGGCTGCTGACCATAGAGTTGCAAAGAATCAGATAAGACTGATGCTACTTAGCATGCACGCACATGTACTTTTGATTGTTAGAGATTAATATTACCTTGTGATTTTGATAAATTAATTTGCCTCTTCTAGCAGTTGTTCTGCAAATTTTATAAAACTGTTCATGAAAATTTCAATTCATTTTATTTTATTTGTTATTTTATTGATTGTATTTCTGCGTCAATGATTTTATTTCTTCATGTCAGTGATTGACCTCTAGTATAATGTTGCAGCAGCTGTGACGGACCACACACAAGCCTGCAGAGAGGGGGTGATGACCAAGAGTGCCAGGCTGCACCGGCGCAGGAATGGCCGAGAGGTTCTCCTTGAACTCCACGTTCAAGGTCAGCAGGGGCAACCTCGTCCAAGGTAAGGAGCAGAAGCTGTGCTTTGCTAAAGGAGCTAAGAGACACGCCACATCCAAGGTAAGAGAAATCCACTAAGATGGTACGTGTTGCGAGAAGGCAGCAGAGGGCAGACACACTGAAACCATACTCACAGAAAACTAGCCAATCTAATCACATAGACACAGCCTTGTCTAACTCAATGAAACCAAGCCATGATGTGTGGGGCTGCCCAAGATGGATGGGTCACAGTGGAGAGGTCTGACAGAATGTGGTCCACTGGAGAAGGGAATGGCAAACCACTTCAATATTCTTGCCTTGAGAACCCCATGAACAGTATGAAAAGGCGAAATGATAGGATACTGAAAGAGGAACTCCCCAGGTTGGTAAGTGCCCAATATGCTACTGGAGATCAGTGGAGAAATAACTCCAGAAAGAATGACAGGATGGAGCCAAAGCAAAAACAATACCCAGCTATGGATGTGACTGGTGATAGATGCAAGGTCTGATGCGGTAAAGAGCAATATTGCATAGGAACCTGGAATGTTAGGTCCCTGAATCAAGGCAAATGGAAGTGGTCAAACAGGAGATGGCAAGAATGAACATCAACATTCTAGGAATCAGCAAACTAAAATGGAGAGCAATGGGTGAATTTAACTCAGAAGAACATTAGATCTACTACTGTAGGCAGGAATCCCATAGAAGAAATGGAGTAGCCATCATAGTCAACAAAAGAGTCCAAAATGCAATACTTGGATGCAATCTCAAAAACGACAGAATGATCTCTGTTTGTCTCCAAGGCAAACCATTCAATATCACAGTGATCCAATGCACAAACCAGTAATGCTGAAGAAGCTGAAGTTGAACAGTTCTATGAAGACCTACAAGACTTGTAGAACTAACACCCCCAAAAGATGTCCTTTTCATTATAGGGGACTGGAATGCTAAGTAGGAAGTCAAGAAACATCTGGAGTAACAGGCAAATGTAGCCTTGGAGCAAGGTATGAAGCAGGGCAAAGGCTAATACAGTTTTGCCAAGAGAATGCACTGGTCATAGCAAACACCCTCTTCCAACAACACAAGAGAAGACTCTACACATGGGTCAACAGATGGTCAACAGCAAAATCAGATTGATTATATTATTTGCAGCCAAAGATGGAGAAGCTGTATACAGTCAGCAAAAACAAGACCAGGAGTGGACTGTGGCTCAGATAATGAACTCCTTATTGCCAAATTCAGATTTAANGGTCAACAGATGGTCAACAGCAAAATCAGATTGATTATATTATTTGCAGCCAAAGATGGAGAAGCTGTATACAGTCAGCAAAAACAAGACCAGGAGTGGACTGTGGCTCAGATAATGAACTCCTTATTGCCAAATTCAGATTTAAATTGAAGAAAGTAGGGAAAAACACTGGACTATTCAAGTAGGACCTAAATCGAATCCCTGTGATTATACAATGGAAGTGAGAAATAGATTTAAGGGACTAGATCTGATAGAGTGCCTGATGAACTATGGGTGGAGGTTCATGACATTGTACAGGAGACAGGGATCAAGACTATCCCCATTGAAAAGAAATGCCAAAAAGCAAAATGGCTGTCTGAGGAGGCCTTACAAATAGCTGTGATAAAAAGAAAAGTGAAAAGNATCATGGCATCTGGTCCCATCACTTCATGGGAAATAGATGGGGAAACAGTGGAAACAGTGTCAGACTTCATTTCTTGGGTCTCCAAAATCACTGTAGATGGTGATTGCAGCCATGAAATTAAAAGTCACTTACTCCTTGGAAGGAAAGTTATGACCATTCTAGATAGCATATTCAAAAGCAGAGACACATTACTTTGTCAACAAAGTTCCTTCTAATCAAGTCTATGGTTTTTCCAGTGGTCATGTATGGATGTGAGAGTTGTACTATGAATAAAGCTGAGTGCAGAAGAATTGTTGCTTTTGAACTGTGGTGTTGGAGAAGACTCTTAAGAGTCCCTTGGACTGCAAGGATATCCAACCAGTCCATCCTCGGGGAGATAGTCCTAGGTGTTCATGGAAGGATTGATGCTAAAGCTGAAACTCCAATACTTTGGCCACCTCATGTGAAGAGTTGACTCATTGGAAAAGATCCTGATGCTGGGAGGAACTGGGGGCAGGAGCAGAAGGGAATGACTGAGGATGAGATGGCTGGATGGCATCGCTGACTTGATGGATATGAGTTTGGGTAATCTTTAGGAGTTGGTGATGGACAGGGAGGGCTGGCGTGCTGTTATTCATGGGGTCACAAAGAGTCGGACACAACTGAGCAACTAAACTGAACTGAGACCAGAGATAGGGAGGCAAGTTCAAAAGTTGACATTTAATCCAGGTTAAAAACAAAGAGGACCTAAGTGAAGCAGGGGTTGTGGAAATTAGAAATTAAACAAGAATTCGGTTCAGTTCCGTCGTTTCCATCTTTTGTGACCCCATGAACTGCAGCACACCAGGCCTCCCTGTCCATCACTAACTGCCAGAGTTCACCCAAACCTATGTCCATTGAGTTGATGATGCCATCCAACCATCTCATCTTCTGTCGTCCCCTTCTCTTCTTGCCCTCAATCTTTCCCAGCATCAGTGTCTTTTCAAATGAGTCAGCTCTTCGCATCAGGTGGCTAAAGTACTGGAGCTTCAGCTTCAAAATTAGTCCTACTAATGAACACCATGGACTGATCTCCTTTAATCACTTAAAGGTAGACTTATAGGACTTGTGGAACAACTATGGAGAGAGGTGAGTGAGAGTAGGGATTGTGGATGGTTCCGTGGTGTTAGGTTTGGGCAACTGGATAATTGTGTCATCATCAAAATATGGATTATAGGAGGAAGAGGGACAGCATAGAAGTAAGTAATGTTTACATTTTTTCCAGGCCAAGAGGAATTTCTGGGTCATCCGTGTAAAGATATTTGCAGGAATTATGGGTTTAGAGTTCAGTTGTACAATGACCCAGGATGTATTGAGATTTTTTTACCTTAAGAGAGATTGCCTTAGTGCAGATGTAGAGAAGAAATTTAATCATAAGATGGGTGTTTAGGTTAAATGCCACATATGTTGATTGATATGTTATAAAGGTTAGGTTGTAGTACTGGAATATTTAGTAATATATTTGCCTATATTAGTATCTAATAATGATAATATCCACTTACCTAATAATGATGATAACATACACAGCATTTTTTTTAAATGGCTCCTATAGTCCTCTCCTCCTGGCATCCACATCCTCTGATACATTTGTGTCCCTTTGTACCTCCTAGTATCATCATGAGCAGTAGGAGTTCAGTTCAGTCGCTCAGTTGTGTCTGACTCTTTGCGACTCAGTGAATCACAGCACACCAGGCCTCCCTGTTCATCACCAACTGTCAGAGTCTACCCAAACCCATGTCCATTGAGTCAGTGATGCCATCCAACCATCTCATCCTCTGTCATCCCCTTCTCCTTCAATCTTTCTCAGCATCAGGGTCTTTTCAGATGAGTCAGTTCTTCACATAAGATGGTCAAAGTATTGCAGTAGGAGTACTCAACCTTAAATCTGGGCTAACTGTTCCCTTACTTTGGATGATAGAAGTCATCACAAGTTCTGAGTTGAAGGTTCAAGATGTCTTGCATACTTCTACTCTCTGTCTCTTCAAACATCACCACTACCATGATAGGACATCCAGGCTAATCTGCTGGAGCATGAAAAGTGATGTGGATTAAAGCCCTTGCTGACCCAGCCAAGGCCATTCCAAAGCAACTAGCCAGCAGCTGACACACCAACTGCAGCATAACCAAGCCCTGCGGTACTTCCCAGTGACCTCTAGTCTCTTCAGCAATAGCAAATGCTTGTTGTTTCAATCCACAATTTTTTTTAAATATTTTGCTGACTGCTAAAACCTCTTTGAATGTTTAAATCATGGAGTTTTCTAAAGGAATTCTATAAAAAGTATTAATCAGAATATCAGGTCTAAAAAGATTTCAGTGATTAAATAGACATTCAATTACATGAAAAAGTGGCTTTTGTGTTCTGTGATGTATATATATATGACATGTTCATATATTTAGGTATGAATATTCATATTTATATATTCACATATTCATACATTAATCACAGGAACATTTTTCCTGGTATCTGAATCACTTGTCATTAAGAAATAGAGAGTCATTTAGATCCTTGGGATTCAGATCTAAGGCTAAATTTGATTGTGCACACTCATTATTATTATGGCCCAGAGAAGAGGCCCCTTTACTCTTCATTTTCCTCAATATTTTTCCTATTTTTGTAAGCTTGTACAGTTATATCTTTTTATAATCATGGGCAACTTACACTTTGTACGTGTGTGCTAAGTCGCTTCAGTAGTATTACACGGCCCTGTGGACTATAGCCTGCCAGACTACTCTGTCCATGGGATTCTCCAGGCAAGAATACTGGAGTGGGTTGCCATTCTGTCCTCCAGGGGATCCTCCCAACCCAGAGATCCAACCTGTGTCTAAGTCTCCGGCACTGGCAGGTGGGTTCTTTAGTACTAAGTACCACCTAAATAAGAACAAATATATTCAGGAGAATTTTCATAAAAATAGTTACAAAGAGATACTGCTCTGCCCCCTCAAGCTCCAATACTTTCAGCATTTCTTTAAAATATTTCTAATTAAAAAGAGATTCTGATAAAAATTGTTCCATTGAGCACATGCTACCACTGACCAGAAGCCCATGAGAGAAGGACTATGTCTTGTCCTTGTACAGCTTCCACATGCTCTGTTTTAGATCCATTTGGGCACATCTCGTTTACTGATAAAAGATATTTTTCAGTAAATGATTTTCAGACCCAAATCAGTCTACCAGCCCATTCACTCTTGGCCCAGTCTTCTACTATGGACTTAAACTGGACTGGTTCCTATACATCACAGCCTTCCTGCAAAACTGCACTCTTTTAAGGTCCCAGGCAGCCTGAGGTTCAGAGAGTGGACCAGCTTCTTAAAATCACATAAGGCCTTCTTGCCTAAGGCTGGCTCTGATGGGCCCAGCTTGCAGGGCTGGTCAAGGCTCTTTGCTGAGGACATAGAACTTTGCCATGCTCTGACATGACCATGTTTCTCTTGGGGTCCCAGGTTACACTGCCTCTTTTGACTTGACTATTTTGTCCCTTTTCCAGTCTGCCTTAACAGCCCCAGTTCTGTCTGATGAATTCATAAAGATAAATAAAAATAGGCAGGGTTCCTGCATGTATGGGTCTTGTTCTTGTTTTTAAAGTGGGATCAATTTTCAACTGGGCTTCCCAGGTGAATCCACCTGCCAATGCAAGAAACACAAGAGATCACCTAGGACACGACAACCTGTTCCAGTATTCTTGCCTGGAAAATTCCATGGACAGAGGAGGCTGGCAGAGCTACAGTCCATGGGGTCACAGACAGTCCCCACGCCTGAGCCACTGAGCATGCACATAATTTTCAGTTGTGACTTTCTGTGTCCTATAGGGGAGTGTAAGCCTTCCATTAATGCTAACTTAAGGGATGACATTTCTGCAGGTAAACACGTGACCACAAATTGAAACTCTTACTTATCATCCAACCCCCACCCTATAAATGAGCACAACTGATCAGATAGTAAGGTCAGGAGGCACTCTGACTTCAATTTGAAAATCTAAACTTGTACAACTAAATCCAAATATTAATGCCATTCCTCTTGAGAATACACATGTAGTAAAAATTCAAATAAAATGTGTTGACATGGATGCGGAAAAATTGGTAACCTCATACACTGCTGGTAGGAATGTTGAGTGGCATAGCTGCTTTGGAAAATAATTGGTAACTTCCCTAAATAGTTAGGCATATAATCATCATATAAATCAGAAATTCCTCAACAGAGTATACACCCAAGAGAAATAAGATCATGTGCCCACCCCAAAATTTGTACATGAATGTCCATAGCAGCATTGTTTATGATAACCAAAATCTTCATACAATTAAAATGTCCATCAATTGAAGAATGAATAAGTAAGATGTGGTATAACCACTGATGGAATATTGCTTGGTAATTTAAAAAATGTGAAGTACTGATAGATTCTACAGCATGGATGAACCTTGAAAACAAGAAGTAAAAGAGGCCAAACACAAAAAAAAGCACATATTTTAAATTCCATTTATGTAAAATATCCAGAACAGACAAATCCATAGAGACTGAAATAGATTACTAAGAAGGGCTGAGGAGGTTTGGTTGAAGGCCGAGTAGTGTAGCATTTATTTTGGGGACAACGTAAATGTTCTAAAATTAGTTGTGGTCATGGATGCTTGTTTGTGTGGATATATATTGAAAGACATTGAAATGATGTATGGTGTGTGAATTATATCTCAGTAAACTGCTTTAAAAAATGAAACAAAATAAGCCTTTAAATGTTCAGAATATTCATTGCAATTTTCCCTCAAATATTGAATTGTGTTAGTGAATTGCCATGATGGATAAAATGAGATTCAGGTTTTAAAGCCTATTACTATATTATAAAATAAGGCCCTGAGGTGTGAGAATTGAGTAGATTATATTGCCACCTGTGGCCCAGTGAAGTCTCTTTTCAAAGTGGAGAAGTCCCATAAATCTATCAGCCTGATTTTTCCCTATAGGACTTATTGGCATGAATCAAATACAAAGCCCCTGAAATGTTTCTTACAATTATCTACCTGAGAGTCAGCCTTTTTATCTGCTAATCCAACTTTAATTGCTCTTGACATAGGGGAAATTAGGGAACACAACAAATACAATCTAGGATGATCCCTCAAGTCTAGGAAGGTTCACCATCAACAAGATTTTACTGTCTGAGTAAATTATATATCTATATACATATAGATATAGATATTTAGTAAAGCATTTCATATGTATGTATATGTATATGTAATATATATACATAATATATATATATGTACTTATTTATATATTCTTTACCATTCATATTATTGTTCAGTCTCTCAATTACAGCTGACTCTTTGTGATCTCATGGACTGCAGCCCACCAGGTTTCCCTGCCTTTCACCAACTCCCGAAGCTTTCTAAAACTCATGTCCATTAAGTCAGTGATGCCATCCAGCCGTCTTGTCCTCTATCATCCCTTTCTCCTCCTGCCTTTAGTCTTTCCCCATATCAGTGTCTTTTCTAATGAAGCAGCTTTTTGCATCAGGTGGCCAAAGTATTGGAGCTTCAGCGTCAGCATCAGTCCTTACAATGAATATTCAGGGTTGATTTCCTTTAGGATTGACTGGCTTGGTATCCTTGCAGTCCAAGGGACTCAGGAGTCTTTTCCAGCACCACAGTTCAAAAGCATCGATTCTGCAGTGCTCAGTCATGGTAAACACTTGGGTGGTCCTAGTGATAAAGAACCTGCCTGCCAAAGCAAGAGACACAGGAGACTTGGGTTTGATCCCTGGGTCAGGAAGATCCCCTGGAGGAGGAAATGGCAACATACTCCAGTATTCTTGCCTGGAGAATCCCACTGACAGAGGAGCCTTGAAAGCTATGGTCCATAGGATCACAAAGAGTTGGACACAACTGAAGCAACTTAACATTCACACATATGCATGCACACACACACATATACACATATACATACTTGGTTGGTGTACCCTAAAGGATGGTGACCTTCCTTTATAAAAACTGTGCAACATTAAAGTCAAGCTATTGTCCTTAGTAAAGACAGTGTGTGATCCTCTTGGGGGAGCTAGAGTGAGACCAGAGGATGGGGATAAGAGAGGTGCCGTAACGATCCAGTGTGCCCTTCTTATGGAGGATTAAACCTGTACAGCTACAACCAGTTGTTCTTATTCCTATTACAGTGAATTGATCTTTATTTTGTGTTTTCAAGAAAAGTTTGGCTTCAGTTAATATTGGGTTTTAAATAGCAAATCTTGGCTTTAGTGCTTTGTTGGTAATCTCTCTGATTTCTTCATACCATCTTCGTTGGGGGCTGCCATGTCCTGGGGATATAGAACCTTTAGTGTTCCAGGAGACTAGCTTCATCCTAGACTTAGTTAAATCTGTGGACCCAGATCTATCTCATCAGCCTTGAAGTCAGAGATAACTAGAGTTTCTGTCTATTGATGTCTCTTCTCTGATATTAGTCATTTGTCCCAGTTTTAAAGTTTTTCTTTCTCTAATCTAAGACCACCAGCCTTGTACTAGCATCTTATCTGACATGGGGTCATTGGATGCTATTCTTGTACCTTGGAAGATTATAGTCTGTGTAGAGGGTGTGGTGATGTGTATGTGTGTGTGTGTGTGTATTTGTGAGACAGAGAGAGAGGAATATATTAAGAAAAGCAAAGTTATTAAGCAGTGTAGTAATATAATTCACTCAGTTTATAGTTACAAAAGCTAACCTTATAATCATCTTAGTAGGGAGATGATACAGAATAAGCCACAGGTTTCTCTAAATCTCATTTTTCTAATCTGAAAAATCAGCAAAAATAGTGAATCAGTTACAGCCGTGTCCTGAAGATAAAATATGCAAGATACATGAAATTACTGTAAATATAAGGCAGTCTTTTAAAACACTAATTTATGTGACCCCTGGTTCAGATGGTATGTGTATTAAAGGTTCAGAAGAGGGAAGAGTAGCATTTCACACTGTGTGGGTGCTAACCAGTGCTCTGCTTCCATCCACATGAATGTGGTGTCCTATATTTTGATTATTTTCCTTCACAAAACTAAAGTCTCTCTTTGAGCTGTTTCAAACCGTGGAGCAGCCAGGGCAGGCTCTGAGCATCCCACAGTGTGAATCAGCCAAGTACTTCCTCTTTTCTCTGCATTTTCAATAGAATGCAGGCAGCTGACCCTCTCAGAACAGGCTCCACTATAAGCTCAATTATGTGAAATATGCACCCTGGGGCACTTGCAGCTGCCAATGGAGGGAATTTGGGAAATTAGACTGAGAAATTGGATTGAAGTTGTAAGCACTGCCAATTTGCATTTTCCAAAGCTTCTAGAGACTAAGACTACCACTTAAAGGATTAATGGGTAAATGTGTTGACTCCCTTGCAAGATTTTTGCTGTTATTAAACAAATTTCTTAACTAAGGACCAGTCCCTTTCATGAAAGTAGCATTGCACTGGCCTGAATGCATGCAAACAACCCGTAACCTTGTTCCATTGAGGCAGCCAAAATATGACCTTCAGTGAAGCAGGACAGAAACCTATTACACGTTGCTTTAAGATTTGACTCCTTGAGCAAAATATCTGCCTTTTGCCTGAGGCTAGATTATGCTGCAAAAATGTGCCCTAATCCAAGATGGCTAATTCTAAACTGGATCTTAAGATGTGAATGGAGATTTCTACTGCAGACACCCTAATATATTATAAAACCAGCAAATGATTTTAGGGGGATTTCCTATTCCTGATCATTGATGGTCTTTACATCAATCAAAAAACAATCCCTCCAGGCTCCTCTGTCCATGGGATTCTCCAAGCAAGAATCCTGGAGCGGGTTGCCATGCCCTCCTCCAGGGGATCATCGCAACCTAGGGGTCTTTTACATCTCCTGCATTGGCACTACTGCTGCCAGGGAAACCCATCCTCACTCCTACTTCTAATTGAAACAACACACCAAGAAAACATCTAGTATAAGCCATTTACCTCACATGTGTGCTGTGTGCTCAGTGGCTTCAGTTGTGTCCAACAGTTTGCAACTCCACAGACTGTAGACTCCCAGGCTCCTCTGTCCATGGGATTCTCTAGGCAAGAATTCTTGAGTGGGTTGCCATGCCCTCCTCCAGGGGATCTTCCCAACCCAGGGACTGAACCCATATCTCCTGCATCTTCTGCATTTCAGGTGGATTTATTGCCCACTGAGTCAGTCACCTGGGAAGCCCTTATCCTGTATCATGACTTTCAGTTAGGAAGGTGGAATTATTGTGAAAGCATGAGTTTTACTTTGAGTGTCAATTGAAATCAGTGGTGATGGTCTGGGGTACTTCATTAAGAGAGATTCTGAGGTTATTTCTACACTCAAAGTGGGTTTTTTGGTGGAAAGTAAAGTGCCTTGAAGGAGGTGCAAGGATCAATTATCAAGGATTACTCTAAGTTTAGGCATCCCTTATTCTTAAAACAATTTCTAATCTCTTAGAACTCTAAGCCAAACTTTAAAGGAACATTAGTCTTTTTTCATGATTCATTAGTGGGAAATAGGAGAATCCTGTGTTGACACAGCTCTGTCAGTGGCACAAGATAAGGGATTTTTCACATGCATTCACACCAACACAATTCTACTTGAAGAGAAAAGACTGGCCTTTAGTTACTGAAATTTATTACATTTAGTTATAGCTCACATCTTACTTTCAAAGTAGAGAATTTTATTTCTTCAATTTTTGTCACCCTCATAAGAAATATTCCTCTAAAATTTCTGGTATGGGGTCTTTCCACTTCAGTATGAATTAGAGTGGGTGATATCTGATCTTTAGAATGGGAAATAGGTTTCAACCTGGATGCCTCCACTGATCACTAAAGGCTGCCTAGGGTAATTACTATTTTGCTGTTAAATTAATTAATATTCTATTCTACTGAATCTAGACATGAAAAGACCTCAAATATAATGACTAATGCCACTAGACAGATGGGAAAATTGAGCTTCAAAGAGACCAAATTGTCCAAAATCAATATATAATGTGCATGTATAGAAACAGCTGTGTTAGTCGCGCAGTCTTTTCTCATTCTTTGCCACTCCGCAGACTGTAGCCTGCCAGGCTCTGTCCATGGGATCCTCCAGGCAAGAATACTAGAGTGGGTTGCCACGCACTATTCCAGGGGATAAAAACAGATAAATACACACATATGTATACATTTTACATATACATGTATAAAATAAAATATATACATTTAAACTTTTATTTTTTAACACAGAGCCCAATCCCCAGCAGTGCCTAGACCTTGAAGTACAAAGAGGTTGGGGCTGGACCCCTTTCCCTTCCCTCCTCCTCCTCCCTCCACCCCCAGGCTCTGCAGGCACCCACAGGTGCCCACAAGTACCGAGGATTGGCCTCATCAACCAGTTCTTCCACTGGCTGAGGAGCTTCTGGCACCATGAGGCGTTGCGCGGCAGGTGGACAGCCACGTGTTGGTAGGCGGGGTTGTCGAGCAAGGACGAGTCACGGGACACATGAACCACCACGTGCTGGTGGGCAGGGTCATCCAGTAGGGCGTGAGGAGGCAGGCTACGTGCAGCTGTCAGTTTCCTTTCTCTCCTAGGGAGCTGTGAAGGGTTGGTAACTACCTGTCCACGCTGACCTGTTTCAGGCTCTCCAGCGAGGTCTTGTCATGGGCCACTGGCCAGGGCACACCCTCCAGCCCCTGGGATGGCCCACGAGGTCATGGTCTGATGGCCAGTGTCCGCAGTGCGTCCTTGACAGCGCTGGGCCGAAGCACCTATGTAGGCAGGGCCAAGAAGTGGCCCACCACGTGGCAGGACAGGTAAGCGGCAATTATATAAATGTAACCATAAATGTTTATATTTAAACTTATTAAACTGGTTGTTCCTGAGGATACTGTGATGAGGATAATCAGAGATGATTAACCTTGTTAGCAAAGTTATTGTGACTATGTCTAATGGAGTAAGAAATGAGCTACCACTTAAAATATGTGTTAATTAGGAGATGATTGAAGGAGGGTAGAATTGTAGACCAAAAAGAAGACACTCTGTCTGTGGAGGACAGTGATTGTAAGGAGCAGAGGCAGACAAGCTAGTTGGCTGTCACCTGAAAGGGCAGAAGGGTATGTGAGGGGCCTGTAGAGAGAGAGTGTGGCTAATTGATGTGGCTGTTGAAGCAAAAATTAAATCATTTACAGTGAAGAAAGGGAGATGACAATATCTTGTTTTGCTTTGTGAGCAACCAGATTATTTGTCAAATGAAGAATTGATAGAGTGGGACTAACATAAAATATATATATTGGAGTCTAGTTGATTTATAATGTGTTGATTTCTGCTGTATGGCAAAGTAATTCAGTTATGCGTGTATATACATTATTTTTCATATTCTTTTCCATTATGGTCTGTCCCAGGGTATTGAATGTAGTTCCCTGTGCTATACTGTAAGACCTTTTTAAAAATCCATCTTATATATGTAATAATTTGCATGTGCTACTTCCAAACTCCAAGTCCAGCTCTCCCCTACTCTCTTCCCAGTTGTCAACAAGAAGTCTGTTCTCTATGTCTGTGAACCTGTTTCTATTTCATAGATACATTCATTTGTGTCACATTTTAGATTCTACATATTAGTGATATGGTATTTATCTTTCTCTTTCTTCATTTAGCATGATAATCTCTAGGTCTATCCCTGTTGCTGGAAATGGCATTATTTCATTGTTTGTTTTATGGCTGAGTAGTATTCCATTGTATATATGTGCCACATCTTTATCCATTCCTCTGTCAGTGGCCATTGGCTGCTTTGAACAGTACTGTTATGAACATAGGGGAACATGCATCTTTCTGAAATATGGTTTTGTCTGGATATATGCCCAGGAGTGTGGTTGCTGGATTACATGGCCAATCTGTTTTTAGTTTTTTGAGGACACACCTTACAGTTTTCCATAGTAACTGCACCAATTTATATTCAGAGTAGGGCATNAGCTCCCAGAGTTGCCCAAGTTCATGTTCATTGCATTGGTGATGCCATCAAACCATTTCATCCTCTGTTGCCCTCTTCTTCTTCTGCCCTTGGATCTTGCCAGAATCAGGAAATTTTCCAGTGAGTCATCTGTTTGCATCAGATGACCAAAATACTGGAGCTTCAGCTTCAGCATCATTCCTTCCTGTGAGTATTCAGGGTTGATCCAACATTCAGAAAACTAAGATCATGGCATCTGGTCCCATCACTTCATGGGAAATAGATGGGGAAACAGTGGAAACAGTGTCAGACTTTGAGGGGCTCCAAAATCACTGAAGATGGTGATTGCAGCCATGAAATTAAAAGTCGCTTACTCCTTGGAAGGAAAGTTATGACCAACCTAGGTAGCATATTCAAAAGCAGAGACATTACTTTGCTGACTAAAGTCCGTCTCGTCAAGGCTATGGTTTTTCCAGTGGACATGTATGCATGTGAAAGTTGGACTGTGGATAAAGCTGAGTGCCAAAGAATTGATGCTTTTGAAGTGTGGTGTTGGAGAAGACTCTTGAGAGTCCCTTGGACTGCAAGGAGATCCAACCAATCCATTCTAAAGGAGATCAGTCCTGGCTGTTCTTTGGGAGGAATGATGCTAAAGCTGAAACTCCAGTACTTTGGGCACCTCATGTGAAGAGTTGACTCATTGGAAAAGACTCTGATGCTGGGAGGGATTGGGGGCAGGAGGAGAAGGGGATGAAAGAGGATGAGATGGCTGGATGGCATCACCGACTTTATAGACATGAGTTTGGGTAAGCTCACGAAGTTGGTGATGGATAGGGAGGAGTGGCGTGCTGTGATTCATGGGGTCACAAAGAGTCGGACACAACTGAGAAACTGAACTGAACTCCCTTAAGATTGATTGGTTTGATCTCCTTGCTGTCCAAGGAACTCTCAGGAGTCTTCCTCAGCAACACAGTTTGAAGGCATCAATTCTTTAGTGTTCTGCCTTTTTTACAATCCAGTTCTCACAACCATACATGACCACTGGGAAGACCATAGCCTTGACTATACAATCATTTGTGAGCAGAGTGATGTCTCTGCTTTTCAACACACTGTCTAGGTTTGTCGTCACTTTCCTGTCAAGAGGCAGTTGTCTTCTGATTTCATGGCTGTAGTCACTGTCCACAGTATTTTTGGAGCCCAAGCAGAGGAAATCTGTCATTGCTTCTACCTTTTCCCCTTTTATTCACCATGCAGTAATTGGGCAGGGCCAGATGCCATGATCTTAGTTTTTTTGTTTGTTTGATTGTTTTAATATTTAGTCTTAAGCCAGCTCTTTCACTCTCCTCCTTCACCCTCATCAAGAGGCTCTTTAATTTGTTTTCTTCCATTAGAATCACATCATCCACATACTGGAAGTTGTTTATGTTTCTCCCACCTATCTTGATTCCAGCTGCTTGTAACTCATCCAGACCAGCATTTCTCATGATGTGCTCAGTGTTCAGTTTAAACAAACAGGGTGACATCAGACAGCCCTGTTTTACTCCTTTCTTAATCTTGAACCAATCAGTTATTCCATACATTCTAACTGTTGCTTCTTGACCTGCATACAAGTTTATCAGGAGACAGGTAAGATGGTTTGGTATTTCCATCTCTCCAGACCATGCACTTCCTGATGTTCAAGCTGGTTTTAGAAAAGGCAGAAGAACCAGAGATCAAATTGCTAACATCCGCTGGATCATCAAAAAAGCAAGAGAGTTCCAGAAAAACATTTATTTCTGCTTTATTGGCTATGTCAAATCCTTTGACTGTGTGGACCACAATAAACTGTGGAAAATTATGAAAGAGATGGGAATACCAGACCACCTGACCTGCCTCTTGAGAAATCTGTGTGCAGGTCAAGAAGCAATAGTTAGAACTGGACATGGAACAACAGACTAGTTCCAAATAGGAAAAGGAGTACGTCAAGGCTGTATATTGTCACCCTGCTTGTTTAACTTATATGCAGAGTACATCATGAGAAACGCTGGACTGGAAGAAACACAAGCTGGAATCAAGATTGCCGGGAGAAATATCAATAACCTCAGATATGCAGATGACACCACCCTTATGGCAGAAAGTGAAGAGGAGCTAAAAAGCCTCTTGATGAAAGTGAAAGAGGAGAGTGCAAAGGTTGGCTTAAAGCTCAACATTCAGGAAACGAAGATCATAGCATCCAGTCCCATCACTTCATGTGAAATAGATGGGGAAATGCTGGAAACAGTGTCAGACTTTATTTTGGGGGGGCTCCAAGTCACTGCAGATGGTGACTGCAGCTATGAAATTAAAAGATGCTTGCTCCTTGGAAGAAAAGTTATGACCAATCTAGATAGCATATTCAAAAGCAGAGACATTACTTTGCTGACTAAAGTCCATCTAGTCAAGGCTATGGTTTTTCCAGTAGTCATGTATGGATGTGAGAGTTGGAATGTGAAGAAGGCTGAGCGCTGAAGAATTGATGCTTTTGAACTATGGTGTTGGAGAAGACTCTTGAGAGTCCCTTGACTGCAAGGAGATCAGCCCTGGGATTTCTTTGGAAGGACTGATGCTGAAGCTGAAATCCAGTACTTTGGCCACCTTATGAGAAGAGTTGACTCATTGGAAAAGACTCTGATTCTGGGAGGGATTGGGGGCAGGAGGAGAAGGGGCCGACAGAGGATGAGATGGCTGAATGGCATCACTGACTTGATTGACGTGAGTCTGAGTGAACTCCAGGAGTTAGTGATGGACAGGGAGGCCTGGCATGCTGCAGTTCATGGAGTCACAAAGTCAGACATGACTGAGCGACTGAACTGTAGAGCTTATTAAAAAGCAGAGACATTACTTTGTCAACAAAGATTCCTCTAGTCAAGGCTATAGTTTTTCCAGTAGTCATGTATGAATATGAGAGTTGGACTGTAAAGAAAGCTGAGTGCAGAATTGATGCTTTTGAACTGTGGTGTTGGAGAAGACTCTTGAGAGTCCCTTGGACTGCAAGGAGATCCAACCAGTCCATCCTAAAGGAGATCAGTCCTGGGTGTTCATTGGAAGGACAGATGTTAAAGCTGAAACGCCAATACTTTGACCACCTGATGTGAAGAGCTGACTCATTTGAAAAGACCCTGATGCTGGGAAAGATTGAGGGCAGGAGGAGAAGGAGACAACAGAGTATGAGATGGTTTGATGGCATCACTGACTCAATGGACATAAGTTTGGGTTAACTCCGGGGTGCTGGTGATAGACAGGGAAGCCTGGCATGCTGCAGTTCATGGGTTCGCAAAGAGTTGGACACAACTGAGTGACTGAACTGAACTAAGAACTTTACACAGTTTGTCATGATCCACATGGTCAAAGGCTTTAGCATAGTTGACGAAGCAGAGATAGATGTGTTTATGAAATTCCCTTGCTTTCTCTATCACCCAGCAGACGTTGGTGATTTGATCTCTAGTTCCTCTACCTTTTCTAAACCCAGCTTGGACATCTGGAAGTCCTTGGTTTGCAAAATGCTGAAGTGTAGCATGCAAAGTTTTTAAGCTTGACCTTACTAGCATGGGAAATGAGTGCACTTGTCAAATGGTTAGCACGTTCTTTGGTGCTAACACAGTAGAAAGCAAAACTGAGACATAGAGATAGCTTCTTGATAACATTATTTGAACACAGAAAGCCAACTATTCCTGATTGAAGCAGCTTTGAACATTTTATTGATGTAGGCAATTTTTCTTTCAAGAAAGTGCAAGTGGACTTTTCTGAAAACCAGAATAGAAATAAATGATTTGAACCTTTTTACCTCACTTTTTGGTCTTCCCAGATGGCTCAGGGGTAAAAAATACTCCTGACAGTGCAGAAGACACAAGAGACTTGGGTTTGATCCCTGGGTTACGAACATTCCTTGGAGTAGGAAATGGCAACCCACTCCAGTATTCTTGAGTGGAAAATTCCAGGGACAGAGGAACCTGGTGGGCTGCATTCCAAAGGGTTGCAAAGAGTCAGACACAACTGAGCGTACACACACACACACACCCCTAACTTTTTATCGAGATTGGATAAAGTAGTTCCAGATAATGTTAAAAATGAGAAGAGAAAATGTGTGGAGCAGGATATCTCCCTATCTGGTCATCATTCAAAAGGACATATAATACTGAGTTATTACAGAGAGAAAATTCAATAAATGTTTCTGATGAATCAAGTATATATCTCACACCATGAAAATAATATCTGACTATAAGNTGTGGAGCAGGATATCTCCCTATCTGGTCATCATTCAAAAGGACATATAATACTGAGTTATTACAGAGAGAAAATTCAATAAATGTTTCTGATGAATCAAGTATATATCTCACACCATGAAAATAATATCTGACTATAAGTTTTTATTTCATATACAATTTTAATCATAAATCTTCCTTATAATTAGTATGACAGTATGGCTTATTATTCAAGCTGACATACTTTTGAGAGTAAAATAACTGTTAATAATGACACTGAATAGCATGCATAAACCATTACTTTCCTGGGCAAAGCTGGGCATATTTTCTCCTAAATATAAATTAAAAATTTTGATGTGAACTTATACAGAAACCATTTGTTCAAATCCCAGGGATAATACCCAGTTCTCATTTTGTCTCTTTAGAGTATAGACAACAATAAAGTGAAGTATGAGTATGAAAATGATAAGTATGATAATACTTATGAAGAACTTAAGTATTATCCAGTGAGGTTTTCATTCCTCTTAATATAAAAATATTTTGTGAATATTTGTGTGTGTGTATATATGTATCAGTGAATTTTTATGAAGACACTGACCATAAGAAACTCTGAAGTCATTGTGATCTTCTACAAAATAATTCCTACTCTATTCAAATTCTTAACAGGCTGTTCTAAAGTTCTTTCTTTTTTATGCACCTATTGATTAAGGATCTATTTATTAAATTTTTAGTGTTTTGTTCACTGTGCTGAGACATAGACCAATAAGAAGCAGTTAAAGACAAAGGGGAAGAAATGCTCAGAAAACCAATAAGATGTTCATATAAAGGAAACTAATGTGTCACTTTTGAAGATATATTAAATGTTGCATGAGGGTAGAAGGGATTTAACAAAAAGAAGAAGAATGAATCCAAACACTGAAAGGCCAAAATTTTGGAATTTTGCCTTCTTATCTGTAGTCAAGTCAGCAGGAAGGCTTTTACGTATGTGAGTGATCTGGTTCTGAAGACTGTATGGTGGCTATGATACCATAAGGCTGCAGTTCATAATGAAAATAAGAATAATGGTCATGAACATTTGCTGAACTTCTGCTATTGTCTGACTGTTGTTACAGTGTTGTACATGTTNATGAATTTGAGATACTATTAGGATATCCAGAAAGAACTACACTCCTAAAACCAGTGAGGAGAATTGGGAGTGAAGGCAAGCATACAGTAATTATGAATAGGTAGTTAAAGCCATACGGAGAAGGCGATGGCAACACACTCCAGTACTCTTGCCTGGAAAATCCCATGGATGGAGAAGCCTGGTAGGCTACGTCCATGGGGTCACTGAGTCGGGCACGACTGGGTGACTTCACTTTCACTTTTCATTTTCATGTATTGAAGAAGGAAATGGCAGTCCACTCCAGTGTTCTTGCCTAGAGAATCCCAGGAACGGAGGAGCCTGGTGGGCTGAAGTCCATGAGATCACACAGAGTCGGACACGACTGAAGCGACCTAACAGCAGCAGCAGCAGCAGTTAAAGCCACAGCTAAGGAAAAAATAAATGGGATTCTTTTTTGCTTTACTTGCCTAAAAACATGAAGAAATGAATCCCGATTTCTCTTTCCCCTCTGTATTTCCCACTTCTTTAAAGTCCAACTCAAGCATGACGGCTATTGCAGTTTTTAGGACAGTATTGCCATTTACTAATATTAGGGATTGGCAGACTAACTGGCAGATAAATGAAACATGTTTTTGTGTATATGTGTATGAAATGTTATCTAAGAACATTCATTTTCCTCATATGAGTTCCTATGGCATGTACTATCTTGATCATTTATTAGTTCCCATGTGTATAAAACCTTTTTGCAACTCATTTTTTTCCTACTTATGTTCCACTGGCTTGGAAAATATTTAAGTACAAGGGCTACTATTAAGTGAACATCTTTATATTCCCCACAGCTTCCAGCAAACTGCCTTGTCTGAGATTAGTATTAAACAAAGGCCTTCATTTTGACGCAAGCGAGCAGAAGCACAGTACATATTTTGTGTTTGTATCTGTGTTCCCCAAAGAGGAAAATGTCAAAAAATAGCTTTCATATTTGACCATTAAGTATGTGTCCATCACAGTACTCCTCTCATTATCTACATTTTCTCATTTAATAACATTTAATCACAGCAAACCAGAAAGGCTAGCGTTATTATCCCCTTTAAACAGATGATGAAACTGGGACTCAGAAAGAATAAATCATTTGTCTAGAAATATAAAGACAGAGAACAGGAACTGGGTTTTATGCCTGATATATCCAGATCCAAACCCCATGTTAAACACAAGTATAACTTGTTTACACTTTTTATACTGCTTCTTTCTTTGAGAAAGTCATAGCTGTTAGCCAAAGTCATTATTTCTAGAATCTAAATTTTAGGAATAAGACTGTCCCTTTCCAGATTACAGCCAACGAGTAAGCCTTAAGTACAGCCAAAAATGAAGGAACTGAACGCCACAGGTGTTAGGGAAGTTCCAAGTTCATGGTCTGTCCAGCTCACCCTACACAGCAAGACACTGCTACATCTACTGTCCCAAAGGTTGAGAGGCTGAGGATGATGAAAGCAGATCTGCTTGCTCCCTCCTCTTGACAATAGGAACAGCAGGGCCCTGCCCAACTCATTTGCCTGTCAAGGTGACATTATTAGTAGTGGTCAAGGGGTTTTCTTCCACCAAGTCTTCTTAAACCCCATTACTGAATGGAAGTTTTTATCTCAGACAGTTGACCTTTTGGTAGCCTGCTCAGACTGTGGAACAGTCTAATCATTTATGCCAGGTTACTCCATGTTTATACAGGCTGCTTTGGCAGCTTCCAAAAGACCCCCAGCAGCCTGAAATCCTTTCATCAAATCTGACTTATCTCTAATCTTCATGTATATTTACTTGCATTTTATACTTTATTTCCTGCCAACTACCAATTATGGTAAATATTAGAATGATTTATGAACAACTAATTTCTAAGCACACACCCTAATTAATCTTCACAGAAATCCCATGAGAAACCTTGTGCCCCCATTTTTCAGATTAGAAAGCTGACACTTAGGCATTTGAAGTGACATGCACAAGCTTACTCTAACAATAAGTAGCATCACTTCAGAGGTGAATTCAGCTCCTGTTAATCTAATTGCTTCTCTACAGCAAAGCTGCCTGTCAGATAACACTTTCCATTTGTTTAGTGCTTTACAGTTTAAATTTTCTCACCATATAGATGATCTGACCTCATCCTTACAGTGGCCCTGATGAATAAGGAAGGTAGGCAATATTCTCTTCCTTTATAGATGAAGAAACTGAGGCCCAA
>SJYW01008835.1:116919-162618 GCA_006410735.1 Raphicerus campestris
AAAATCTCAAATTTTTTCCTTTGGCAAAATTCTTCACCTTTGCTCAAACATTCCTCTAGGCCCAAATTCCAGTACTTACCTTATTCTCTCTTCTATTCACCTAAACAAGAGGACTCTGTTCCACCCAATAGGATTTACTCACTGACAGTTAAATAAACCTACATTTGCAAATGCTATATCCTGCGTATTTTATTACTAGGTTTGGAGTATCTTTTCCATCTTTTAATCTAAGCTAGATGTATTCATCCTGTAAGGAATAATTTATATTTTTCCCCACGTATGATCCATCCTTAGCTCACACCATCTCTCCTTTGAATTTTAAACCCATATTTTTATTCAGATTTTTTGGCAGTTGATCATACATAGAGTTGTTTGTGATTCATTAACATATAATCATGCCTTACTCCTGTCTCTTATACACATCTGNTTTTTCCCCACGTATGATCCATCCTTAGCTCACACCATCTCTCCTTTGAATTTTAAACCCATATTTTTATTCAGATTTTTTGGCAGTTGATCATACATAGAGTTGTTTGTGATTCATTAACATATAATCATGCCTTACTCTCCTACCCATATTGCCTCCTCCATAAGAAAAAGAAAGATCATTTTAATTTTTGTCACCTACATTGTGTAGGCTGCCACCTAGCAAGTATTAATATTTAGAAAAATATATTTTGAACAATACCTTTAAATTAAAAAGAATAATCTTTCTTGGCATTGTGATTGATTCAGCACAGCATAATTAATAGTGTCCTGTATGATACATAATGATAATGCCCATTTATTGGGCCTTCATTATTTGACAATCCCTCTTGTACATGCTCTGAATGGATTATCTAGTCTTACAGTTGTAATAACTCAACCTATGACAAAATAGAGGAAGAGAGAAGTTAAGTTGCCAAAAGTACACATCTAGTAAGATGGTGGGGTTGAATGTTGATCCCAGGCTGTCTAATCTCAGAGACCACATTTTAAAACTACTTCTTTCCCTGGTGGCTCAATTGGTAAAGGATCCGGCTATAATACAGGAGACTGCCAGCAAAACAGAAGAGCTGGGTTCAGTTCCCTGGAGAAGGAAATGGCAACCCACTCCAATATTCTTGTCTGGGAAATCCCATGGACAGAGGAGCGTAGCAGGCTACAGTCCATGGAGTTGCAAGAGTTGGACATGACTTAGCGACTAAACTACTACTTATATTTCTCCTTAGTACTTGGTTGACCCTGGGATTCCTTTACATGCAGTAGATACTTGTAAAAGAGTCTTGTTGCTGGTCATAGTGTTGAATGACAAGATGCCATGCTGCTGCTGCTGCTGCTGCTAAGTCACTTCAGTCATGTCTGACTCTGTGCAACCCCATAGATGGCAGCCCACCAGACTCTCCCATCCCTGGGATTCTCCAAGCAGGAACACTGGAGTGGGTTGCCGTTTCCTTCTCCAATGCATGAAAGTGAAAAGTGAAAGGGAAGTCGCTCAGTCATGTCCGACTCATAGCAACCCCATGGACTGCAGCCTACCAGGCTCCTCCATCCATGGGATTTTCCAGGCAAGAGTACTGGAGTGGGGTGCTTGTCACCTTCTCCAGACAAGATGCCATGGAAGAAAGCTATTCTCATCTCAGGTTTCTGGAAAATAATTGTTCCTGAATAGAGATTTCTACTCCAGTTTTATTCTGTCATATCTACAGTGAAAGAAGAAGTGACATTAAATGCATGTACTTTATACTAGCTCCCAGCATTTTGCCCTGGATTCCCCTTTCCATAATTATCCTTATGTCTTCCTTGTAAAATGTGTAATATCCAAATAACAGAAAGGCCTCCTGTGTTACCATTTCCATTTCCTGGGTGATTCTTCCTCATTCTATTTAATACACTCAACTCATTCATTCACTCAGCCTTGCTCTTGTTACTTCTTTTGAGTCAGTTACTATCCTAGACACAGTGCATAGAGTAGGGAAGAGGACCAAGCTCTCCTGGAGCTTACATTTTAATCTATAAGAAGGAAGTCCATATTCATATATGAAGGGAAATAGCTAGTACAGATGTAGAGCTTATGAACAAGTGAGACAGTGAAATAAGTGATAGTAGGGACCCATGATAAGGCAGGAGAAGATGGGATGCAGAGCACAGGCCAGATTAGCCTTGGGCAGGAGGGTCTTTGGCTCCACCATCACTAGAAGGAAAGAGAATGGTAGCCAGAGTGTGACGACTAGTTATCTTCTCTGAGCAGGTTGAGATGGACTTTCAAGGCAAGTAGATAAAGTTCAAGATAACCACCACAGGAGAGGGGTGTTCTGCGAAAAGAAACATTGAAACAGGAGGGGAGTGATGTTGAGAGCCTGTTTGTGTTTTATAACCACAAAATTTATGGGCATGCCAAATTTTATGGGTTGAGTAGTGATGTAGTCCCAGAAATATTCCAGGCATATGAGGTAGGTAGAGTCACATCAACTCTCCTGCCATATTTTCAACTACCCTTGGTTTTTAAAATATTTGTTAATATGTCTGATGATCACCTGAGTTTGGGAACCATTAATTTGCATCACTTGCATTTCATCTCATCCCAGCCTCCTGAAGCAACATTTCCAATGAATNTTTTCAACTACCCTTGGTTTTTAAAATATTTGTTAATATGTCTGATGATCACCTGAGTTTGGGAACCATTAATTTGCATCACTTGCATTTCATCTCATCCCAGCCTCCTGAAGCAACATTTCCAATGAATAAACAACAAGGTATGGGGGGAGGTTGGGATCTCCTCTGTCAACAAGCTGAGGCTGTAGGCAAATCACCTCTCCACTCTGTTTCTTCATCTATAGAAGAATGGAGAGTAGGTTAGAAGATCTCCCAAGTACCTTCCCCTCTGCTATTCTTTGATACAGGTAAGAGAAAGTAGTGTGAAATGAAAAGATAGCAGCATCTTGGCCAATTACCCTTCCTCTCTCCCTCCCCCAGCCTCCTTGAAATCCAGAAAGCCAAGCCTATACTCTCTCCCTCTTTATCTCTCTTTGCACTTGAGGGATATCTGAGCTGAGGGATATCTGAGCTAAGACATACTGCGAGATCAAGAAAATCGAGGACTGCCTTTAACAAATTTCCTCTGTACATTAATGTCACAAGTGACAAGACAATTTTACAGGAAAGAGAGGAAATGTACTTGTTTTGTGGGAATGAAAGTGAGAGATTAAAACTTGAAGATTCACAGAGCGTTTTGGGGGAACTTTAAAGACAACTCTACCCTAAGAAAACTCTTAGATTTCCAGGGGGGAGCTGTTTAGTCTATTTTCTGTCTGTAATCTTTTATGGCCTTCATGAGAAAAATGGTTGCATGTTACTCACAGTAACCAAGATGAAAAAAAGAAAGTTGGTAGCTCTGTGATAGATTTAAGAGATTTTGATGCCAAGCCTCTTCCTTAAAGAAGTTATAGAGGAGTTGACTGGATCTGTGTCCTCCAGTCACTAAGGTATACATCAGGACTAATAAAAATGAGGACATGTATTGTGTGTATTAAAACCCTGTTATTAGGTTGGTACAGACATAATTATGATTTTGGCATTGTTGAAATTTGCCACTTGATATTAGAATACATTCTTAAATGTGTTTTGTTATGCATCTTTTTTTTTTTACTATTTCCTTTTTAAAAATTTAATTGGAGGCTAATTACTTTACAATATTGTATTCATTTTGCCATACATCAACATGAATCCGCCACGGGTGTACACGTGTTCCCAATCCTGAACGCCCCTCACACCTCCCTCCCCGTACCATCCCTCTAGGTCATCCACTGCACCAGCCCTGAGCATCCTGTATCCTGCATCGAACCTGAGAGGGAGAGGGTGGGATGTTATGCATCATTTTAACATAAATATCTTACTTTATGTTTTTTTTTGCTAATGATTTATTACCTGCTGTTTATTTTGTATTTAAGCTATGGAAATGATGTTAGACAAAAAGTAAATTTGAGCAATTTTCTTAATTGAATTCAAAATGGGTGGCAAAATCCGAAGACAATTTGCAGCATCAACAATGCATTTGGCCCAGAAACTGCTAACAAACGTATGGTGCAGTGGTAGTTAAGAAGTTTTATATAGGTACCACAGCTTTCTTATCCATTTGTCTGCTAATGGACATCTAGGTTGCTTCTGTNTTGTGTACATCTGTCCCCCCTCCTCTGCTTCAGACTGTGACCTCCTTAGTAACAAAAACTTTGTCTTCTTTTCAGCCCTGTCTTCAGGACCTAGAATAGTTAGCGTCTGGCATAGACTGGTCATTTAAAATATTCAGTGAAAGATACAATGAATTAAAAATCTGTTATATATGACTTGGTGTTTATGAATATGTCTGATGTTCTGAGAATTTCAAACAAAATAATGAAGTCACAATGTAAAGAACAGAAAAACAGAACAAATCATTATTTTTGTAACACTCTACACATTTCAAAGGCTCTAGTGTTCATGGTCTTTTCCTTCCTTTTTTTCCTTTTCTTTTTTTTTTTTAAGCATAGTCATTATTTTCTGAAGCAGCTCTGTTGGACTCTGCCTAATCCGTTTCCGGTGCTCTATTGTGGAGGAATCTATCTCCGAGGCTGCTGACCTTCCTTTCTTTCATTGTCTTGCTTCCTTACTGTGTACTATACTCTTTTTTTGGGACCTACTCTCTCAAAAACTTTTCATTCATAGACAAAATTGGATCTGTCTAATGACTTTTATTAAAGTGCTGAAATTTAAAATTTAATAAAATCCATGGGTGAAAGCAGTGCCGTTCTTTTGTGCGGATAGGTACGCAGTGTAATTCTAGTAACTGGCACTGTTGAATTCGTACAGCTTTCTTGGGGATTTGGTTCGGCTGCATGAAACAGAAAACTCAAATAACAGAGGCATAGATAAGATAGAAGCTTGGTTTTTTTTGTTACGTAATGAGAAGTCTCGTTGCTGCTGTTGCCTCGGTGGCTGCTGGTGTAGGGCTAAAATGTCTGCAATTCTTTGGCCCTTTATTCAAGACCTAAAGAAGGAAGAAGGGGCAAGAGCAAAGTTCAAAAATAACTTTGTCAACTGAGTTAAATTTCCTATTTTGGAGCTTTCCCAGAAGACAACAACAAATTCCATTTCCATGGCACTGGCTTGTTCTATGTCTCATGACCATCCCAATCTTCAAGGGAGGTAGGAGATATAGGTGCTGTTTTTTCTTTTCTCCTTTTGAACACATGATGCTGCCAGCAGAATTGGAATCCCATTAATGGCGAAGAGGAGGAGATCGGATATTGAATAGATAACCAGCAGTCTCTGACAAAGTAAAATATACCTGAAAGGTAGATAAAATGTCTATAGGACTTCCCTGGTGGCCCAGTGGTTAAGAGTCTGCCTTGCAATGCAGGGCATGTGGGTTCAAACCCTGGTCAGGGAACTAATATCCCACATGCTGTGGGGCTGGAGCCTATTATACAGAATGAAGTAAGCCAGAAAGAAAAACACCAATACAGTATAATAATGCCTATATATGGAATTTAGAAAGATGGTAAGGATAACCCTGTATGCAAGACAGCAAAAGAGACACAGATGTATAGAACAGTCTTTTGGACTCTGTGGGACAGGGCGAGGGTGGGATGATTTGGGGGAATGTCATTGAAACATGTATATTATCATATGTGAAATGAGTCGCCAGTCCAGGTTCAATGCATGAGACAAGGGTGCTCGGGGCTGGTGCACTGGGATAACCCAGAGGGATGGGATGGGGAGGAAGGTGGGAGGGGGGCTCAGGATGGGGAACACATGTATACCCGAGGTGGATTCATATCAATGTATGGCAAAACCACTACAATATTGTAATTAGCCTCCAATTAAAATAAACTTATATTAAACCCCCCCAAAAAAAAGTTTTGCAAAGGAGACAAGAGCCCTGAAGATGAGGAGTGTAGCTGCAGCCATCAGAAGTTGCTAGGCGCCAACTGAGAGCAACACCGAAGCTGAACTTCTTACAACTGCAGAAGTTGCCGAAAGAACTCAGCTTCGACCATGTTGCAGTCGTTCCGCATTTGAAGCAAACTGGAAAGGTGAAAAGCTCGATAAGTGGGTACCTCATGAGCCAATGGCAAGTCAAAAAAAACTCTTGGTTTTGAAGTGTCATCTTCTCTTATTCTGGACAACAAACCATTTCTTGATTGAGTTGTGACTTGTGATGAAAAGTAGATTTCACATGACAGCCGGTGATGACCAGCTCAGTGGCTAGGCTGAGAAGTAGCTCCAAAGCAGTTCCCAGTGCCAAATTTGCACACACAAAAATAGGTCAGGGTCCCTGGTGGGCTGCTGCCCTTCTGATCCACTATAGCTTTCTGAATCCTGGCAAAACTATTACATCTGAGAAGTATGCTCAGCAGATTGATGAGGTGCACAAAAACTGCAATGCCTAAAGCCGACACTGGCCAACAGAAAGGGCCCGATTCTTTTCAACTACAGTGCCTGACCACACGTCCCACAACCAGTGCTTCAAAGGTTGAACGAGTTGGGCTATAAAGTTTTGCTTCATCTGCTGTATTCTTCTGCCCTCTTGCCAACCGACTACCACTTCTTCAAACATCTTGACAACTTTTTGCAGAGAAAATAATTCCATAACCAGCAGGACAGAAAAAACGCTTTCCAAGAGTTTATCAAATCCCAAAGCATGGATTTTTATGCTACAGCAATAAACAAACATTTCTCGTTGACAAAAATATGTTGATTATAATGCTTCTTATTTTGATTAGTAAAGATTTGTTTGAACCTAGTTATAATGATTTAAAATGCATTCTCTGAAACCACAGTTACTTTTGCACCAACCTTATTAACAGAACAGATAGCCAATACTTATATAATATGAAGGCCAGTTCTCATTAAAGTCTATAATTGAGAAAAATACCTTTTCTCTATTTATTTATTCTCTCCATTTACTCTCTCTCTTTTGCTATCTCAAATTCTTCTTGTCTCCAAGCATGTGTCAGTATCCTCAGTCTTTAAATACTGTCTCTTGGATTAAGTTTTGTTACTAACTCATTCCTCTATTATTCTTAATAGAGTTTTCAAGAGTCTTTTAAACAAATGATACCATCTCAAAATCCTCACCTGTTATTAACCATTAGACCTGTCATAAAATGGGAACTCTCTATTTCCATGAAAACTACTCTTATCAAGTAAATCAACAACCTCCATGTTGCTTGATCCAGTACAGGCTTCAATTTCCATCTTAATCTTTTGACCATGTTCAACACACATAATTGACTGTTACTATTTCTAACTTCTGTGATACTATACCCATTCAATTTTTTTATAACTCGTGGATCATTCTGTTAGTCTGTTTGTGCATACACACACACATGCACGTATGTATGCCCACAGATGTGTATATGGAGTAGGGATAATATGCATAAAAGTAAATACTTAGCACTTTCATTTTCATATGCACACATTTGTGTAATGACCATCCAAACAAAGATATAGAATATTTTCAGAAGTCTCTCTTGTGCCACTTCCCAGGCAATACACTTCTTCTCAAAGAAGTAAATACTATTCTGACTTCTGTAAACATATATTGCAAAGCTCCCAGTAGCAGCAGGAGATGGCAAGGCACATTAGTCCACACGTCTCTGTGTGAAAACCATTCTTCTAATATCCCACTGACCAAATCAAGTAACACGGGCAAGCCAGATTAACCGTGGAGTAAGAGATGCCCCCTTTTTATTAAGAGGAACTGCAAAGGCACATTACAAAGGAGTGTTTCCACTTTTGCTAAATATACAGAGCGAGAAGAAGGATAGAGAGATGTGTCTGTGTATTGTCTCCCTGTTTACCACCACTTTTGACGTGAGTAACATTTCACCATGACTGGGACCAAGCCTACAGTGTTTTCCTACTGGTCTTTGTGCCTAGTCCACTGACTGTAACATAGATATTAATAAATATTAATAAATATTGTGTTGAAGGGGGACAGATGACTAATGGTTGGTATGTATTTAGGTTTATATTTCATAACTCTCATTTGGTGCTTAGAGAAAGGCCTTTCAACAGAGTTTTGTAGATCTGCAGAACAAGGAACGCAGGGTAGTTATTATGCAGATTACAAATATGGCTGAATATTACAAACAGATTAAGCCGAGGTGACAATCTTCTCCAAATTTCTACTTTCCAATGCAAGAAAAGATCTGTATTCCTTTGTTTTCTTAAAAGAACCATGCTGCTGTTTTGTTAAATTCTTTATTTTCTGGAGAAATTTTTATTGTCCCTTTAGTTTTTGATTACATTCGATAAAACTGGCAGTGATAATAACAGCTAGCATTTGTTGAGTGCTTTCAATATGGTCCACCTGCAGTGCAGGCAACCCCAGTTTGATGCCTGGGTCCAGAACATCTGCTGGAGAAGGGGTAGGCTACCCACTCCAGTATTCTTGGGTTTCCCTGCTGGCTCAGCTGGTAAAGAATGCAACTGCAATGCAGGAGATGTGGGTTCGATCCCTGGATTGGGAATATCGCCTGAAGAAGGGAAAGGCTACCCAGTCCAGTATTCTGGCCTGGAGAATTTCATGGACTGTGTAATCCATGGGGTTACAAAGAGTCTAACACAACTGAGGGACTTTCAATATGGTAAGCACTGGTCAATTATTACATTTAATAATTACATGTAATTATTAAAATTACAATTTAATTTTATAATTAATAAATTATAATTAAATTATTACATTTAATTCTCAAAACTTTTCTACGTAGTAATATTGTTATTGTCCCCATCTCATAGGCTAGGATACTGACTGAGACTAAAAGAAATGAAGTAACTTTCTTATGGTATCAAAGAAAATATGTGGTGGAACTACGACCCAAACACAAGACTATCTGTTTACAAGCTCATTATCTTAAGTGCTATGCATCCTGGCTCTCGTAATTATATTTATTTGGAACTTCTAGAGTTAAAATTTAGTGGAATTTATCTGTAAAAACAGGTTTTTAGAATTATGTACAACTTTTAATGTTTCCTAGTTCAACATCCAAAATTTGAAATGTCTCTGCAGTGTACTTGACAAGCACTTGCCTCATTATTTTTGTAATCTCTTCAGTGATAAGGAAGCTAACAACTTTACTAGAAAGCCTATGACATTTCTAGGGGAGAAAATTTATTTTATAACCAGAGCAAGGTTGAAACCCAACAGATCCTCTTGAGTTTCTAGGTGGGCTAATCTTATAGTCACCCATCTTAGTAGTAACTGGAAATCAAAAATAGGCATCTAATGGAAATTAAGTTGAGATGCATTCATTTTATTACTAGAAAATCATTTATGGCTTCCCACCTCAGAACTTAATATTTAAGTTTACCTGTCAGATCATAAGTGAATGAATAAACTTGGGATGGCAGGTTGACTGCATATTGGGGAGGAGGGCAAAAGAGTGAAAGGGTCTGGTCACCAGGCTCTGTAATTGGGGCAGGTACTCAACACTCAAAGAAACAAAATAGGTGGGCCCCTAGTCCCAAGATTCCAGTTCAGTACACATTCCTTTCTGTTTAAAATAACCCTGTTGATGTTAGATTCTCCCCAGTATCTCTTTCTAAATTAGATTTTTTTTACAAGGATCAGAAACTGAGAGAATTGGCAAATGAAATAAAATATTCTCTCAGTAATGCCAATTTTGGAGTGTACGGTGTTTGGGAGTGTGCAAATGTGTGCGGACTTGGGAAAATGAAACAAAATTCTTCTTTAGAAATCATGAAGCATGAGACATTCCCCACCCGTGTCTCAACAAGAACTCACACATCATCACTTGGGAAGGAGTAAGACTCCTCTCATAGCAAAACTGAAGTAAAGGATAGTAAATATAGGGGGAGAGGAGGATGTTATTTCTTTAGATAACTGCTATTCCAGATCTGTTTCACAGAACATTTTGCCCAGAATTAGTCCCTGAGGAAAAGATTTTATCCTCCCCTGCCCCTTCATCTTTGGTCCTGGAAAACTGAGGAATACAATTGTCCTCCTGTTTGGACATCAATAAAACCCATTAGCTTATTAAAGGATGTGGCAAGTACAAAAACTGAAACAAAGCACACTCGTTAAACATAACTACATATCACTGATTTCCCCATATAAATCTTTTTAGTAGGCTATATGACTACTATCACGAAACACAAGCTACCACTTACTGTTGCTCAAGTTGTACACTGTGCAAGTTGAGGATGACTGTTNAGCTGGTAAAGAATGCAACTGCAATGCAGGAGATGTGGGTTCGATCCCTGGATTGGGAATATCGCCTGAAGAAGGGAAAGGCTACCCAGTCCAGTATTCTGGCCTGGAGAATTTCATGGACTGTGTAATCCATGGGGTTACAAAGAGTCTAACACAACTGAGGGACTTTCAATATGGTAAGCACTGGTCAATTATTACATTTAATAATTACATGTAATTATTAAAATTACAATTTAATTTTACAATTAATAAATTATAATTAAATTATTACATTTAATTCTCAAAACTTTTCTACGTAGTAATATTGTTATTGTCCCCATCTCATAGGCTAGGATACTGACTGAGACTAAAAGAAATGAAGTAACTTTCTTATGGTATCAAAGAAAATATGTGGTGGAACTACGACCCAAACACAAGACTATCTGTTTACAAGCTCATTATCTTAAGTGCTATGCATCCTGGCTCTCGTAATTATACTTATTTGGAACTTCTAGAGTTAAAATTTAGTGGAATTTATCTGTAAAAACAGGTTTTTAGAATTATGTACAACTTTTAATGTTTCCTAGTTCAACATCCAAAATTTGAAATGTCTCTGCAGTGTACTTGACAAGCACTTGCCTCATTATTTTTGTAATCTCTTCAGTGATAAGGAAGCTAACAACTTTACTAGAAAGCCTATGACATTTCTAGGGGAGAAAATTTATTTTATAACCAGAGCAAGGTTGAAACCCAACAGATCCTCTTGAGTTTCTAGGTGGGCTAATCTTATAGTCACCCATCTTAGTAGTAACTGGAAATCAAAAATAGGCATCTAATGGAAATTAAGTTGAGATGCATTCATTTTATTACTAGAAAATCATTTATGGCTTCCCACCTCAGAACTTAATATTTAAGTTTACCTGTCAGATCATAAGTGAATGAATAAACTTGGGATGGCAGGTTGACTGCATATTGGGGAGGAGGGCAAAAGAGTGAAAGGGTCTGGTCACCAGGCTCTGTAATTGGGGCAGGTACTAAACACTCAAAGAAACAAAATAGGTGGGCCCCTAGTCCCAAGATTCCAGTTCAGTACACATTCCTTTCTATTTAAAATAACCCTGTTGATATTAGATTCTCCCCAGTATCTCTTTATAAATTAGATTTTTTTTACAAGGATCAGAAACTGAGAGAATTGGCAAATGAAATAAAATATTCTCTCAGTAATGCCAATTTTGGAGTGTATGGTGTTTGGGAGTGTGCAAATGTGTGCGGACTTGGGAAAATGAAACAAAATTCTTCTTTAGAAATCATGAAGCATGAGACATTCCCCACCTGTGTCTCAACAAGAACTCACACATCATCACTTGGGAAGGAGTAAGACTCCTCTCATAGCAAAACTGAAGTAAAGGATAGTAAATATCGGGGGAGAGGAAGATGTTATTTATTTAGATAACTGCTATTCCAGATCTGTTTCACAGAACACTTTGCCCAGAATTAGTCTCTGAGGAAAAGATTTTATCCTCCCCTGCCCCTTCATCTTTGGTCCTGGAAAACTGAGGAATACAATTGTCCTCTTGTTTGGACATCAATAAAACCCATTAGCTTATTAAAGGATGTGGCAAGTACAAAAATTGAAACAAAGCACACTCGTTAAACATAACTACATATCACTGATTTCCCCATATAAATCTTTTTAGTAGGCTATATGACTACTATCACGAAACACAAGCTACCGCTTACTGTTGCTCAAGTTGTACACTGTGCAAGTTGAGGATGACTGTTGCCTTTCTCTTCTCCTAAATTTGTGTAGCTATTACAATAATTTTCCGGCAGATGGCAATAAAATTTCTTAAGGTAGGGATGCCTTCCCCCAGCAACTCACCTAAATTCACCCTTTACAGATGCAATGAAAATATCACCACTCATTTTAGAGCCATGGTCTTCACTGGCAGTGGAAGAAATTCTGCAAGCCAGGACATGGTTCTTTTAAGGTAATAAGCTGAATTGTATTCCTTGAGGGTATTTTAAAGACATAAAATTTGTGTTCCAGGAAACATTAAACTCAATTGCCCTCACATACCCCAATACCTTCAACCAGAGACAATTTTTTTTTCTTTCTCTTCTTTAGAATCATAGTAAAACCAGTCAGAAAACAGATGGATTTCATCTCTGACCTGAGACAGTGAGCCATGCCAAACACCAGACTTCTTTGCCCCAGGGCAGTAGGATTCATGGACTCCATTAATTCTAGGAGTCCAGTTACCTGTGAATTTATAGAGGTCACCTGCTGCAGGGATTGGACATTGAGCTGGTAGACAGGGTGTCTTGTTTCTGATTCTGACTTTGCGACACATAGGATTATGATATATCAATGGCCTTCTATTTACCTCAATTTTCTCATGGGGAAAAGTAAGATGATCATATCCACCATTTCTGTCTGTCTTAATTGTGGAGTTGGGATACAGTAAATTGACCAAAAAAATGTGGAAGGTCATTATAGACCATAGTTTACTATATAAAACATAAAGGTTTTTAAAATACTATTTTGATTTTGTCTTTAAGGCAAAGATCACGAGGTCTAGTCTTTAAAGGACCAGTTAGGTAGTTGTGCCAGCTATTAAGCTATTGATTCTTAGCTTCAACCCACCTTTCTTTACACTGTTTTGTAATCTTTGGTTATGAAAGCAGTATTTTAGCTTAAAAGCCACTGCAAACTCTGTCTACAGAAGCAACAAAAGAAGACTGAGAGGTTAGAGGAGGGTCAAATAATTTACTCTTTTTATTTTGCTTCCTTTTCCTATTTTACTGCAATTCCTGTTTTTTGTTCTGTTCCTACTTCTGCATTTCCGATTTTATCACTATCAGCATAGCATTTCTCCACCTCAGTAACCACAGCACATTCCAGAACAAGCAGTTAATTCCAGTTTGCAGATTGTCAAACTTTTGCAGATTGTCTCATCATACCTCCTCCAGGCACCCACACAAGGCAATGCCCTTTTCTGCAAAAGTCCAGGTTGCAGCCTCAGAGGTTGATTTCATCTCTGCAGGGGCCCTCCCACAGAGTTTCAGGTTTAACAAGTACAGTCTCTTTCCTGATTTTCTCCCAGCTCCAGGGGTGGCAACTGCTTATAGCTGTATAATTTCCAGTTCCTCAACTGGCTCCTGATTAATACAGAAATATAAATTACTGAAGTAAGCTTGGTCTAACTGTTCTTGCATACTTACACTTGATATGCGTAGCAAACACACAGTGCTCTTTTATTTGCATAGATTTACATGATCTTCCTCTATTTATTGTCCAGTCTTTCTTTCTGCTTTTTAATGAAGCATGTAATGCTCTCATACTAGCTCAATTTATCCATGCCTGCTAAGCATATGTCCAGCTTAACATTAGTGGAAAAGTTAAACACAGCTGTAACAAAAAAGGACAACTATCACTGGAACTCAGGATTTTGGGGAAATTGGGAGAGATGGAGAAAGTGACAGACTAGAGATTGCACACCAAAGGTGATGACTGACTCAGTTCTTGCCAACTGTTACCAGGGAGACATGAGCTCATGTCCCTGTGTCCCCACATGTTTCATAAGAAGCCAGAAATCCAGAGTTTTGTATCCTAAATTTAAATGCACTTAAAGTTACTGGAAAATAGTTTTAAATATCATGCTGGCCAGAATCATGTAAACCTAACAGTAACCATCTGTGGCCAGATCTTGCCCAGTACCTGTCAGAGTTGCTTTGTAATAGCATTTGATCTTATTTCTATAAACCACACACTCATACTCTCAGATAATCACATTACAACTGAAGAATGAACACCTTGTATCTAAGAAGAAAAGCACAGTTATTAATGGAAAGCATTGATCTCATAATCATGATTTCAGAAAGACTATTAAGAAGTTATCTTTATAACTGAATCAATTCAAGGAAAAGTTGCTGTTGAAAGGTTTTGAGGAATAGAAGCTAGATTAGAAACAAAATGCTTTAAAATAACTTTTAAAAATCACTTGAATATACGTGGCATTTTCTTCTAAAATATAAACCTCGGAATAGTAAAAGCAAGTTCCAACCCATGAACAGTACAGCAGTTACTTGTACAGAGAAACTGCTGTTCACTAAGGGACTTATGATAAATTTTGGAAAATGCTGATGGCAGGCTATTACCTTTCCAATATTGTATGATTTTATAACTTTTTAATTGTAGGGAACTGAAACAGATTTGGAGTAAAACATATTATTGCATGTGATGGTGGGCTGTAAGCATAGTGTTTATAATAATGGGAAGATGCCTGTTTTAGTTTCAGTTCAATTCAGTTCAGTTGCTCAGTTGTGTCCGATTCTTTGCGACCCCAAGAATCACAGCATGCCAGGCCTCCCTGTCCATCACCAGCTCCAGGAGTTCATTCAGACTCACGTCCATCAAGTCAGTGATGCCATCCAGCCATCTCATTCTCTGTCGTCCCCTTCTCCTCCTGCCCCCAATCCCTCCTAGCATCAGAATCTTTTCCAATGAGTCAACTCTTCACATGAGGTGGCCAAAGTACTGGAGTTTCAGCTTTAGCATCATTCCTTCCAAAGAAATCCGTTTTAGTTTAGAGTCAATTAATTTGCCAACAAATTATTCATTCAATAGGGCCACCTACTAGTCAGCTGAGAAACCGTGAAGGATGCTTTTCTCTTTTCCTCTTCACTTCTGGTCAACCTGTTTCAGTTACCTAGATTCCCTTCCTATCTTATTCCATTTCCACCTGTCAGAGCAGTACTGAATTTTCACTGCTCACCTAGGTAGGTAACCTTTTCTAAAAAGACCATTTTTAACCAGTTTTAGCTTCACAGCAACATTGAAAAGAAGGTATTGAGATTTCCTGGAAATTGATGAACTAACTGACACATTATAATTACCTAAAGTCCATAAGTTGCAGTATGGTCAATTTTTGGTGTTGTACATTTTGTGGATTTAATGTGAATGACATGTGTCCATCATTAAAGTGTCATATAGAGTGTTTTCACAGTCCTAAAAATCCTCTGGGCTCTGCCTATTAGTGTTTTCTCTTGTCTCCAACATCTGACAATCTCTTGTCTTTTTCAGAATTCCGTTTAGTTGGAATAGTACAGTAAATAGTCTTTTTAGATTGGTTTCTTTAAACTGTTAATATGCATTTAGGTTTTCCACATATCTTGCATGGCCTGATGGTTTCTTTTTAGTACTAAGTAATGTTTTTATTGTTACTATATTTTACAGTTTATTTATCCACTCATCTACTGTAGAACATCCTGGTTGCTTCTGCTGCTGCTGCTAAGTCGCTTCAGTCGTGTCCTACTTTGTGCGACCCCATAGATGGCAGCCCACCAGGCTCCCTCATTCCTGGGATTCTCTAGGCAAGAACACTGGAGTGGGTTGCCATTTCCTTCTCCAATGCATGAAAGTGAAAAGTGAAAGTGAAGTCGCTCAGTCGTGTCTGACCCTCAGTGACCCCATGGGCTGCAGCCTTCCAGGCTCTTCCACTCATGGGATTTTCCAGGCAAGAGTGCTGGAGTAGAGTGCCATTGCCTTCTCCAGTTTGAACAATTATGATTAAGGCTGCTGTAACCATATATTTGTTGGTTTTTAAGTTGGTATAAGTTATCTGCTTCTTTAAATAGATACAAAAGGGTGTAATTGATGGATCATATGGTAAGAATATGTTTTTGCTGGTTCACATACTTACCAGTGTTTGGTGACGTCAGTATACTGGATTTAGGTCATTCCAGTAGCTATGTAATGGTATCCCATTGTTGCTTTAATTTGCCTTTCCCTGACGACATATGATGTAGAGCATCTTTAAATATGCTAATTTGCAGTTTTTATATGTTCTTGGAAAAAGTATCTGTTGAGATTTTTGGTCCATTTTTTATTAAATTGTTTTCTTGTTGTTGACTTTAGAGTTTTTTGTATAATTTGAATACCAGTCTTTATCACATATCTTTTGCAAATATTTTCTCTCAATGTGTAGCTTATCATCTTTTGATACTGGCTTTCACAGAGCAGAAGTCCAGCTTATTGGTTAATTGTTTTATGGATTTTGACTTTGGCATTGCATTGAAAAAGCCACGCCTATACCACAATCATCTAGGTTATTGTCTATCTGTCTTCTAAAAGGTTTATGGTTGTAGTTTTCATGTTTATGATTCACTTAGAGTTAGTTTTGGTGAAGAGTATAAGATCTGTGGCCAAATTCTTTTTTTTTTCTTTTTGCATAGGGATATCCAGATTTTCTAGCACCATTTCTTATCAAGACTGTATTTGCCCTGCTTTGCTTGTCAAAATTAGTTGACTGTATTTGTGGGTTTATTTCTGACCTCTGTACCATTAATGTACTGTGTACTTTTTCACCAACACGACATAGTCTTGATTACTGAATCTTTATTGTGATTCTTGATGTCAGGTCGTTTCAAGCTTCCACCAGGTTCTCCTTCAATACTATGTCAGCTATTTTGCATTTTTGTCTTTCCATATAATATACAAACTTTTAAATATCTTTCATTGATTTCTCTAAATAGTTTTATTTTTCTTGTTGTCTCTTGGTAGACGCTGTGTAGTTGCCTTCCATGATTTTGTACTCTGTCTTCCTTCTAAGAATTCTTTCAGTGAGACTTCCCACTGCCTCTGCTTAAATATTTTATCTTTGAGGTTTAATTTTCAGTTCCTTTTCTTCTTTCTCAATATCCCTATGCTGAGCAATTTTATTAAACTTTTCACTTTAATTAAAATATATGTTCTGATAGATCCTAAATTATAGATTGAGTTCTATCCTCTTTACTTGATTTCAGACAAATCACTCTACTTTGTTGTTAAATTCAGTTCAGTTCAGTCGCTCAGTCATGTCCGACTCTTTGCAACTCCATGAATCGCAGAATGCCAGGCCTTCTGTTCATTACCATCTCTCGGAGTTCACTCAAACTCAGGTCCATCGAGTCAGTGATGCCATCCAGCCATCTCATCCTCTGTCGTCCCCTTCTCCTCCTGCCCCCAATCCCTCCCAGCATCAACGTCTGTTCCAATGAGTCAACTCTTCTCATCAGGTGGCCAAAGTACTGGAGTTTCAGCTTTAGCGTNTCTTTATGAGAACAACAGCTGTGCTTGTTTACTCATTAGTCCCAAAATATGGTGTAATACTTAATAAAACTTTATTGAATAAATGAAGATGTAGTGTATGCAAAGCCATGAATGAGGGAAAAGAAACAGTAAGGCGTGTAAAAAGCTTAAAAGTATTTTTTTATAGCTGGAGTGAAGCATACCCATTGTGAAATTTGAGGAGACAGGAAATAAATTTAAGGGTTGACATTCACCCTCTAATACAGTCAACAAAATGTTTATTTCAGACACAGTGTTTGTCGTGCATTGTAACTAAAAAGTAAGGAATACATTTGCTCACCGAAGGAGTTTATAAGATTGCAGGAACTACAATATGAAGGACTTTTCTTTCTCTTTGTCTTAAAACTGCAAGAAGCTTTTGAAATATTTTAAATTAGGAATCTTAGATCTTTGCATCAGCTGTAGTTCTGCAGAAAGAAACAGAAAAAGGCAATATTAGGAAACAAGCTCAATTAGAAGTTTGTTGCCGTAGTCTGGGTAGAAATGATGAGTGCTTCCACTAAATTAATTGTGTAGAGACTACAAAGGAGTGGGGTCTGAAGGGGCAGCTAAGATTAGGAGGATGTGATGTGGTGGCACCTGTGAGAGGAAATTTAAGAGGAAGACACTGGATTAAGATGAGCTAGGAGTCAGCATCATCTATACTATACAACTGATTTGTTGTGGAGAAAGACAAGAAAAGAAATGGAATATGGATCACAATTTGATGGCTTGCATCACTGGATGAGGGGTGGAAATAGCACACACTGAGAAAGGTAAATTGAGGACAGTGTAGTCTGTTATGGGTATGGAAGGGCTTTTGGAGTATGTTGAGTTAGATTTCACTCTAAAGGTCCTAGGTGAAGATGCCCAGAGAGTGCTTGAGTATCCTGATTTCTAGAGAGAGAGCTCTGGCTGGAGATACAGATATATGTAAATATTGATTTGAATGGCCATATCTCTAGTCTTGTATATAATCATTGCAAGTGAGTTTACTCAGGGCCACTAAGTAGACAAGAAGGAAACATAACCTAGAGTGGACCGTAGAGAATGCCAGTGTTCAAGATAAGAAAAAGAGGAGCATAAGAAAACACACGTGGAAGTCACGGTCAGAGTGGTGGCAGGGTTAATAGGTGAGAATGATTTAAGAGGTGTGTTAAAGTGTAGTTCAGGAAGTAGGAATAATTCCACACTACCAAATGTGAGTGAAGGAATCAAATAATGATGCTCTTATAAGTGATAGGATGTATACAATTGGGAAGTCATCCATAGTCTAAATTAGAGCAATCCTCGGCATTGTGCCAGTTCATAACAGGGAAAACTGCACTTAACTTATGCAACAGCTTATGAGACAGGTAATATAATCCTAATTTTACAGATGAAGAAATGTTAGCTTAACTAACTGATTCACAACCACACAACTAGTTAGAGATAAAACTCATAATCAGACATAAGAATGCAGATGCTGAAAACTGCACCTCAAGCAACTAAGCTCTACTGTGCCACCCGCTGACATACCTAATTATCTTCAATTTAGCACTGGACAGCCAAGAGTTTTATTGCATCCTTCAATTTTTCATAAACATATTAATTCTCAAATGATATTCTGAAAGTATCCTTCGGACTAAGTCACATCATATGCCTCAGTGTGTTCTCCCAAGTTTTTAGTCCAAAACAAGTTACCCATGGGTGTCGCATAAATTCCATTCAACAACTTATATTGAAAAGAAATGAGCATTTAAAGCTTTGGAGTAAAGGCAGAGAAGCCGAATTGTCGTCCAGTGACACAAGTGGCTGATTGAAGGTCACAATCAACTCTATTGACTATAATCCCTGGTTCTGAGAANTCCATTCAACAACTTATATTGAAAAGAAATGAGCATTTAAAGCTTTGGAGTAAAGGCAGAGAAGCCGAATTGTCGTCCAGTGACACAAGTGGCTGATTGAAGGTCACAATCAACTCTATTGACTATCATCCCTGGTTCTGAGAACCAAATCATTATACTTCTCTAATGATTTGTGTGTGAAATTTCCAAGGTTATAAGACTACGCTACACATATGAGGTCATACTCACATCTCTGGTGGGCAGGTCCTTTGAGCTGAGAGTCTGGAAAAACTGTTGTAGAAGGAGCATACTTTTCATCTTCCAACTAATAAATAAATCACCAGTTGTTTTATATTTCAAAACATCTGAACAACACTCCAGGGCTCTGTAAAGGTTTTGTTTTCTAGGTCCATGGCACACAAGCCATTGTCTTCATTGTGTGCACGATTATCTACTTAAGAGACACCATGGATTTTGCATTCTTCTGAAGAAGTGTATAACATGGATATATTTTGCATAAAACTAGCTGCCATGATGTAATTAGAGGGGAAATAAATTTTACCATCTTGATGACAGCATGTGAAACCCAAACTAGGCAATATAGTTGGCTTTGAGAAAATGGAATCTTGTATTTTTTGACAGTGTAATTATTACTCTGTCATCTTATTCAACTTTTTCATAAAATCACTTAATACTTCACAAAGATATTACTTTTGCCATCAAATATCACTTTGGGAAATGTTAATAATTTAGGAACTTCTATATTAAAAATGACTAAATTACTAAATGCATGAAGTGCCATAACCTGAGTCCTCCCATCTTAAACATTTTGTTTGAATAGTTCAGTCCCAATGTGAGACATTGGAGAGACTCAGAGGGCTGTATTAAGTGTCTACTGTCTGGTACTGGGAACCCTGATAGTCAACAGCTCAGTTGTAAAAAATTTAGGAAAGTAGCCCTGCTATTTTTAGAAGAGAGACTTTTTTCTCTAGTAAAGTATTGTTATAAGTTCATTTTTTAGACATACCTAAAGGCATGTCTTGAAAGACTCTCATTTGAGGTAAAGTACACTGATGATTGACATTTCTTTTTACTCTTTTTAAGTTGATTTTTAGAATTTATTTACGTGAAGTAAAATTCACTTGCTTTTGGTATAGACTAACATGAGTTTTTACCAACATATTCAGTCCCGTATCTACTACCATAATAAAATACAGATCGGTTCTCCCACCCCCTCCAAATTCCTTTGTTGTGACCTTTTATATTCAGCCTCCTCCACCCTGTTCTAGTTCCTGGCAGCCACTGAGCTGTTTTTCAGTCCTGTAGTTTTGCTTTTCACTGTTGTATAAATAAAATAATACAGGAAGCAACATTTTGAGTCTGAATTTTTCACTTAGAATAATGCATTTGAGATTCATCCATATCATGTATATCAAAATAGTGTTTTTTAATTGAGGAATACTGTTTCATTGTATAGAATACCGTAGCTTATTTATCCTGAAAAAATACATTTGTAATGCTATGATGGCAGTATAATAATGACAAATATGCAGGAGCTTATTGTGTGTCAGGCAGTATTCTAGCTTGGTCCACATACTGCCAGTTGAGGGAAGTCATTGAGAAGATGTTACCAAGAGTTTGACCTGCAAGTTGGACCTGGACAGCTGGAGGCTCATCACCCTCTTTCCTGTCCTTAGAATATGCCTCCCATTTGCCTTTTCCATTCCCAGAAGTTGCCCTAAGGATATAGCCTTGAGATAATACTGTGGTAATGAGATATCTGTACTGTTCTGAACCCACTTAAGGCCTCTGTATAAAATTTTAAGATTCTGAGAGTGGGAGAGATGCAGAAATCCACTTAACCTTGGGGCCACCCAAAACAAGCCTTGTAAGTCAGTTCCCTTGCTTATTAAACCTGCCACTTACAAATCTGAAGAAGCAGGGCCGCTTCTTTCTTTGTTCTCTCTGTCCTCTATATGAGGAAGAAAGTCTGTTTCATTTTACACCTGATAATTTCCTAAGAAGGTTCATGAATTAACAATACCTCACTTAATTTTGTCATCAAATCACTACTCAAATTCATAGAAAAGAAAATGGAGGCAAAATATTATATAACCTCCCTAGGACCACACCATTTATAAATGTCATAATCTACACTTGAATCTGAGGAGGCAAACTTTAGAACCTATCGTTGTAACCACTATCATAAACTGCTCCCCAGTAATAGCTAACAATTATCGAGTTTCTCTTTGGACCATGGAAAGCATTTTCTCAATTGATTTTTACATGAATAAGGGTAGTTTGAGAAAAATGAAGTTTCCAGAGATTATGCAACTTGCCCCAAATCACACTGATAATATTACCTAATTTTCAACAAAATTGTGAAAACTAGGCCTCAGTACTTTTAGGGGTATTAAGTTTTGATCAGTTTCTGGCTTTCAATTGTTTTATAATATCCTACTATAACATTGCATTTCCAATTCCTCTCAGCAGGCAGAGAACCTTTTGTAATTCAGATAACTTGTTGGACATTGATACAAATCATCTTCCAGGTTTTAGGATNATTCTAGCTTGGTCCACATACTGCCAGTTGGGGGAAGTCATTGAGAAGATGTTACCAAGAGTTTGACCTGCAAGTTGGACCTGGACAGCTGGAGGCTCATCACCCTCTTTCCTGTCCTTAGAATATGCCTCCCATTTGCCTTTTCCATTCCCAGAAGTTGCCCTAAGGATATAGCCTTGAGATAATACTGTGGTAATGAGATATCTGTACTGTTCTGAACCCACTTTAGGCCTCTGTATAAAATTTTAAGATTCTGAGAGTGGGAGAGATGCAGAAATCCACTTAACCTTGGGGCCACCCAAAAGAAGCCTTGTAAGTCAGTTCCCTTGCTTATTAAACCTGCCACTTACAAATCTGAAGAAGCAGGGCCGCTTCTTTCTTTGCTCTCTCTGTCCTCTACATGAGGAAGGAAGTCTGTTTCATTTTACACCTGATAATTTCCTAAGAAGGTTCATGAATTAACAATACCTCACTTAATTTTGTCATCAAATCACTACTCAAATTCATAGAAAAGAAAATGGAGGCAAAATATTATATAACCTCCCTAGGACCACACCATTTATAAATGTCATAACCTACACTTGAATCTGAGGAGGCAAACTTTAGAACCTATCGTTGTAACCACTATCATAAACTGCTCCCCAGTAATAGCTAACAATTATCGAGTTTCTCTTTGGACCATGGAAAGCATTTTCTCAATTGATTTTTACATGAATAAGGGTAGTTTGAGAAAAATGAAGTTTCCAGAGATTATGCAACTTGCCCCAAATCACACTGATAATATTACCTAATTTTCAACAAAATTGTGAAAACTAGGCCTCAGTACTTTTAGGGGTATTAAGTTTTGATCAGTTTCTGGCTTTCAATTGTTTTATAATATCCTACTATAACATTGCATTTCCAATTCCTCTCAGCAGGCAGAGAACCTTTTGTAATTCAGATAACTTGTTGGACATTGATACAAATCATCTTCCAGGTTTTAGGATTAGATAGTAAAACATATTTGTTACAAAAGATATCTAGTCTCTATCTTGATTTCTTTCTGTCTGTGGAGAATTAGAAAATTTTTTAAAAGTCTACTATTCCTGATTCAAATTATGTGGCGTTGACATATGAAAAAAATTATATTTAACTTCATGTTGTTCCTAAAGAAGCTAAATCTTTATTCCAGAATACAAATAATAATAAAATTTGTTCCTGGATTGCTTATCACCTTATCATGAGCACTGTAGAACTTGAAACAACAGTCTTCTGTAGAAATGACTAAAGGAAAGATCTGCTTTAATAGTAGTAATAATATGGCTCATGACTTTAAGAAAAAGGTCTTGAAGTACTCTGCTTCCATTGCTACTAANGAAACAACAATCCTCTGTAGAAATGACTAAAGGAAAGATCTGCTTTAATAGTAGTAATAATATGGCTCATGACTTTAAGAAAAAGGTCTTGAAGTGCTCTGCTTCTGTTGCTACTAAGTCGCTTCAGTTGTGTCCGACTCTGTGCGACCCCATAGACAGCAGCCCACCAGGCTCCGCCGTCACTGGGCCTCGCCATGCAAGAACACTGGAGTGGGTTGCCATTTCCTTCTCCAATGCATGAAAGTGAAAAGTGAAAGTGAAGTCACTCAGTCATGTCCGACTCTTAGTGACCTCATGGGCTGCAGCCTATCAGGCTCCTCCATCCACCGGATCTTCCAGACAAGAGTACTGGATTGGGGTGCCATTGCCTTCTCCTACATATTATAATTAACACTTACTGTACTAAGGACATAGATATTATATCAATTTTATTGAAGCATAGGATATAGAAAGCAAATTTGAGGGCTTAGGGTTGAAGTCATGGCCTGCTGATAAAAATAATGTTTTCTGATAGAGACAGATTTATTATATGAAAGACTGGGAAACAACAAGCAGCAAACTCTGTTACCTAACATTTCATCAAATTGGCACCCTGTACATCCCATTGGTCCTTTGGATTATTAATTTCTCACTAACTTGCTATATGGACCTTCCCATATGGCTCAGTGGTAAAGAATCTACCTGCCAGGAAGGAGACTCAAGTTCGATCCCTTGGGTCGAGAATATCCCATGGAGAAGGAAATGGCAAGTCACTCCAGTATTTTTGCTTAGAGAACCCCATGTACACAGGCACATGGCAGGTTTTGGTCCATGGAGTCTCAAAAGAGTCAGACACCACTTAGCGACTAAACAGCACCAAGGACAACGGACCTGCTGTATAAGAAACATGTATCCTGCATACTCTTTCCTACCCTCATTTTTGGATTCATTTATGATATATTATTGTATGGGGGCAATATCTTGTTTCTGAACAACCTTAAACATGTGGTCAACTATCTCATCTATGATTTTTTATTCCCATATACGTTTGGCTTAGTATAGGATATTTGCCATGCAACAAAAGATGTGTTCTAAAGTGAGATTAAGACAGGACCAGCCTTAATATGGAGCAAGGATTATGGCACTGTTTCTAGTTCTTCATGTGAGTGGTAATTATCAACTACTTGCAAATTTTAGCTCAGTATAGGTGATTATTTTTTTTTAATAATTGGAGTAGTCCAGAATAGATTGATTTGCCTTTGTAGGCAATGAATTATAAAGAAAAGATTCCTGCATATAGTGGGTGATTTGACTAGATGCAGAGCAAGGCTTCATCTACTTCTAAGAAGCTGACTAGAAAATTAGTTTAAACTTTTAATAATAAATTTATTGAGCTGTAATTTACATATGATAAACTCTAATACTTAAAATACATAATTTGATATGTTTATTTTGCCATGTTAACCATTTTTAATTGTATAGTTCAGTAGTATTCAGTCAGTTCACACTGTTGTGCAACAGCTCTGCGGAGCACTTTCATCCAGCACATTCAGCAAAACTGAAACTCTGTATCCAACAAACAACACTCCACCTTCTTCTTCTGTCCAGATCTTGTAGTCACCATTCCGTTTTTTGTTTCTGTAAATGCCTNGAAAACGAAGATCATGACATCCGGTCCCATCACTTCATGGGAAATAGATGGGGAAACAGTGGAAACAGTGTCAGACTTTCTGTTTTGGGGCTCCAAAATCACCGCAGATGGTGACTGCAGCCATGAAATTAGAAGACGCTTACTCCTTGAAAGAAAAATTACGACCAACCTAGATAGTATATTCAAAAGCAGACATTATTTTGCCGACTAAGGTCCATCTAGTCAAGGCTCTGGTTTTTCCAGGGGTCATGTATGGATGTGAGAGTTGGACTGTGAAGAAGGCTGAGCGCCGAAGAATTGATGCTTTTGAAGTGTGGTGTTGGAGAAGACTCTTGAGAGTCCCCTGGACTGCAAGGAGATCCAAGCAGTCCATTCTGAAGGAGATCAACCTTGGGATTTCTTTGGAAGAATGATGCTAAAGCTGAAACTCCAGTACTTTGGCCACCTCATGAGAAGAGTTGACTCATTAGAAAAGACTCCAATGCTGGGAGGGATTGGGGGCAGGAGGAGAAGGGGACGACTGAGGATGAGATGGCTGGATGGCATCACGGACTTGATGGACGTGAGTCTGAGTGAACTCCTAGAGATGGTGATGATGAACAGGGAGGCCTGGCATGCTGTGATTCATGGGGTCGCAAAGAGTCGGACATGACTGAGCGACTGAACTGAACTGAAGCCCTGAGTTAACTTTTTTCAGAGTGTGTCAAAAGAGTGGAAAAGCAGAGTACAAAGACAGGCAGATTCTGGGTTTTGGGGTACATGCTCAGAGGCCCGACTCGCCTTGCCCATCAGGCCTCTGCCGCATGACCTTGTCACGGGTGGGATACGTCATGCTGGCTCCCGGCAAACATTAGAGAGCTAAGTTTACTTACCTAACATAATACAGCTCATACATGGTAAAACTGGGATTAAAATTCGAGTTTCTCTCTCTGAAATGTTAATACTATCTCTACTGAATTCTCAATCAACAAAATATTCAGAGGTTTGTGTCACAGTAAGAGCTTTGTTTGGAGTCAGAAAAATTGAGTGTGCTCTGTATGCTCTGTTTCCTAATAAGTTGTTGAAGGCTTGCTTTTTTCTCTCATAATTGACACATCTGTTTATTTTTTTCAGAAAAGACATAAAACACTGTATAGTATTCTTATCATATCAGTTAATAAAACTTATCACCAGGTTTTATTTTCCCATATTTTACTCCTTATCCATGAAGTACTAAGTGCTGTATCAATCCTTCTCAGAAGGATAGTTTCTTTCTAAGAGAGACACCAGACAAGGAAGAGATGCAGCATGACTGGAAATGGGATAGACTTGGTCTCCAATATATAGAAGCAAAGTGGTGCCATTTCAAGGATCAGAGTTACATTTCAGTGGAAGAGAAGGTCAGAAGAGTGATAATGGACAAATTTAAAACACACAGGGCATCAGAAGGCTAGTGATCTAGTCCTAAATATTCTACTATCTCATGGAAGGACCCAGTAAGGAAGGGTTCTTCCCTTTGCGTCTCAGTGGAGTCACATATAGAAGGAATCGTTTACTTAATTCGCATTTGTGTGTGCTAAGTGATTTCAGTTGTGTCCAACTCTGTGTGATCCTGTGGACTGTAGCCTGCTAGGCTCCTCTGTCCATGGGGTTCTCCAGGCAAAGATACTGGAGTCTGTTGCCATTTCCTTCTCCAGGGGATCTTCCTGACCCAGGGATCAAACCCGCATCTCTTAGGTCTCTTGCACTGGCAGGTGGGTTCTTTACCCCTAGTGCCACCTGGGAAGCCCAATTCACATTTATATCTGCTTAAATTTCAGACATATTATTAGCAAAATTAGAAACTTATTTGAAAAAAAAGATACTTGTAAATACATATGAAGATANGTTAGGTCTCTTGCACTGGCAGGAGGGTTCTTTACCCCTAGTGCCACCTGGGAAGCCCAATTCACATTTATATCTGCTTAAATTTCAGACATATTATTAGCAAAATTAGAAACTTATTTGAAAAAAAAGATACTTGTAAATACATATGAAGATAAAGGTAAAAGTAATTTATTCAAACCCTCTAGGAATTCTCAGTTTGTTTGTAGGGATTACCAGCTGGTATAGGAATTCTGGGAATAAAATTAATAATTAGCAAAGAAAGGACTATCATTAATACCCTTAGCTCTGAAATAGAGTAGGCTACTGCAGGCAATACATTTTTAAATTATCATTTAACATAGGCTTCTCTTTGAAATATATTTGACCACTACAGAGTTCAGATAGTTCTAATAAGCTTTATTCTAAAGACCAGAATAATAATAGAGATAAGAAGCACTAAGTTGAAACCCAGTTAGTTACAATGACTACAGAATTTTAACAGCAGTGTTGTTGCTTAGGATGTTATGTTATGATTCCGCAGCATAAAAACACAGAATATTAAGGGTGTCAGACAACAGGAAGACTAGGAGAATATGAACTGGATCCACCAATTTCTGATAAGACAGCATTTAGATAAGCACCCTATTTTTATCATAAAGGAAAAAATCAATTATATTATCATTTTTATAAAACAAATATATATATATATTTGAATAGTTGAAGATTAAGAGAAACAAATTCTTATACCCAGACACTTAGAAACCATGGTAGTCTCAGATCATGCAACTATTGTGGATGAATAGGAATCCTTTGCATAAAGTTAGAACGAAGCCCCTTCCTTGAACAGATACCAAAGTTTATTGAGGGCATGGAGGCAAAGCATTTGGACAACATAAGTAGCAAAAAGTATCCACTCACAGAAGTCAGTGCCCAAAGACATGGTGTTAGGAAACTAAAATTTGTATTATGAGGATTGATAGGAAAGCAAATTGCGCAACACTTTTCCAAGTATTACTTCATAGTACCTTGAGAAGTTGAGAATAAGAAAATCTGTTACCTGGCAGTTACACTCTGGGGCTATCCCTAGAGAAGCTTGCTCACATTTTCACACATAGATATCTATAAGAGCATTCAATAAATTTAAAAGTGAAGCAATCTAGATTCTAATCAATGGTACAATGGATAAAAAAATTATAGTATGGTCATACATTGAAGCACTATTCAGAAGTGAAAACAAGTGAAGTAAAAGAGCACCGTCTAAGGTTGGACATCCTAGAAAATAGACTCCAAGTCACACATTTCACACGGGAAGTTTACTGGGGATTGCTCTTGGGAACAACATCTGTTAGGGAATAAATGAAGCGGAACTGGACAGAAATTTTTCCTGCGGTGATACAGCCATAACAGAGACCTCAGTTAACCCCATGTGGGGCTTTGACATGGGGACGTTTTTCAAAGTTATCCAAAATCCAGATAAGGGCCAGACATCTGTACCTTAATTGACTAATTATTGGATAGTTGTCCCTGGGAAAGTGTGACCCAGGGAAAGGCAGATACCCACCTTTGGCTAAGGTCAATTCCTGGAAAAAGCAATCCCTGGAGAAGGTCTCAACTGAGAGCAACCAGTAGACAACAAGCACATCCAAATCCTGAGTGGCTCAGTTCTGAGATTTCTGAAAGAAAATATAAGAAGCACACCAGAACATCCAGAATAGACATGCATCAAAGTGATTTCATATCCTAACATAATGTTGAAGCAAAAAGAAAGATACAGAAGAATACAGAAAAACACACACAATGCAGTCACTGTATAACATTTAAAAACATGAACAGTGATGCATGTTATTAGACATCCATAAATAAGAAATAAATGCATTAAATATGAATAGTAATGAAAATATCAAGTTCAATATAATAGTTACTACTGAATACAAAAGAGATGTATGTATATTTTCACTATCTAGGTGTCTAGATGATATATATTTAGTAATTCACAGAATTCTTTACAAATATTTATGTTTGATATATTTTATTGGGAAATAATAAAACTTTAATCTGAAAAATAAAATGATTTTTAATAAACTCATTTATCCATCTACTTATTATATATATATACACACACATATATGTATATATATATGTATATGCACACAGTTGTTTTATGGCTGAGTATTCCATTGTATATATGTACCATACATTTTATGTGTGTATATGTATATATATATAATACTTTTTAAAACAGAGCTTAGGTCTAAAATCAGCCTCTTAAATGCTAAGAGAAACAAGAGAAGTATAAGGTATGGCCCTTGTTCTCAAAGGGCTTTATCTAGTCTGGGAAATACAAGACCAACAAGAAAATTAAGACAATAATGTAAGNTTATCCAAAATCCAGATAAGGGCCAGACATCTGTACCTTAATTGACTAATTATTGGATAGTTGTCCCTGGGAAAGTGTGACCCAGGGAAAGGCAGATACCCACCTTTGGCTAAGGTCAATTCCTGGAAAAAGCAATCCCTGGAGAAGGTCTCAACTGAGAGCAACCAGTAGACAACAAGCACATCCAAATCCTGAGTGGCTCAGTTCTGAGATTTCTGAAAGAAAATATAAGAAGCACACCAGAACATCCAGAATAGACATGCATCAAAGTGATTTCATATCCTAACATAATGTTGAAGCAAAAAGAAAGATACAGAAGAATACAGAAAAACACACACAATGCAGTCACTGTATAACATTTAAAAACATGAACAGTGATGCATGTTATTAGACATCCATAAATAAGAAATAAATGTATTAAATATGAATAGTAATGAAAATATCAAGTTCAATATAATAGTTACTACTGAATACAAAAGAGATGTATGTATATTTTCACTATCTAGGTGTCTAGATGATATATATTTAGTAATTCACAGAATTCTTTACAAATATTTATGTTTGATATATTTTATTGGGAAATAATAAAACTTTAATCTGAAAAATAAAATGATTTTTAATAAACTCATTTATCCATCTACTTATTATATATATATACACACACATATATGTATATATATATGTATATGCACACAGTTGTTTTATGGCTGAGTATTCCATTGTATATATGTACCATACATTTTATGTGTGTATATGTATATATATATAATACTTTTTAAAACAGAGCTTAGGTCTAAAATCAGCCTCTTAAATGCTAAGAGAAACAAGAGAAGTATAAGGTATGGCCCTTGTTCTCAAAGGGCTTTATCTAGTCTGGGAAATACAAGACCAACAAGAAAATTAAGACAATAATGTAAGATTTATGTAATTGTTGAGCTTCCTTGGTGGCTAAGACAGTAAAGACTCTGCCTGCAATGCAGGAGATGAGATGTGACCCTGGATCTGTGAGATCTCCAGGAAATGGGAATGGCTATCCACTGCAGTATTCTTGCTTGAAGAATTCCATGGATAGAGGAGCCTGGCAGGCCACAGTCCATGGGGTCACACGGATTCAGACATGACTGAGCAACTAACACTTTCCTTCACTTTATGTAGTAGTCGTTGTTCAGTCTCTAAGTCGTGCCCACTCTTTGCAGTCCAGTGGACTGCAGCCCTAAGCCATTCCTGATTCTTTGCAACCCTGTGGACTGTAGCCTGACAGGCTTCTCTGTCCTCACTGTCTCCCAGAGTTTGCTCAAGCTCAGGTCATCCATTGAGTTGGCAATGCTATCCATCCATCTCACCCTCTGTCACCCCAATCTCCTCCTGCCCTAAACTTGTCTCAGCATCAGCATCTTTTCCACTGAATCAGCTCTTCCCATGAGGTGGCCAAGTATCAAAGCTTCAGTGTTAGCATCAGTTCTTCCAATGAACATTCAGGATTGATTTCCTTTAAGATTGACATGTTTGATCTCCTTGCTGTCCAAGGGACTCTATAGAGTCTTCTCCAGTACCACAATTCAAAAATATCAGCCTTCTTTATGGTCCAATTCTCACATCCATACGACTACTTGAAAAACCATAGCTTTGACTATACGGACCTTTGTGAGCAACATGATGTTTCTGGTTTTTAATATGCTGTCTAGTTCTGTCATAGCTCTCCTTTCAAGGCTCAAGTGTCTTTTGATTTCATGGCTGCAGTCACCATCTGCAGCGATTTTTGAGCCCAGGAAAATAAAATATGTCACTGCTTCCACTTTTTCCCCTTCTATTTGCCACGAAGTGATGGGAATAAATGCTCTGATCTTTGTTTTTTGTTGTTATTGTTTTTTTAATGTTGAGTTTTAAGCCGTTTTTTTCACTCTTTCACCCTCATCAAGGGCCTCTTTAGTTTCTCTTGCTTTCTGCCACTAGAGTGGCATCATCTGCATTTCTGAAGTAGTTGATAATTCACCTGGCAAACTTGATTCCAGCTTGTGATTCATCCAGCCTGGGATTTCACACAATGGATTCTGCATGTACGTTATACAGCCTTGATGTACTCTTTTCCAATTTTGAGCCAGTCCATTGTTCCATGTCCAGTTCTAACTGTTGCTACTTGACCCTCATATCGGTTTCTCGGGAGGCAGATAAGGTGATCTGGTATTCCCATCTCTTCAAGATTTCTCCACAGTTTGTTGTGTTCCACACAGTCAGAGGTTTTAACATTATCACTGAAGCAGAAGTAGATTTTTTTTTAATTCCCTTGATTTCTCTATGATCCAATAATTGTTGGCAATTTTATCTGTGGTTCCTCTGCCTTTTCTAGATCCAGTTTGTACATGTGGAAAATTTTGGTTCATGTCCTGTTGCAACCTAGCTAGCACAATGAGCACAACTGTACAGTAATTTGAGCATTCTTTGGAATTGCCTTTCTTTGGGAGTGGAGTGAAAACTGACCTTTTCCAGTCCTGTGGTTGTGCTGAATTTTCCAAATTTGCTGGCATATTGAATGTAGAACTTTAACAGCATCATTTTTTAGGATTTGAAATAGCTTAGTGAATTTTCTCACTTCAACTGGCTTTGATCATAGTAATACTTCCTAAGGCCCACTTGTCTTTACACTTGATGATCTGGCTCTAGGTGAGTGACCCAACCATTATAGTTGTCCAGATCATTAAGACCTTTTTTGTATAGTTCTTCTGTGTATTCTTGCCACCTCTTCTTAATATTTTCTGCTTCTGTAAGGTCTTACCTTTTCTGTCGTTTCTCATGACCATCCTTGTATGAAATGTTTTCTTGGTATCTCCAATTTTCTTGAAGAGATCCCTAGTCTTTCCCATTCTATTGTTTTCCTGTATCTTTGCACTGTTCACTTAAGAAGAAACTTTCTTATCTCTCCTTGCTGTTCTCTGGAACTCTGCATTCAGTTGCATATATCTTTCCTTCTCCTTTGCCTTTCATGTCTCTCTTTTTTTTCTTTTCTCAGCTATTTGTAAAGCCTCCTCAAACAACCACTTTGCCTTCTTGCATTTCTTTTTCTTGGGGATGGTTTTGGAAGATTTATGTAGGAGAACCTGTGTATAAAGTGAAGATATTGCTTTAAACACTAGCACATAGTATAGGCTGTCTCTCAAGGACCTGGATAAAGTTAAAATAATGTGAATGTGAAAAATAAAACCCTCTTTGATTTCCTTTCCAGGATGCAGAGAAATCTACTAACAACACCTCTGTTATTTCAAATGTTTCTTACAGTGCCCTAAAATCCTACACGAAGAGTGATTTTCATTCATAATATGTCTTTCATGAAAATAGCACAACTCTCTTAGAGGATATCAGTGATAGGAGCTGTATTAATCAGTCATTATGATATCCTGTGTAAGGTAATACTTGTAATTATGTTTCTACTTTAAGAACTTTTTATTATGAAGATATATATTTATACCAGAAGATATCTTTCTTCTTGGTGGAGAACCAAGTGCTTTACTATAGGAGAGTTCTGGGTACTTGACAATCATTTTTTGAGGACTGTATAAACAGGATTTACTTGCCACATAAAGGAATGACCAGAACACCAGGGAGGACCTATCAATACTGATATCTATACTTATATCTGTTATAACGTCTCTGGCTGCCTTTAAAAATTGTTGTGCCATTGTCCTCCATGAATCTTCCTAAGCCCCACAGTTTGTTGTGCTTGATACTGTTTTACTGTTTATGTAGGAGATGCATTGGATAATTTTAGAAGTAACAATGTCCAAAATGACTTCTATTCATGTGAACATAATGAGATAGCATTTTTTTTTTTTTGCCTCTGTCCATAAATAATCTAGTTTGAGAGGCAAAGGAAAGTTCAACGTTGTGGTATTTCAGTGTTCTAATAATTCTCAAAAAAATGTCTGATGCCACTGAGCCCATCCGAGGTTATGTTATTAAGCCATCCATATTTGTGATAGCTTCAAACCTAGCTGCTCATTCAGCTTTCATTTTTCCTTCATGAGAAGCTATTTAATTTTGAGTTATATTTCACATGCTTTAGCATTTTTATTTTTATTTTATAACATCCTCATAAATTAGCGAAATTTCATGAGGAAACTGAGGTCTAGAGAGACTATGATTTTGCCTTAGGTCAGATGGTAGCCATTCCAAAACTAAATTTAGAACCAGAAAGTCTTTACCAGTTTTTTAATCTACCTAGTGACTTGTCATTGAATATTGCATTGAAATGTGAACCAAGAAGTAATGTCGGTAACATGATATAATATGAGCTACGATTATCACTCAACAGTGAAGTGAATTCGCTCAGTCGTGTCCAACTCTTTGCGACCCCATGGACTATACCCCACCAGGCTCCTCCTTCCATGGGATTCTCGAGGCAAGAGTACTGGAGTGGGTTGCCATTTCTTTCTCCAAGGGATCTTCCCGACCCAGGGATCAAACCCGGGTCTCATGCATTCCAGGCAGATGCTTTTGGAGTATAGTTACATTACACTGCTATGTCAGTTTCTGCTGTAAAGCAAAGTGAATCAGCCATACATATATGTATATATCCTTTTTATTTGGTTTTCCTTCACTTATAGGTCACCACAGAAACCAAGTCAAGTTCCCTGTGCTATAGAGTAGGTTCTTATTAGTTATCTATTTTATACATAGTAGTATATGTATATATGTATTGTATGCGAAGAATTTTCTCGTTGGAAAAGACCCAGTGCTGAGAAAGACTGAAGGCAGGAGAAAGGGACGGCAGAGGATGAGATGGTTAGATGGCATCACCAACTCGATGGACATGAGTTTGAGCAAGCTCCAGGAGTTGGTGATGGACCTACTCCAGGGAACCCTGGCATACTGCAGTCCATGGGGTCGCAAAGAGTCAGATACAACTGAGTGACTGAACTGAATTGAGTGTATGTATGTCAGTCTCAAGCTCCCAATTCATTCCACCACCTTCCTTACACCTTGGTATCATACATTTCTTCTCTACATTTGTGTCTCATTTCTGATCTCCAAATAAGATTATCTTTGCTGTTTTTCTAGATCCCACATTTATGCATTAGTATATATTTGTTTTTGTTTTTCTTTCTGACTTACTTCACTCTATGACAGCCTTTAGGTTCATCCCTATCTCTGCAAATGACACAATTGTGTTCCTTTTTATGGCTGAGTAATATTACATTGTATATATGTAATAAATCATCTTTTTCAAGTCCTCTGTTGATGGGCATTTAGGTTGCGGCCATGTATTGGGAACTGTAAATAGTGCTGCAGTGGACATTGGGGTGAATGTATCTTTTTGATATGGTTTTCTCTGGGTATATACCCAGGAGTGGGATTGCNAATGAGCACAACTGTACAGTAATTTGAGCATTCTTTAGAATTGCCTTTCTTTGGGAGTGGAGTGAAAACTGACCTTTTCCAGTCCTGTGGTTGTGCTGAATTTTCCAAATTTGCTGGCATATTGAATGTAGAACTTTAACAGCATCATCTTTTAGGATTTGAAATAGCTTAGTGAATTTTCTCACTTCAACTGGCTTTGATCATAGTAATACTTCCTAAGGCCCACTTGTCTTTACACTTGATGATCTGGCTCTAGGTGAGTGACCCAACCATCATAGTTGTCCAGGTCATTAAGACCTTTTTTGTATAGTTCTTCTGTGTATTCTTGCCACCTCTTCTTAATATTTTCTGCTTCTGTAAGGTCTTACCTTTTCTGTCGTTTCTCATGACCATCCGTGTATGAAATGTTTTCTTGGTATCTCCAATTTTCTTGAAGAGATCCTTAGTCTTTCCCATTCTATTGTTTTCCTGTATCTTTGCACTGTTCACTTAAGAAGAAACTTTCTTATCTCTCCTTGCTGTTCTCTGGAACTCTGCATTCAGTTGCATATATCTTTCCTTAGCCTTTGCCTTTCATGTCTCTCTTTTTTTTTCTTTTCTCAGCTATTTGTAAAGCCTCCTCAAACAACCACTTTGCCTTCTTGCATTTCTTTTTCTTGGGGATGGTTTTGGAAGATTTATGTAGGAGAACCTGTGTATAAAGTGAAGATATTGCTTTAAACACTAGCATATAGTATAGGCTGTCTCTCAAGGACCTGGATAAAGTTAAAATAATGTGAATGTGAAGCAAGAACACAGGAAAAATAAAACCCTCTTTGATTTCCTCTCCAGGATGCCGAGAAATCTACTAACAACACCTCTGTTATTTCAAATGTTTCTTACAGTGCCCTAAAATCCTGCACGAAGAGTGATTTTCATTCATAGTATGTCTTTCATGAAAATAGCACAACTCTCTTAGAGGTATATCAGTGATAGGAGCTGTATTAATCAGTCATTATGATATCCTGTGTAAGGTAATACTTGTAATTATGTTTCTACTTTAAGAACTTTTTATTATGAAGATATATATTTATACCAGAAGATATCTTTCTTCTTAGTGGAGAACTAAGTGCTTTACTATAGAAGAGTTCTGGGTACTTGACAATCATTTTTTGAGGACTGTATAAACAGGATTTACTTGCCACATAAAGGAATGACCAGAACACCAGGGAGGACCTATCAATACTGATATCTATACTTATATCTGTTATAACGTCTCTGGCTGCCTTTAAAAATTGTTGTGCCATTGTCCTCCATGAATCTTCTTAAGCCCCACAGTTTGTTGTGCTTGATACTGTTTTACTGTTTATGTAGGAGATGCATTGGATAATTTTAGAAGTAACAATGTCCAAAATGACTTCTATTCATGTGAACATAATGAGATAGCATTNGTTGGACATCCTAGAAAATAGACTCCAAGTCACACATTTCACACGGGAAGTTTACTGGGGATTGCTCTTGGGAACAACATCTGTTAGGGAATAAATGAAGCGGAACTGGACAGAAATTTTTCCTGCGGTGATACAGCCATAACAGAGACCTCAGTTAACCCCATGTGGGGCTTTGACATGGGGACGTTTTTCAAAGTTATCCAAAATCCAGATAAGGGCCAGACATCTGTACCTTAATTGACTAATTATTGGATAGTTGTCCCTGGGAAAGTGTGACCCAGGGAAAGGCAGATACCCACCTTTGGCTAAGGTCAATTCCTGGAAAAAGCAATCCCTGGAGAAGGTCTCAACTGAGAGCAACCAGTAGACAACAAGCACATCCAAATCCTGAGTGGCTCAGTTCTGAGATTTCTGAAAGAAAATATAAGAAGCACACCAGAACATCCAGAATAGACATGCATCAAAGTGATTTCATATCCTAACATAATGTTGAAGCAAAAAGAAAGATACAGAAGAATACAGAAAAACACACACAATGCAGTCACTGTATAACATTTAAAAACATGAACAGTGATGCATGTTATTAGACATCCATAAATAAGAAATAAATGTATTAAATATGAATAGTAATGAAAATATCAAGTTCAATATAATAGTTACTACTGAATACAAAAGAGATGTATGTATATTTTCACTATCTAGGTGTCTAGATGATATATATTTAGTAATTCACAGAATTCTTTACAAATATTTATGTTTGATATATTTTATTGGGAAATAATAAAACTTTAATCTGAAAAATAAAATGATTTTTAATAAACTCATTTATCCATCTACTTATTATATATATATACACACACATATATGTATATATATATGTATATGCACACAGTTGTTTTATGGCTGAGTATTCCATTGTATATATGTACCATACATTTTATGTGTGTATATGTATATATATATAATACTTTTTAAAACAGAGCTTAGGTCTAAAATCAGCCTCTTAAATGCTAAGAGAAACAAGAGAAGTATAAGGTATGGCCCTTGTTCTCAAAGGGCTTTATCTAGTCTGGGAAATACAAGACCAACAAGAAAATTAAGACAATAATGTAAGATTTATGTAATTGTTGAGCTTCCTTGGTGGCTAAGACAGTAAAGACTCTGCCTGCAATGCAGGAGATGAGATGTAACCCTGGATCTGTGAGATCTCCAGGAAATGGGAATGGCTATCCACTGCAGTATTCTTGCTTGAAGAATTCCATGGATAGAGGAGCCTGGCAGGCCACAGTCCATGGGGTCACACGGATTCAGACATGACTGAGCAACTTACACTTTCCTTCACTTTATGTAGTAGTCGTTGTTCAGTCTCTAAGTCGTGCCCACTCTTTGCAATCCAGTGGACTGCAGCCCTAAGCCATTCCTGATTCTTTGCAACCCTGTGGACTGTAGCCTGACAGGCTTCTCTGTCCTCACTGTCTCCCAGAGTTTGCTCAAGCTCAGGTCATCCATTGAGTTGGCAATGCTATCCATCCATCTCACCCTCTGTCACCCCAATCTCCTCCTGCCCTAAACTTGTCTCAGCATCAGCATCTTTTCCACTGAATCAGCTCTTCCCATGAGGTGGCCAAGTATCAAAGCTTCAGTGTTAGCATCAGTTCTTCCAATGAACATTCAGGATTGATTTCCTTTAAGATTGACATGTTTGATCTCCTTGCTGTCCAAGGGACTCTATAGAGTCTTCTCCAGTACCACAATTCAAAAATATCAGCCTTCTTTATGGTCCAATTCTCACATCCATACGACTACTTGAAAAACCATAGCTTTGACTATACGGACCTTTGTGAGCAACATGATGTTTCTGGTTTTTAATATGCTGTCTAGTTCTGTCATAGCTCTCCTTTCAAGGCTCAAGTGTCTTTTGATTTCATGGCTGCAGTCACCATCTGCAGCGATTTTTGAGCCCAGGAAAATAAAATATGTCACTGCTTCCACTTTTTCCCCTTCTATTTGCCACGAAGTGATGGGAATAAATGCTCTGATCTTTGTTTTTTGTTGTTATTGCTTTTTTAATGTTGAGTTTTAAGCCGTTTTTTTCACTCTTTCACCCTCATCAAGGGCCTCTTTAGTTTCTCTTGCTTTCTGCCACTAGAGTGGCATCATCTGCATTTCTGAAGTAGTTGATAATTCACCTGGCAAACTTGATTCCAGCTTGTGATTCATCCAGCCTGGGATTTCACACAATGGATTCTGCATGTACGTTATACAGCCTTGATGTACTCTTTTCCAATTTTGAGCCAGTCCATTGTTCCATGTCCAGTTCTAACTGTTGCTACTTGACCCTCATATCGGTTTCTCGGGAGGCAGATAAGGTGATCTGGTATTCCCATCTCTTCAAGATTTCTCCACAGTTTGTTGTGTTCCACACAGTCAGAGGTTTTAACATTATCACTGAAGCAGAAGTAGATTTTTTTTTAATTCCCTTGATTTCTCTATGATCCAATAATTGTTGGCAATTTTATCTGTGGTTCCTCTGCCTTTTCTAGATCCAGTTTGTACATGTGGAAAATTTTGGTTCATGTCCTGTTGCAACCTAGCTAGCACAATGAGCACAACTGTACAGTAATTTGAGCATTCTTTGGAATTGCCTTTCTTTGGGAGTGGAGTGAAAACTGACCTTTTCCAGTCCTGTGGTTGTGCTGAATTTTCCAAATTTGCTGGCATATTGAATGTAGAACTTTAACAGCATCATTTTTTAGGATTTGAAATAGCTTAGTGAATTTTCTCACTTCAACTGGCTTTGATCATAGTAATACTTCCTAAGGCCCACTTGTCTTTACACTTGATGATCTGGCTCTAGGTGAGTGACCCAACCATTATAGTTGTCCAGATCATTAAGACCTTTTTTGTATAGTTCTTCTGTGTATTCTTGCCACCTCTTCTTAATATTTTCTGCTTCTGTAAGGTCTTACCTTTTCTGTCGTTTCTCATGACCATCCTTGTATGAAATGTTTTCTTGGTATCTCCAATTTTCTTGAAGAGATCCCTAGTCTTTCCCATTCTATTGTTTTCCTGTATCTTTGCACTGTTCACTTAAGAAGAAACTTTCTTATCTCTCCTTGCTGTTCTCTGGAACTCTGCATTCAGTTGCATATATCTTTCCTTCTCCTTTGCCTTTCATGTCTCTCTTTTTTTTCTTTTCTCAGCTATTTGTAAAGCCTCCTCAAACAACCACTTTGCCTTCTTGCATTTCTTTTTCTTGGGGATGGTTTTGGAAGATTTATGTAGGAGAACCTGTGTATAAAGTGAAGATATTGCTTTAAACACTAGCACATAGTATAGGCTGTCTCTCAAGGACCTGGATAAAGTTAAAATAATGTGAATGTGAAAAATAAAACCCTCTTTGATTTCCTTTCCAGGATGCAGAGAAATCTACTAACAACACCTCTGTTATTTCAAATGTTTCTTACAGTGCCCTAAAATCCTACACGAAGAGTGATTTTCATTCATAATATGTCTTTCATGAAAATAGCACAACTCTCTTAGAGGATATCAGTGATAGGAGCTGTATTAATCAGTCATTATGATATCCTGTGTAAGGTAATACTTGTAATTATGTTTCTACTTTAAGAACTTTTTATTATGAAGATATATATTTATACCAGAAGATATCTTTCTTCTTGGTGGAGAACCAAGTGCTTTACTATAGGAGAGTTCTGGGTACTTGACAATCATTTTTTGAGGACTGTATAAACAGGATTTACTTGCCACATAAAGGAATGACCAGAACACCAGGGAGGACCTATCAATACTGATATCTATACTTATATCTGTTATAACGTCTCTGGCTGCCTTTAAAAATTGTTGTGCCATTGTCCTCCATGAATCTTCCTAAGCCCCACAGTTTGTTGTGCTTGATACTGTTTTACTGTTTATGTAGGAGATGCATTGGATAATTTTAGAAGTAACAATGTCCAAAATGACTTCTATTCATGTGAACATAATGAGATAGCATTTTTTTTTTTTTGCCTCTGTCCATAAATAATCTAGTTTGAGAGGCAAAGGAAAGTTCAACGTTGTGGTATTTCAGTGTTCTAATAATTCTCAAAAAAATGTCTGATGCCACTGAGCCCATCCGAGGTTATGTTATTAAGCCATCCATATTTGTGATAGCTTCAAACCTAGCTGCTCATTCAGCTTTCATTTTTCCTTCATGAGAAGCTATTTAATTTTGAGTTATATTTCACATGCTTTAGCATTTTTATTTTTATTTTATAACATCCTCATAAATTAGCGAAATTTCATGAGGAAACTGAGGTCTAGAGAGACTATGATTTTGCCTTAGGTCAGATGGTAGCCATTCCAAAACTAAATTTAGAACCAGAAAGTCTTTACCAGTTTTTTAATCTACCTAGTGACTTGTCATTGAATATTGCATTGAAATGTGAACCAAGAAGTAATGTTGGTAACATGATATAATATGAGCTACGATTATCACTCAACAGTGAAGTGAATTCGCTCAGTCGTGTCCAACTCTTGCAACCCCACGGACTATACCCCACCAGGCTCCTCCTTCCATGGGATTCTCGAGGCAAGAGTACTGGAGTGGGTTGCCATTTCCTTCTCCAAGGGATCTTCCTGACCCAAGGATCAAACCCGGGTCTCCTGCATTCCAGGCAGACGCTTTTGGAGTATAGTTACGTTACACTGCTATGTCAGTTTCTGCTGTAAAGCAAAGTGAATCAGCCATACATATATGTATATATCCTTTTTATTTGGTTTTCCTTCACTTATAGGTCACCACAGAAACCAAGTCAAGTTCCCTGTGCTATAGAGTAGGTTCTTATTAGTTATCTATTTTATACATAGTAGTATATGTATATATGTATTGTATGCGAAGAATTTTCTCGTTGGAAAAGACCCAATGCTGAGAAGGACTGAAGGCAGGAGAAAGGGACAGCAGAGGATGAGATGGTTAGATGGCATCACCAACTCGATGGACATGAGTTTGAGCAAGCTCCAGGAGTTGGTGATGGACCTACTCCAGGGAACCCTGGCATACTGCAGTCCATGGGGTCGCAAAGAGTCAGATACAACTGAGTGACTGAACTGAATTGAGTGTATGTATGTCAGTCTCAAGCTCCCAATTCATTCCACCACCTTCCTTACACCTTGGTATCATACATTTCTTCTCTACATTTGTGTCTCATTTCTGATCTCCAAATAAGATTATCTTTGCTGTTTTTCTAGATCCCACATTTATGCATTAGTATATATTTGTTTTTGTTTTTCTTTCTGACTTACTTCACTCTCTATGACAGCCTTTAGGTTCATCCCTATCTCTGCAAATGACACAATTGTGTTCCTTTTTATGGCTGAGTAATATTACATTGTATATATGTAATAAATCATCTTTTTCAAGTCCTCTGTTGATGGGCATTTAGGTTGCGGCCATGTATTGGGAACTGTAAATAGTGCTGCAGTGGACATTGGGGTGAATGTATCTTTTTGATATGGTTTTCTCTGGGTATATACCCAGGAGTGGGATTGCTGGGTCATATAATTGTACTATTTTTAGCTTTTTAAGGATCCTCTGTAATGTTCTCCATAATGGCTGTATCACTTTACATTCCCACCAACAATGTAAAAGGGCTCCCTTTTCTCCACAGCCTCTCCAGAATTTGTTGTTTGTAGACTTTTTGATGATGGCCATTCTGACTGGCATGAAGTAATACCCCATTGTAGTTTTGATCTGCATTTCTCTAATAATTAGTGGTGTTGAGCATCTTTTCATGTCTTTTTTGGTCATCTGTATGTCTTCTTTGGAGAAATTCAGATTCATACTTTTATGGGAGTCTATCTAGTCCAGCAGTGAAATTCCAGCACAACTTTGGAACAAACAAATTGAGAATCCGTGCATCAAAGAGGGTAAGAAGAACAGTTTTACTTTACTTGTGTCACTCCTTCTCCACGGTAGCATAGATCAGTGCCTAGAGAGACCTTCTTGGCCTGTAATTTCTCCCACAAGGGAACGTGAAAGCATAGCGTGAATGAGTGCCTGGGTGACCTGACCAAAGATGTTACTTCCTTCTTTCCTCAGCCAGATTACTGAGGAGATCAGCACTGCTGAGTCACTGGGAGAGGCTGAGACCAGGGGAGAGAAGTTGTGCACCTTACTAATCCCACTAGGAGAAGGAAGTGGCAACCCACTCCAGTACTCTTGCCTGGAAAATTCCATGGATAGAGGAGTCTGATAGGCAACAGTCCATGGGGTTGCAACGAGTTGGACATGACAACGTGACTTCATTTTCTTTCTTTCTATAGTTTTGGAGAAGGAAATGGCAACCCACTCCGGTGTTCTTGCCTGGAGAATCCCACGGACGGAGGGGTCTGGTAGGCTACAGTCTATGGGGTCGCAAAGAGTCAGACATGACTAAGCAACTAACACACGGGCACACACACACACACACACAAACCAATTCCCTATAGACTCTAATGGGAAACCTTCCCATGAGCTACTTGGGACACCTTGACCGTGAGCCCATCCCACATGATGCATGAGTATGTCAAATGCTTTGTGTCCCTCACTTTCTCCCTCTCCAAGGTTGGATCCAAGTACACCCCTGTAGACACTGAGAACAGGTGTCTCAGACAACTTGACTCTGTGACTGAGAAAATGTACACAAAACTGAGCAAATCACACCACCCTAGGAAAAGAAATAAGAGATTATCAACACAAATTCTTGCTTTGCAGAATAGAGAAGGTGTTCAATCTTAAGGAAAAAAAATCCCCCACAAGATGTGGAATGAGCACATTGATGTATAAGAAAGAAATGTAAGAGAGTCTTCAATCCCTGTCCAGTCTGCTGGTAAAGATATTGCTCTGCCAAAACTAAATCATAGAGAGTGAAGGAGATGATTGCTTCTTTAGCTGCAATGGCAGCAATTAAAGACTTCAAGGAACATGGAAAGTCAAGGAACCATGACACAAAAGGAACAAAATTATGTTCTTGTAGCCAGTCTGAAAGAAATGGAGATCTGCAATTTGCCTAAGAAAGAATTCAAAATAATTGTTTTATGGCAGCTCAGTGAACTTCAAGAGAACACAGATAGAAATTCAACAAAATCAAAGAACAATACGTGAACAAAATGTATTCAATAAAGAAGTTCAATAAAAAATAAAAATCATAAGAAAACCAGAAATTCTAGAGCTTAGAATACAATTAATAAAATTTAAAATGTAGTAGTGAGACCCTTAGCAGTAGGCTGGATCAAGCAAAAGAAAGCCTAAGGATTTTATGGTACATCTTCAACAGAGCTAACATTCTTATAATGGTAGTCTCAGAAGATGAGTGAGAGAAAGAGGCAGAAAGTCTGTTTAAAGAAATAATGAATGGGAATTCCCTGGTGGTCCAGTTGTCAGGACCCTTTGCTTTCACTGCCAAGGGCCTGTGTTCACTCTCAGGGCTTGAGTTCAAATCAAGCAGCAGGACCAAAAAGAAAGAAAAGAAAGAATGAAAGAAAGGATGAAAATCTCCCAAATCTGGTGAGATATATTTACATCCTGGTCCATGAAGATAAGAAATATACAATTAGGTTAAACCCCCAAATACTTCACAGATACATATTAAAATCAAACTGTCAAAAATGAAAGACAAAAAAGATCTTTGAAAACGGCAAGAGAACCATTTCCAAGCTCGGTTTATGAGGCAGCCACTACCCAGATACTAAAGCCAGACAAAGATTAAATAGATTGTTTGAGGATTTTGCTGTTGGGTTATATGAACTGTTTATATACCTTGGATATTAACTTGTTTTCAGGTAAATAAAAGTTTAAAAAATAAAAAATGAATGCATGTTTTCCTGGGTAATGTTTGGGTAAATGTTAGTCAATAAGTGCTCTCCCTCTTTTCCTGCTGTCTGGTATCATTCACTAATCAATTGAACGACCTTAGATAAATAACTCTATTACTCTATACTTAAATTTCCCATTTTACATATTAATAGGGTTAGCTTAGACAAGTGTTTTTCAACATATGTTTGACAAGATACAGCAACAGCTGAAAGAGTTCTGTCATCAAAGTGAAAGTCACTCAATCGTATCCAACTGTTTGCAACTTTTCCCCAGGCCAGAATACTGGAGTGGGTGGCTTTTTCCTTCTCCAGGGGATCTTGTCAAACTAAGGATAAGATCCGGGTATCCTTCAGTGCAGGCAGATTCTTTACTAGCTGAGTCACCAAGGAAGCCCAAGAGTACTGGAGTGGGTAGCCTATCCCTTCTCCAGGGTCACTTACTGACCCAGGAATCAAACTGGGGTCTCCTGCATTGCAGGTGGGTCTTTACCAGCTGAGCTACTAAACATATCTGGGGGGGAAATGTATTCAGTATCCCTTATATCTATTATTTGTTGTTGTTCAGTCACTAAGTTGTGTCCGACTCTCTGCATGGACCCCATGGACTCCAGCATGACAGGCTTCCCTGTCCACTATCTCCCTGAGTTTGCTCAAACTCATGTCCTTTGAGTCGGTGATGCCTTCCAACCATCTCGTCCTCTGTCATTCATCTCCTTCTCCTCTTTCCCTCAATCTTTCCCAGCATCAGGGTGTTTTCCAATGAACTGGCTCTTCGCATCAGGTGACCAGTGTATTGGAGCTTCAGCTTCAGTATCAGTCCTTCCAATGAATATTCAGGTTGATTCCTCTTAGGACTGACTGGTTTTATTTTGCCATCCAAGGGACTCTCAAGAGACTTCCCCAGTGCCACAGTTCAAAAGCATCAATACTTCAACACTTAGCCTTCTTTGTGGTCCAACTCTCACATATGTACATGACTACTAGAAAAACCATAGTTTAGAGGTTAACCATTAATATTCTAAAGGCTCTGAAAATTTCCACATACCTATTAAAAAGTCTATTAGAAAAAATTATTTGAGGGTCATTATTAATGGTTGTCAGCCAATGATAGAGGATTTGCTAAGCAAATAAACTTGGAGTAAATTCAACATTTCTGTTGAGCCAGAAAAAAACAACTGTGGCTTTCTTTACTGAAGGTAAGCTCCTTACTGCAAGCAGAATTCATCAGTTACAAATTCCTGTTAAGAAATATATCCATATAGATCTTGCTTACCCCCTTTCTAGGGAAATAATAGCTCTTCTTTCTCATCCCTAAATGTCATCTGTGCAGCAAAGCATAAATAAGAGCAGTAATCAGAAGAAATATGAAAATTATCTAGCTCAGAACAAAAGAACAGCAGATGGCAGATTTAACTTCTCTTTATAATGTACAGTGGGAGGAAATACTGAGGTACACTTAGTCATTCTGATTTTTGACTAGAGGGAAAAGGGAGATCTAAGAGTGATGCTCTTCAGGCACTTGAACATTTGTTGTGGGGCAGATTTATGACATCACAGAATCTCATACTGTAAGAGAAAGAACCACACTAACTCCATTAGCTTCATAATAACAGGCTGCAGCCAGTTTATGACTGTGCATTTTATTTTACACTTAAAGAAAACTGGGTAATACAGTCCAGTATTGGAGTTACCTTACAAAAGATTCTGGGTTCATTCCTGGCTCTGGAAGATCCCCTGGAGAAGGGAATGGTTACCCACTCCAGTATCCTTGCCTGGAGAATTCCATGGAAAGAGGAGCCTGGTGGGCTGCAAAGGGGTCCAGTTCAGTTCAGTCGCTCAGTCGTGTCCAACTCTTTGAGACCCCATGAATCGCAGCACACCAGGCCTCCCTGTTCATCACCATCTCCCGGAGTTCACTCAGACTCACGTCCATCGAGTCCGTGATGCCATCCACCCATCTCATCCTCGGTCAGCCACTTCTCCTTCTGCCCCCAATCCTTCTCAGCATCAGAGTCTTTTCCAATGAGTCGACTTTTCTCATGAGATGACCAAAGTACTGGAGTTTCAGCTTTAGCATCATTCCTTCCAAAGAAATCCCAGGGCTGATCTCCTTCAGAATGGACTGGTTGGATCTCCTTGCAGTCCAAGGGACTCTCAAGAGTCTTCTCCAACACCACAGTTCAAA
>SJYW01008835.1:198524-219586 GCA_006410735.1 Raphicerus campestris
CTCTTATACTCATCTCCTGTGTACCTTTCAAGCAACCTTTTATAATATAAACACCTGTACATTATCAAAATCAAGAAATTTACATTGATACCACTAACTAAACTACAGACTGGATTTCCTCAGTTTTACATGCACTGTGTGTGTGTGTCTGTATCTGTGGTACTATGAAATCACATCACATGTGTAGATTTATGTAACTAGCAACACAGGATATAGAACAATTCCATCATCACAAAGGAACTACCTCATGTTACCCTTTTATAGCCCCAATTACCAACCTTATATCTATCACTATAATTTTGTCATTTCTGCAGTGTCATATAAATGGAGTCGTATACCATGTCACTTTTGCAGTTGGCTATTTTTGCTTAGCATAATGCCCTTGTTTATAGTCATCTTGCAGAGATGAAATGGACACCTGATGCAGCATTTGGTTTGAATGTCAACATTTGATTTGGATGCTACACATTCACCAAGAGGGTATGGGAATGTTTATTGCTCACAGAATGTGGCTCTTTGGTGAAAGCAGAAAATTCTCCCAATCAAGTACAAAATTGTCTTGAAAAAAGAGCGGAGGACAGCTATCTTTGGTTTATGATGATCAAGGAGTGGGACTGTGGTGAGGGTTACTAGATGCAGCCCAGGGCTTTCATTTTTGCATACCCTACTGCNTCCCAATCAGGTACAAAATTGTCTTGAAAAAAGAGCGGAGGACAGCTATCTTTGGTTTATGATGATCAAGGAGTGGGACTGTGGTGAGGGTTACTAGATGCAGCCCAGGGCTTTCATTTTTGCATACCCTACTGCATTCTGTCTAAATGCAGAATTATATGATAGTTCCAGTGGCAACACACTCCAGTATTCTTGCCTGGAGAGTCCCATGGACAGAGGAGCCTGGTAGGCTATAGTCTGTAGGGTCACAGAGTCGGACATGACTGAGCCACTAAGCACACACACAACCCCCAAAACGCAGGTACAGCTGGACATCTACTATGTGCCAAGCATTGTCCTTGATGTTGGAGACCAGAGATGAGGAAAATGCTATACTTGCTCTTGTGAGCCGACAGATTTGCTTGCTCGAATTTGGGCATTATAAGCAGCTTTGGATGAAATAACCAGATATATGTTATACTTTTCTCTTCTGCTATGCCATGAGGCTATTGACTGGGTTCTTATCACCTCTACACTTCCAAAAATGCCTGAAACTTATATGTTTTTTATTAAAATAAGCATTTTGTTGGGAAAACAAAGCAAAAATAATGGAAAAACTTGAACAATATTATGAAGGTACAGTAAAATGCAGTAATGTAACTCAGAACTGATAACAAATATTTATTTACCTGAATTCAATTTTTGAAGGCAATATAAGAAATGAAATTCCTGTTTACCTTTTNATTATAAGCAGCTTTGGATGAAATAACCAGATATATGTTATACTTTTCTCTTCTGCTATGCCATGAGGCTATTGACTGGGCTCTTATCACCTCTACACTTCCAAAAATGCCTGAAACTTATATGTTTTTTATTAAAATAAGCATTTTGTTGGGAAGACAAAGCAAAAATAATGGAAAAACTTGAACAATATTATGAAGGTACAGTAAAATGCAGTAATGTAATTCAGAACTGATAACAAATATTTATTTACCTGAATTCCATTTTTGAAGGCAATATAAGAAATGAAATTCCCGTTTACCTTTTTTTTGGAAAAAAATAAAAAAGCAAACCTTGCTACTTTATGGGAAGGTGGCCAAAAAAAAGTGTTCTGAAATCATTCTAGAACATTTAGAAAGAATGTATGAACATACGAGGAAAGCTTGCATGTGGGAAAGCTAGCAGGTGCAAAATGCTCACTCTTCAGTATTTTGCAGTAGTTTAATTTATGCTTTGGGAAGCAAGCAACCTTGCATTATGGTAAGGGGAAAGGGTGCAGCTGAGGTTTGGCTACAAGTCATGAGATCCAAAAAGCAACAAGTATTTGTTTTGAATACATTTATGTTATAAAATAGCTATGATATTTGGCTACTGGGACATTTTGAAAAAAAATCTGCTCCTATCATTTATAATCATAACATCTCACTGGACATCAGACAGTCATCCTTTTCTTGATTCAACCCTTCAGTTAAAATTGATAGTTTTTGCCTTCAAATTCCTATGTTGGGCTACTTATCAGTTTTAAACATATTGTTAGCTATCCTCTGTAAATTACATTTCTCTTTTAAATCTACGAAAGAAAAAAAAAATTCTATTTTAGTTCCTGATAACTGCTAGGAGAGATGACTGGAGTCATTTGGATAGCGTGTTCTGCTCTACTGTCCACTTTAAAATGCCTCCAATGTCCCTAAATTGTGTTCCTAGATAGTAAATAATCAGTTTTCTCTTCTATAGATTTTAACATATCCCCATCAAGTNCAGAGATGAGGAAAATGCTATACTTGCTCTTGTGAGCCGACAGATTTGCTTGCTCGAATTTGGGCATTATAAGCAGCTTTGGATGAAATAACCAGATATATGTTATACTTTTCTCTTCTGCTATGCCATGAGGCTATTGACTGGGTTCTTATCACCTCTACACTTCCAAAAATGCCTGAAACTTATATGTTTTTTATTAAAATAAGCATTTTGTTGGGAAAACAAAGCAAAAATAATGGAAAAACTTGAACAATATTATGAAGGTACAGTAAAATGCAGTAATGTAACTCAGAACTGATAACAAATATTTATTTACCTGAATTCAATTTTTGAAGGCAATATAAGAAATGAAATTCCTGTTTACCTTTTTTTTTTTGGAAAAAAATAAAAAAGCAAACCTTGCTACTTTATGGGAAGGTGGCCAAAAAAAAGTGTTCTGAAATCATTCTAGAACATTTAGAAAGAATGTATGAACATACGAGGAAAGCTTGCATGTGGGAAAGCTAGCAGGTGCAAAATGCTCACTCTTCAGTATTTTGCAGTAGTTTAATTTATGCTTTGGGAAGCAAGCAACCTTGCATTATGGTAAGGGGAAAGGGTGCAGCTGAGGTTTGGCTACAAGTCATGAGATCCAAAAAGCAACAAGTATTTGTTTTGAATACATTTATGTTATAAAATAGCTATGATATTTGGCTACTGGGACATTTTGAAAAAAAATCTGCTCCTATCATTTATAATCATAACATCTCACTGGACATCAGACAGTCATCCTTTTCTTGATTCAACCCTTCAGTTAAAATTGATAGTTTTTGCCTTCAAATTCCTATGTTGGGCTACTTATCAGTTTTAAACATATTGTTAGCTATCCTCTGTAAATTACATTTCTCTTTTAAATCTACAAAAGAAAAAAAAAATTCTATTTTAGTTCCTGATAACTGCTAGGAGAGATGACTGGAGTCATTTGGATAGCGTGTTCTGCTCTACTGTCCACTTTAAAATGCCTCCAATGTCCCTAAATTGTGTTCCTAGATAGTAAATAATCAGTTTTCTCTTCTATAGATTTTAACATATCCCCATCAAGTAATTTTATTACTAACTCCAACCACATGTTTGGGGTCTAATGGCCCTGTCTTATTTCCTGCTAGTTCCCAAATAATCCCCTTGGTTCAGAATTCTATCTTCTCTGCCTTTAGTCATCTCTCATATCCAACGGGCAAAACTATAACCTAGCCTTTGAGACTCTGGGGCACGGATGGATATTCACTTAGTTTTCTTTTTCCACGGCATTCTCCAGGCGAGAATACTGGAGTGAGTTGCCATTCCCTTCTCCAGGGAATCTTCCCAACCCAGGGATTAAGCCCCCAAGTCTCCTGAGGCTCCTGCATTGCAGAAAGAGTCTTTACTGCTCAGCTCAAAAATAAACAGATTGCCTGTTATTTCTTCAACAAAAAAACAAAGCAAAACAAAAAAAATGAGTTTATTTGAAATCAGTGGACAATTGCAATTTGGAGTCTGCAACCACAGCAAACCACTTGCAAGTCCCTACCCAGCAAGGGAAGGAGAACTCTTTTATAGAGAGAAAGAAAGTTGGGACTGCTATGCTCAGCAAAGAATATGTGTCTTTTTATTGGCTGTTGGGCTAAACTGTTGCCAGAGAAAAGGAATATTCCTTCTTCTGGTGGCTCTGCTAATCACTGGAAGTGAGAGCTCCCCCTGCTGGTTTTCTGACTCTACATAATTGAAGTTTCTATTTGTTAATTGTTCACATCTCAGATCATTGTATCCCAGAGTCAGCTATCTGATAGCAGATCAGTGGAGCCTTGATGTGAAAACACAAGAGCATCCTGTTGCCTATTATTTTCAGTCAAATGTTTGTGGTCCCCAAGGCAGGCTTTTATCAACTGGGGAGTTGACTTGGAAGCATTAATCATTGATGAGAACTTTCTCATTAATGCTTTGTTTTGCATTTTGTTAGCCAGAACTCATTATTATTTAAAGGTCTCTTTCGATATTCTGATGATTTTTATGAATACAACAAAATGCCAAGATTTTGTCTCCTCTGTCTTAGAGTCTTCTCCTTCTTGAAAGCTTGTCGGTATTTCACCCCACCTGTTGTCTTTCTCACAGTCTTCTAATATATTTAGGCCTACGAGAAAGACACTTCAGCAAAGATGTGGGTTCTGACTGGTTATGGTCAAGAAATTCAGCTGTGCCCATCAGTTTCCTGGGTCAGAAAAACACAAGTCAGACTTGGTGACAGAAAGAGGGCTGGGAAAAATTGGTGAACAAAGACTCACCTGAAACATTTTAGCCAATTGCAAATTTGAGATGCCATTTTTGCTTTTTAAATCTGAATGTAAAGGATTTAAACTGTGCAGTTATTCTAAATGTGTTCTGTCGAGTTCCATAGTACATGAAATGCCAAAAATTCACAATTCATATCTGACATGTCTCTTTCTTAATTTAAAGTTTAGACTTAATTAAAGAAAACTTTGGGTTTATCAGGCTTTCATGGGGTCATGTCCTTAATTCTTCTGATAATCCATTTGCCCAGCTGAAAAAGTAGAGTTGTATCACTTTAATCCTTTCAGAGTTTCTTAAGGTAGGATGTGACAGGCACATTCTACAAGTCTTTGCCCTTAGGATGTATCTTAATGGCAGTGTCCAGAGTTTGGGGTTTGCCCTAAAGTTTTATTTGAATGGACAAATATTTGAAATGATTGAAAACTTTGATTGTTATCTTGAGAGCTTGAAATGTTTGGGCTGTCTATAGACCCTGTCAATTATATTTGCAAATCTTTTTTCATCTGCACTCATCAAATTCACTTAGTAGCCACCAGCTCACATTTTCAATATTACACCTCAAAACCATTTAGCTGAAGGTTTCAAGATAATTAATAACTTCCTGTGTATTCCAAGTTACCCCAGGTGATAGACATGCCAAATATGTTACCGCTGCATAACTTGGGTTGCCACATTCTCAGTACCCTCTAAGTGTTTTCTCACTGTTCGTTACCAGTCCTAGAGACAATATTTTAGACTTCCGTTATGGTAATGTACCACTTTCAATACAAATTTCTGTATCAGTCAGCTAATGCACAATAATATTGCCTAATAAATCTCCCCAAATACCAGCTGCTTACAACAACCAGTACCTATTCTTATTTTATGAGTCTGTACACTGCCTACAGTTTAGCTTATGGAGACTGACTTAGCTCCAGGCTCCAGGCCCATATATGTTTATTCTGAGGTCCAGATGGAAGGAACAGTAGCTATTCAGAGCATGTTCTTCTAATAGCAAATCACTGAAGCATAGAAGGGCAAACTTCTGAGCACAGTTAAAACTTCTGCTTCTGTCATATCAATTTAAATTCCGTTGGCCAAAACATATGACATGCCATGCCCAAGGAGTAGTCTCTGCTCACCATGAAGCCATCACAAAGTTGTGAACGTTATTACTCTTCTGTAGAGAAATAAGAAATTCTAGGAACAGCAATAGGAGAAGAAAATGGCAACCCATTCCAGTATTCTTGCATGGAAAATCCTGTGGACAGAGGAGCTTGGAGGGCTGCTGTCCATAGGGTCGCACAGAGTTGAACACGACTGAAGCGACTAAGCATGTATGCATGCATTAGAGAAGGAAATGGCAACCTGCTCCAGTGTTTTTGCCGGAGAATCCCAGGGACAGAGGAGCCTGGTGGGCTGCCGTGGCTATGGAGTCGCACAGAGTCAGACATGACTGAAGCAATTTAGCAGCAGCAGGAGCAGGAACAGCAATCTAATCTACCATAGAATCCAACCCACTAGGCCAATCAGATAGCTTTTATTGAGATTGAACAGTTACTTTTGATCTAAAGAACTAAAGGACAGTCCTTTCTGCTATATAATTGAATTTGAGAGTAGGGAAAAGCTAGTCTAAAGAGAAAGAGCAGAATGAATCAGAAAACCACTGTATAAAGTGTGACAGGCACAGAGGATTCCCTTGATTCTTGACACCTTTCCCTTTCCTGCTTTTAATTCCTTCCTGAGGCTCAGAAGTTTTCTTCTGCTTCTTTAAGACCCTTTCCTTAACCTTAAAATATATTTCAGTTTCATCTTTAAATTAGGTATATGTGTTTGGTCTTCAACCCCATTTCTGACAGAGTTCCTAAAACACTTGGAATTTCTTAACTGAGGAGATAAAGTATCTTTTGTTACGTTAATATGATGGCTTTTGTTACCTATTAGGTAACCAAAGAAACAGGGCTGATTGCCAAAGAAGTTAACCATTTAATTAAGGTTTGGAACTTTCAGTCCCACCCCCAACCTCCAGGGAGGGAAAAAGGGCTGGGGATTGAGTTCAGTTGCCAATGACCAATCATTTATCAAGCCTGTCTGTGTATCAAAGCCTCCTTAAAAACCCAAAAGGGTAGGGTTTTGCAGGCTTCAAGTGAGTGAACACACGGAGATGCAGGGAAAGCTGCACACTCAGAGCATGGAAACACTGAATCCTTTTCCGTGTTCCTTGCCCTGGGCATCTCTTCCGTCTGGCCATTCCTGAGCTATTTCTTTTTATCATCAGTTGGTGATCTAGTAAGAAAAATGTTTCTCTGAGATCTTGAGCCATTCTAAAAAATTAAACAAACCCAAGACCGCAGTCATTGAAACCTTCAGTCAGAAGCACTGGTTTGTCATGACCTAGGTTTGTGGTGATGACCTAGCCTCTGAAGTGGTTATGGGAGGGAGTCTGGTAGGACTGAGCCCTTAACTTGTGAGATCAGATGCAGATCAGTTCAGTCGCTCAGTTGTGTCTGATTCTTTGCAACCCCATGGACTGCAGCACGCCAAGCTTCCCTGTCCATCACCAACTCCTGGAGTTTACTCAGACTCACGTCTGTCCAGTCGGTGACGCCATCCAACCATTTCATGCTCTGTCATCCCCTTCTCCTCCCGCCTTCAGTCTTTCCCAGCATCAGGGTCTTTTCCAATGTGTCAGTTCTTCACATCAGGTGGCCAGAGTACCGGAGTTTCAGCTTCAGCATCAGTCCTTCCAATGAATAGTCAGAANTTCAGTCGCTCAGTTGTGTCTGATTCTTTGCAACCCCATGGACTGCAGCACGCCAAGCTTCCCTGTCCATCACCAACTCCCGGAGTTTACTCAGACTCACGTCTGTCCAGTCGGTGATGCCATCCAACAATTTCATGCTCTGTCATCCCCTTCTCCTCCCGCCTTCAGTCTTTCCCAGCATCAGGGTCTTTTCCAAAGTGTCAGTTCTTCACATCAGGTGGCCAGAGTACCGGAGTTTCAGCTTCAGCATCAGTCCTTCCAATGAATAGTCAGAACTAATTTCTTTTAGGATAGACTGGTTGGAACTCCTTGCTGTCCAGGGACTCTCAAGAGTCTACTCTAGCACTACAGATAGCAGGGTCAAAATTAAGTTGAAGTAGAGGACACACAGCCTCCCAGGCGATGCAGTGGTAAAGACTCTGCCTGCTCATGCAGGAGACACAAAAGACTCGAGTTTGACCCCTGGGCTGGGAAGATCCCCTGGAGGAGGATTGGGCAACCTGCTCCAGTATTCTTACCTGGGAAATTCCATGGACAGAGGAGCCCGGTGGGCTAAAGTCCATGGGGGTGGCAAAGAGTCAGACATGACTAAGTGACTGAGCACATACGTAGGACACACAGCTCGTGTTGGAGACTTGCTAGGTGGTATATGAAACTAGACAAGATCGATGATTCCTGGAGTCCCTTCTAGCTTAGAAGCTGTAGAAGAGGTTCTTTCGAGGTGTATAGCTATCCTGAAGAATCTGTGCCTTTGTCACTCACACGCGTTGACAGTGTTAGTGAAGACTATCCAAAAGTGAGAAGATGCCTCAACATAAGCCTGCACCGCACAGACAAGTCAAAGTGTATATGCCCTTCCAGAAGAGCATGATGATTATCTAGGCATCAGCTATGCGCCTTCTTTTAGGGTCCAGAGTAAGCACATTAACTCAAGATTTATTGTGTTTTTATAATGTGAGCAAAACAAAACAAAACAAAACAAGGAATGGTAAGCCATAGAATGAACAGGAAGCAAAATCAGTTTATTTTATACAGATCATCTTCAAAGACTGAATTATGTGTACAAACAACTTGGGGGTATTTTTTTTTTTTTTTAGGGACAATTTATCCAATTGCTGCAACCTACTCTCCACTTCCTCAGAAAACCAGGTAGCATGTTAACAAGTCTTGTCCTTGGGCATATTGTTGGCAGAGATATTATCTCAGGGAAGAGCAAGCAGAGGGATGCTCCATTTTGCATCTACTTGACATGAATAAGACTTTTTTCTTATTTAATCAAAGATGCACTATTGACAGGAATACATGTGTTCCAGATTTTTTACCCACTGCAGAACAAAACCTATAGTCTTTCCTCAGGTGGTTGGCCTGTGGAGTTCCTCCAGTGTATATCCAAGTATTAAACCTAGCATCTTGGTGAAGAATATGGTTTGGTACCAGTTTTCTTCCTTCTTGGATTGGCAGTATTATTTACTTCAAGAAGATCTGAATAATTATACAATATACATAATTTGTTAGTGGTCTGACATGAAACAAAAATTGCTTAACCTCTCTAAGGCTCATATTTAAGGTAGCGATAATAATGCCTACTTCTTAGAGCTATTGTTTTATAAGAAGAAGATATGTGCAAAGAGGTCAGCAAAGTGTCTGGCAAAAAGATTTGTTTTTAGCTCCTCTGTTATCTTCTCTTATCTTGCTTTATTGCACTAACATTATATATGAATGGATAACTATGGACGATATACCTTTTTAAGGGAAAATGAAGGCCTTACCTCTTGACATTTTAATATCTATTGATCTTCAGTCTTATCCAGGTATTCACTGGACTAAAACAGTTCTGTCCCTCTCCAGGGCTTTATGGCTACTGTGCTATGTCTTCATAGAATATTAGAACCAGAAAAAAACTTAGAGTTATTCATTTTCCAGATTAAAGAACAGATGACTGGAAAGATGAGGCGGCTTGCTCAAGATCATTCAGCTAGTAGTGACAAGACTGATGTTATATTCTATTTTACCCCATGTTTCACTTTGTCATCCAAACTAGTATCTGAAAATGAAGAACTTACAAATTTCTTTGGTTAGTTTCCTGCTAATTTCAGCAAAAACTACAACAATAAACAATAAAGATAATAATAACAAAATGGTCTATTTTTCCAGCTTCTTCTTGGCTCCAGATGATGTACTTAGATATTAAATCTAAAGTTTTGTATTCAGGAGACAGAAATACAAATGACTGTGAGTAGATTTCAGAAATCAGTATGAATTACACACATTCATAAAGCCCAAATATCTCTAAACTCCAGTTATCTTTGAAGGGCCCACTACAGGATCCAATAAGAGAATAGAAAGGCCCTCCCAGAACCTCCACAAAACTCAGGACCCAGGAATACTCAGCAGGCGACCAGCAGTATGATCCAGAAACAGGCTTCATTAAAGCACATAGCAGTGTACAAAGCTAGACCACCTGCATTGTTGAGACCTAGAATTTGTTCAAAACAGATAGAATAAAAGAGAAAAAGGAAAAAAATAAAAAATCAAAACTTTAGTTAGCTCCAAGAGAGAGAGTGTGTGTTTGCTCTAATGTCCCATGACATGGTGTATTCATGAAGTACCTATGGCTGAAAATTTACAGCTGTGCAGTTGGCAGTTCAGATATAGGACCAAAATATATAGTGAGTCAGAGGATGAACCTGGTGATTGCTAGCACCATATGTGGGAATGATGCTTGTGACTTAGATGTGGAAAATATATGTTTTCAAACTTGAGACATCTGTAATAAGTACCATGTTTTGTTACCATGCATACAGGTAACAAAGAGAATGGCTCAAGGTGCTATATTCACAGGTAGTTATTACCAGAATCATCAAAACCTCAATGATTTTTGAGAGAAATAGGCAGTGAGGGCATCAGAGTTTCAGTCAACAGAGGTCACTAGGATTGAGGAGTGAAGGAGGGCTTCCCAGGCCCCACAATTCTGGCTTGAGCTCTGCACTCCCCCTCTGATTATCTTTCACTGGAATCTTTGAGTCCTGACCCTGAATGTTCAACATAGGTTGTTTTGGTAGTATCCTTGTTAAACCTTAAATCCGATCAGGAAGTTTTCTACAAATGGTGACCCTAAGACTGTTTCTGAGATTTCCTCATTGTGCTTTCAGATGATTAGTCTATGTGGAATACTCTTTATCAGCCCAGACTTAGCCCACTGATTGTTTATATTCTTCTACTTACATGATTTTCAGGCTCCTGTGTCTTCCTAACAAAGGCCATCAAATATTATTATTTATTCCTATTTCTACAAATGTCCAAGTCTTTTTTTTAACCCTAGCAATAACTCTGAAATAGATTTCTTTCCTCCAGATTACTAATATCACTTATTTTTTACACTGACATCTGCAAATGCTGAATTTTAAACTTACCACTGCCAATTTATTCATACCCTTGAGTGACTGAGCTTCTGAATGATTGAGGAATTGTTCCTACCTATAATAGGGAATTTCTTCACTCTTCTCAGCCAGTCGTTATATCAACATGAATTAGAATATCACAGTTAGCTATATCACAATTAGTGAGCCATTAACAGGGAACTGCTCTGAGAGCCTCTTAATTTTTTCAAGATATAGTCAATTGTTGTTATCCTTAACTAGTAAATAGTATTATCATCAGTTTTTGCTAGTAAATATTTAACAATCAGCTCTCCAGGTAAACAGTCCTCATGTCTACTATTTACTGATTTCCATGGTGTAAATAGTCCCACCATGTCTGACTTAAAGCAGCATATTTGAGATGACTGAACACAGAATGGGGAAGAGAAGCTCACAATCACCTCTTTTGAGCCCATATGAGGTGGTTCCAACAACACCAGTGAATAAGCATTATTTAACAACGCATTTTTTGCTGTAACCGAATAAAGGTGTCATTATTTTTCGATGGATTTACAGTTTGAATAAGGAAAAAGAGCATATGCACACAAAACATGCATATACTCATATATATTCTAATAAGGTATAAAATATAAGGGGATTTTTTTCAGAGTTCACAGTGGAAAGGTAATTATTAGTATGGATATTTTAGTATATGGAAGATGCTGTGCATGTTATCATGTTTAATAAGAAAAACAGAAGTCTATTACAAGGTATTTGCACATGCTTAAAATACTGCTTTGGTGAGTTAAAAAGGCATCAATTAACTTTCCGTGTTGAGAACCCTTTTTTATTCAGTTCAAGTATTTTGAACAGCCACCCACAGGTCTCTGAATTTGGATGGTTACTGTCTGTTCATTCTCCAGGATGTAATGTATAAAGTGATTTATTCAACAAAAATCTATGTAATATACTCTTCCAGGTACTGCACAAAGAACTACTGGTGAAAGAGAATGAAATGGACAAGTGGGAGGAACAATGATATTGATATGGCTGCATATTTACCTACACAGTGGTGTGATCATATCTGCTATGAAAGAAATGTGCAGGGTATTATGAGAACTCATGACAGGAAATTGATGTAGAATGGAAATAGAAGTTCTCTGAAGATGTGATAATTAAACAATAACAGAAATTTTGAATGGAATTTAATTAGAGAAAGAGAAGAGTATTGGAAAGTACAGTAAAAGCCAAGGGACTGTAGCACATATAAATCTCCAAGGCATTGAAGGGTGACACATTTTAGAAAGTTGACCGTTGTGGACTGAATGCTAGCAAAGGGAAAATGTCCAGAGATGAAGCTGGAGAGACAAGGAAAAGCCAGATCAGGAAGTGTCTGGGGGATAGTAGCCTAGAATTTGAATTTTATTCCAAGAAGTAAGATAGTCATTGGGATTGGGGTTGGAGGAAAAGTAAACGGGAGAGTGATATGATGAGAGGTCCCCTGAGGATCTCAAAAATATGGCATTAAACATGCATAATACGAAGCAGGTCTTGATTCCATTTAGTGCATTTCTGCTTTGGGGATGATATAAAGAAATACTTCTTTGAGCATCACTCCTATTTCTGGGCATCTTTTTACCAAAAAAAAAAAAGGGGGGTGCCCAAATGCTAAGAATATCATCAGATGGTTTTATCTTTGTGGTGTCCATCTGGACAGGACTCTCTAGACTTTCCTGACAGATGGGTGGGGGAGATCTGATGCTTTTTGTCTCTGAGAACAATAGAGACTTCCTGAGTGCTACCTGTCAGCCTCTTATTAGATGCAGGAATCTAGTACTTTGAGAATGCAGAGTTCCAAAAATGATAGAGAGTAAGATGTTTGGGGGGTGGGGGATGGGAGGGGAGTGGTTGTCTGTGGACAAAACAGCAGGCTTGTTCCCGTTTTAGAATTTGGAGGAGAGTTCTGTTAGCTCCTCACCAAGATTTCCCAACCCCTCTAGCACAAATGCTCAAAGTTCTGTTGTGTGTTAACCTGGATAGAAGTGGATTTTTAAGTGGTTAAATATCAATTTGAAGTTAACAACCTGAGACTTGACCATATCCATAGAAATTACCTAAATCAGCAGCTTGAGGTTCATTTCACACAGAGAGGGAGAGGAATTAGACCGGAGATTTGCTATTGATTCTCGGCTGCTGCCGCCTCCTCAGCTCCATTGATGAGTACTGGGAATGTGTTTTATTTTTGTCTACTTTGAACTCATCCTTTCTTACAATGTGTCCCTGTACTACCAGCTTCCTCTCTGCCTCCTCCTATCAAAGCAAACAAAACAAAAAACTTCCTTGCTTCACTAGATGCCACTTCTGCTTTGTTTCTTGACTTTCAAAATTTTTATTCTTACTGATTTCTTTATGGTGGTTAAGATTAAGTAAAGGGAAATGTCTCCAGAATTCAACACAAGAATATCATATTGTGAACTCCCTAGCAGTCAACTCCATTATATGATAGAATAAAATCCCAGGAGGTATAGTAAGAGGGCAGTCATCTGCATTACTTAAAACTCAGCTGGACAAAAAGTCATGGAAAATGTGCTACCAGGACTGTCAGAGCTTCAGCCAAATGAGAATGAAGAGTGTGAACATGAAAGATTTAGCTTCTATCCTCATTTCAGTTTTTCTCTAGGCTGAATTCTGAAGCCCCTGCTAAAATCAGCTATATGTGTGCTTATTTGCTCAGTCATATCTGACTCTTTGCCATCCCATGGTCTGTAGACTGCCAAGCCTCTCTACTCATGGGATTCTCCAGGCAAGAATACTACAGTGGGTTGCTATTTGCTTCTCCAGGTTATCTCCCCAACCCAGGGATCAAATGAGGATCCCTTGCATTGCAGATTGATTCTTTACTATCTGAGCCATCTGGGAAGTCCAAAATCACCTATTATCTAGAAACAAAAAATTTCTTATTTCACTGCTGCCACATTCCTTATACTAGGGGAAAAAGCAATTCTTCCTTCAGTGATCAAGAAGCAGCATAGATGCTCAGTTAAAAAATTTCAGATCCAAGTTCTAATTCTGGGCCTGTTCCCAATTCTGTAGCAATGCTATGGAAATGATATGGGAAAGGTCAGTATGTAACACTTCTACAAATGTACCTAATTGTATTATACATCTCTTCCTGAAAATTTTATCCACAAATCAGTAATGCTTTCATCCTATACACACATAAAAAAACTATTTTCTGATTACAAGATACTATAGCAATTACNCTCTTCTTTTCTCATCCATTAGTAAGGTCTCCTCAGACAGCCTTTTTGACTTTTTCCATTTATTTTTTATTTTTTATTTTTTTGCCCCTTGGGGATGGTCTTGATCACTGCCTCCTGTACAGTGTCATGAACTTCTGTCCATAGTTTTTCAGGCACTCTGTCTATCAGATCTAATCCCTTGAATCTATTTGTCACTTCTACTGTATAATTGTAAGGGATTTTATTTCGGTCATATATGAATTGTGTAGTGGTTTTTGCTCTTTCTTCAGTTTAAGTCTGAATTTGGCAATTAGGAGTTCATGATCTGAGCCACAGTCAGCTCCTCATCTTGTTTTTGCTAACCGTATAGAGCTTCTCCATCTTCAGCTGCAAAGAATATAATCAGTCTCATTTCAGTATTGACCACATGGTGATGTCCATGTGTAGTCATCTCTTGTGTTGTTGAATGAAGATGTTTGCTATGGCCAGTGTGGTCTCTTGGCAAGACTCTGTTAGCCTTTGTCCTGCTTCATTTTGTATTCCAAGGCCAAATTTACCTGTTACTCCAGGTATCTCTCGATTTCCTACTTTTGCATTCCAGTCCCATATGATGAAAATGAAGTCTTTTTTAGGTGTTAGTTCTAGAAGGTCTTATAGGTCTTCATAGAACCATTGAACTTCAGCTTCTTCAGCATTACTAGTCAGGGCATAGACTTGGACTACTATGATATTGAATGATTTGCCTTGGAAACCAATGGAGATCATTCTGTCATTTTTGAGATTGCATTCAAGTATTGCATTTTGGACTCTTTTGTGGACTGTGAGGGCTTCTCCATTTCTTCTAAGGGATTCTTGCCTACAGCAACAATGGTAAACTAATACAGGCTCTTTTATAAGCATCCTTTCACTTAAATAGCAAAACAACTTCTTGAAGTAGATATTCTCTACCTGAAGAATTATATCCTATTTGTAAGCTTTAGTTTGTCTATTTGGGGGAAATAATTTGCTCAGTCTTGCACAGCTGGTAAGAGACAGAGCTGAAACTCAAACATAGATCAATAAATCAAATCCCTATCTTTTTTTCTGTGATATTTTCTGCCCTTCCCAAGTTTCTTTGGAAACTCAGAAATATTTCGATGTGTTTTATTGCTAGTTCTTACTGCCTCTTACCCTCATCCTCTGTATATGCCTGGCCAAACAACCAAAAACATAAATACAATGTTTTAACCAGTGCCCCAGAAGCAATTCACGCTTGTCTACTTGCAAACAGCTTTAATGCACAAGATAAGTGAAGTGAAGTGAAAGTTGCTCAGTTGTGTCCAACTCTTTGCGACCCCATGGACTGATAGTCCATGGAATTCTCCAGGCCAGAATATTGGAGTGGGTAGCTGTTCCCTTCTCTAGGGCATCTTCCCAACCCAGGGAGTGAACCCAGGTCTCCCATATTGCAGGCTGATTCTTTACTAGCTGAGCCATAATGGAAGACCTATTCTCCAATACATGATGAAATAAACAGTTCATATGCACAAATCTTCAACTACAATTGTTTTTAATAGATAGTAGCTCTGATGTCATGTCTTTACTTCTTACTGCTAGACTCTACCACCGAATTATGCAAGAGAAACATTCCCCAGGACTAACTGGAAAAGAGGAACACTAAAGATACTATAGTTGCAACTATCCAAGGGGTGACACAGAAATGCCTTTGGTATTAAAGCAATATCCAGAAGTAGATAATAACTTTGAATTCCAACTAATTGAAATAGACCTAATTTACAAAGTAACCTCATATTATCCAAAATAGGATGCTGCTGCTGCTAAGTCACTTCAGTCGTGTCCCACTCTGTGCGACCTCATAGATAGCAGCCCACTAGGCTCCCCCATCCCTGGGATTCTCCAGGCAAGAACACTGAAGTAGGTTGCCATTTCCTTCTCCAATGCATGAAAGTGAAAAGGGAACGTGAAGTCGCTCAGTCGTATCCGACTCTTCGCGACCCCATGGACTGCAGCCTACCAGGCTCTTCCGTCCATAGGATTTTCCAAGAGTACTGGAGTGGGGTGCCATTGCCTTCTCCAAAACAGGAGACACAGATAAATCCAGACAGAGAGAGATCTCATAGTTTTCTGCTTGAGATTCAAAATGTCTCTTTGATTCTTTTCTCTCTCTCTTTTTTTAACCCCCCTAGGCTTGAAATTCTAATTTGCCCAAGCCTGAGGTCTCAGGCAAATTGGGCTCTGTATTTCAAGGACGTGACAAAGGTTGCATGCTGTGCTAAATCATTTTAGGATATCTCTCATGAAAATTCTTTGGGATTTTATGCAACTGGAATGAAGAAGTTAACTTTGTAACTGATCGTCATCATGATCAGTGTGAAGGACTCTGTCCCTGGCTCCCTGACCAAATTAGGTTCTACTACTATGAGGTCACACCACTTAAAGGCTTTCCCATGTGCTCTGAGAAAGCAAATGTGTGGGCAGGAACAACTTATGACTGAGTCAAGTCAATGGAAGGTCGAAGAAATGTCTATCTTTGCACTGTCATAAGCAAGAGCATGCTGTCTCTTACAAGTGACTGGTTCCTTCTACCAACCATAGATAACCATCAAAAACCTCACAGCCCTGCCCTAAAGGATGACAAGTGTAGAAATAGCAAACTGGTGGACATGGAATGAATACTCAGAATAGCATGAACACTGCTTAGGAAGAGACCATGCCTCAGTAAAAAAGTAAATCAGACCTCCACTCAGTCATCATTCAGCGATGAACTGCTCTGTATTCATTCTTCATGTCTCCCCAGCAGAAGGGTTCTGCTTTGATCACCTGCCCATGTAGCTTTGTGTCTCTAATCTACTATATATCTCTTTTTCCACTTAGCAATTTCTATATTACTGATCCAGTCTTTTTATTTTTAACAAAGATTCATTTCAGAAAATTTTTTAAAAGTTCTCAATTTTTGTCTTTGGTTCCCTGAGAAAAGGTTGCTGTGATAAGAATAATAAAAACATTAATTCGTGTTCTCACTTAATTAAGACATCGAGCCCAGCAGGCATGTATGGATATTCACATCTTTTTCAGATGAAAAAAACCGAGTTTAAAGAAGTTAAGTATATTTCTGAAGATTATATACACAGAGACCTGGGTCTGATTCATAAGCAAATACATTCTGCTGCTGCTGGGCAGGGTGAGAAGGCAAGACTTGTTTTCGCAGTTGGTGAGTTCTTTGAGCCATATGTGTCCAAGCCCTTCCCATTTCATAACCACTACTATGATGAATGAGGACTGGGTTCAGGGAAAGTGAATGGAGATCCATTCTTAAAATGAGAAGGAGCCCAGTGAAAAGGCCAGGCAGACTGCTAAACTGAGTTATCAGTNACTCTGTTAGCCTTTGTCCTGCTTCATTTTGTATTCCAAGGCCAAATTTACCTGTTACTCCAGGTATCTCTCGATTTCCTACTTTTGCATTCCAGTCCCATATGATGAAAATGAAGTCTTTTTTAGGTGTTAGTTCTAGAAGGTCTTATAGGTCTTCATAGAACCATTGAACTTCAGCTTCTTCAGCATTACTAGTCAGGGCATAGACTTGGACTACTATGATATTGAATGATTTGCCTTGGAAACCAATGGAGATCATTCTGTCATTTTTGAGATTGCATTCAAGTACTGCATTTTGGACACTTTTGTGGACTGTGAGGGCTTCTCCATTTCTTCTAAGGGATTCTTGCCTACAGCAACAATGGTAAACTAATACAGGCTCTTTTATAAGCATCCTTTCACTTAAATAGCAAAACAACTTCTTGAAGTAGATATTCTCTACCTGAAGAATTATATCCTATTTATAAGCTTTAGTTTGTCTATTTGGGGAAAATAATTTGCTCAGTCTTGCACAGCTGGTAAGAGACAGAGCTGAAACTCAAACATAGATCAATAAATCAAATCCCTATCTTTTTTCTGTGATATTTTCTGCCCTTCCCGTTTCTTTGGAACCTCAGAAATATTTCGATGTGTTTTATTGCTAATTCTTACTGCCTCTTACCCTCATTCTCTGTATATGCCTGGCCAAACAACCAAAAACATAAATACAATGTTTTAACCAGTGCCCCAGAAGCAATTCATGCTTGTCTACTTGCAAACAGCTTTAATGCACAAGATAAGTGAAGTGAAGTTCAGTTGTGTCCAACTCTTTACAACCCCATGGACTGATAGTCCGTGGAATTCTCCAGGCCAGAATATTGGAGTGGGTAGCTGTTCCCTTCTCTAGGGTATCTTCCCAACCCAGGGAGTGAACCCAGGTCTCCCATATTGCAGGCTGATTCTTTACTAGCTGAGTCATAATGGAAGACCTATTCTCCAATACATGATGAAATAAACAGTTCATATGCACAAATTTCAACTACAATTGTTTTCAATAGATAGTAGCTCTGATGTCATGTCTTTACTTCTTATTGCTAGACTCTACCACCTAATTATGCAAGAGAAACATTCCCCAGGACTAACTGGAAAAGAGGAACACTAAAGATACTATAGTTGCAACCATCCAAGGGGTGACACAGAAATGCCTTTGGTATTAAAGCAATATCCAGAAGTAGATAATAACTTTGAATTCCAACTAATTGAAATAGACCTAATTTACAAAGTAACCTCATATTATCCAAAACAGGATGCTGCTGCTGCTAAGTCACTTCAGTCATGTCCGACTCTGTGCGACCTCATAGATAGCAGCCCACTAGGCTCTCCCATCCCTGGGATTCTCCAGGCAAGAACACTGAAGTAGGTTGCCATTTCCTTCTCCAATGCATGAAAGTGAAAAGGGAAAGTGAAGTCGCTCAGTCGTATCCGACTCTTCGCGACCCCATGGACTGCAGCCTACCAGGCTCCTCCGTCCATAGGATTTTCCAGGCAAGAGTACTGGAGTGGGGTGCCATTGCCTTCTCCAAAACAGGAGACACAGATAAATCCAGACAGACAGACAGACAGACAGAGATCTCATAGTTTTCTGCTTGAGATTTAAAATGTCTCTTTGATTCTTTTCTCTCTCTCTTTTTTTAACCCCCCTAGGCTTGAAATTCTAATTTGCCCAAGCCTGAGGTCTCAGGCAAATTGGGCTTTGTATTTCAAGGATGTGACAAAGGTTGCATGCTGTGCTAAATCATTTTAGGATATCTCTCACGAAAATTCTTTGGGACTTTATGCAACTGGAATGAAGAAGTTAACTTTGTAACTGATCGTCATCATGATCAGTGTGAAGGACTCTATGTCCCTGGCTCCCTGACCAAATTAGGTTCTACTACTATGAGGTCACACCACTTAAAGGCTTTCCCACGTGCTCTGAGAAAGCAAATGTGTGGGTAGGAACAACTTATGACTGATTCAAGTCAATGGAAGGTCGAAGCAATGTCTATCTTTGCACTGTCATAAGCAAGAGCATGCTGTCTCCTACAAGTGACTGGTTCCTTCTACCAACCATAGATAACCATCAAAAACCTCACAGCCCTGCCCTAAAGGATGACAAGTGTAGAAATAGCAAACTGGTGGACATGGAATGAATACTCAAAATAGCATGAACACTGCTTAGGAAGAGACCATGCCTCAGTAAAAAAGTAAATCAGACCTCCACTCAGTCATCATTCAGCGATGAACTGCTCTATATTCATTCTTCATGTCTCCCCAGCAGAAGGGTTCTGCTTTGATCACCTGCCCATGTAGCTTTGTGTCTCTAATCTACTATATATCTCTTTTTCCACTTAGCAATTTCTATATTACTGATCCAGTCTTTTTATTTTTAACAAAGATTCATTTCAGAAAATTTTTTAAAAGTTCTCAATTTTTGTCTTTGGTTCCCTGAGAAAAGGTTGCTGTGATAAGAATAATAAAAACATTAATTCGTGTTCTCACTTAATTAAGACATCGAGCCCAGCAGGCATGTATGGATATTCACATCTTTTTCAGATGAAAAAAACCGAGTTTAAAGAAGTTAAGTATATTTCTGAAGATTATATACACAGAGACCTGGGTCTGATTCATAAGCAAATACATTCTGCTGCTGCTGGGCAGGGTGAGAAGGCAAGACTTGTTTTCGCAGTTGGTGAGTTCTTTGAGCCATATGTGTCCAAGCCCTTCCCATTTCATAACCACTACTATGATGAATGAGGACTGGGTTCAGGGAAAGTGAATGGAGATCCATTCTTAAAATGAGAAGGAGCCCAGTGAAAAGGCCAGGCAGACTGCTAAACTGAGTTATCAGTCTAAATGGTTTAGACAGACAGAATTTGGACTCAAAGCTAATGATATAAAAATTAGCCCCAAAAGATAAAAGCTGAAGCAGAACAGGCAGAAGTTTAGAGGTAGAGCCTGAATTCATTCCCCAGGCTGATTGGCACCAAGATGACATGTAATTATAATGAAACAATATCTCTCTAAGAAGACAGATTAAAATAGATAAAATATAATAAGAAAATAAACTAAGGCTGACCTGTACTCCATATGGACAGTGTAATTTGGTGACTTGCAGGAAAGTTGATATAATACAGAGAAATGTTTTTTTAAATATTTTTTTCATGGATACCCAGAAAAAACGAAGTTTAAATAGTATATGTACTAAGGTCCATCTAGGCTATGGTTTTTCCTGTGGTCATGTATGGATGTGAAAGTTGGACTGTGAAGAAGGCTGAGCACCAAAGAATTGATGCTTTTGAAGTGTGGTGTTGGAGAAGACTCTTGAGAGTCCCTTGGACTGCAAGGAGATCCAACCAGTCCATTCTGAAGATCAACCCTGGGATTTCTTTGGAAGGAATGATGCTAAAGCTGAAACTCCAGCACTTTGGCCATCTCATGTGAAGAGTTGACTCATTTGAAAAGACTCTGATGCTGGGAGGGATTGGGGGCAGGAGAAGAAGGGGACGACCGAGGATGAGATGGCTGGATGGCATTACTGACTCGATGGATGTGAATCTGAGTGAACTCCGAGAGATGGTGATGAACAGGGAGGCCTGGTGTGCTGTGATTCAT
>SJYW01008835.1:221353-248338 GCA_006410735.1 Raphicerus campestris
TGGTGAGTTCTTTGAGCCATATGTGTCCAAGCCCTTCCCATTTCATAACCACTACTATGATGAATGAGGACTGGGTTCAGGGAAAGTGAATGGAGATCCATTCTTAAAATGAGAAGGAGCCCAGTGAAAAGGCCAGGCAGACTGCTAAACTGAGTTATCAGTCTAAATGGTTTAGACAGACAGAATTTGGACTCAAAGCTAATGATATAAAAATTAGCCCCAAAAGATAAAAGCTGAAGCAGAACAGGCAGAAGTTTAGAGGTAGAGCCTGAATTCATTCCCCAGGCTGATTGGCACCAAGATGACATGTAATTATAATGAAACAATATCTCTCTAAGAAGACAGATTAAAATAGATAAAATATAATAAGAAAATAAACTAAGGCTGACCTGTACTCCATATGGACAGTGTAATTTGGTGACTTGCAGGAAAGTTGATATAATACAGAGAAATGTTTTTTTAAATATTTTTTTCATGGATACCCAGAAAAAACGAAGTTTAAATAGTATATGTACTAAGGTCCATCTAGGCTATGGTTTTTCCTGTGGTCATGTATGGATGTGAAAGTTGGACTGTGAAGAAGGCTGAGCACCAAAGAATTGATGCTTTTGAAGTGTGGTGTTGGAGAAGACTCTTGAGAGTCCCTTGGACTGCAAGGAGATCCAACCAGTCCATTCTGAAGATCAACCCTGGGATTTCCTTGGAAGGAATGATGCTAAAGCTGAAACTCCAGCACTTTGGCCATCTCATGTGAAGAGTTGACTCATTTGAAAAGACTCTGATGCTGGGAGGGATTGGGGGCAGGAGAAGAAGGGGACGACCGAGGATGAGATGGCTGGATGGCATTACTGACTCGATGGATGTGAATCTGAGTGAACTCCGAGAGATGGTGATGAACAGGGAGGCCTGGTGTGCTGTGATTCATAGGGTCACAAAGAGTCGGACACGACTGAGCAACTGAACTGGAACTGGAACTCATAGTTTTGTACTTTCAATGAGGCTAAGTCTGGGGAGACAGAGACAAAGAAAGAAAGAATTTGAAGATAATGTCAGGAAGTACTCCTAAGTAAATGTGTGATAAAATTATAGCAATTTGGATAAGGCAAAAGTTATTAAGCACTTATGAGAATACTCTCTGAAAAGAGGAAAATCCTTTATAAATCAATATAATTGCAACAATTCCAACTAAAAGAAACAGATGACTCTACAGTTAATTAAGTAGTACTTCTTGTGATTTCTCTTACAAACTCACCAATGTGCTGGTTCCTTTAATGTTTGACAACACAGGGGAAGATAAAATACCTACTATCCATCGTGATGAAACAAATAGTCTTGTGAGAGCAAGATAAAGTCCATAGAAAATTTGGCAAAAAAAAAAAAAAAATGTTGAGTGTGAATCTGAGAGGCTCAGATGGTAAATCAGACACAAGAAGAAAAAAGCATGGAAAAGACCAGAGAGGTTTCGTGGAATGAAAGTAATATAGTCTGCCCCTTGAAGGATATGTTGAATTTGCCTAAGTGTGGAGGAAAGAACAGTATAGGAGAGTAAACAGTGTTATTTAAGATGAAATTAGTAGGTTGCATTTTTTTTAGAGATGTAGAAATGAGGTAGGTAGTAAGTAGGCATTAAAGAAGTAAGCTATATTGGGGAAAGTAATCTAACCAAAATTAATGTGTCCACGTAATTCAACCAACATAAAGGCTGTGCTCATTTCACATGCTAGAAAGGTAATGCTCAAAACCCTCCAAGCTAGGCTTCCATGAATGGAGAACTTCCAGATGTAAAAGCTGGGTTTAGAAAAGGCAGAGGAACCAGACATCAATTGCTGACATCTGTTGGATCACAGAAAAAGTGAGAGATTTCCAGAAACAAACAAACAAACAAACAAACAAAATCTGCTTCATTGACTACACTAAAGCTTTTGACTATGTGGATCACAGCAAAATGTGGAAAATTCTTAAAGGGATGGGAATACCAGGCCACTTTACCTGTCTCCTGACTACCTGTATTCAGGTCAAGAAGCAACAATTAGAACTTCACCTGAAACAATAGACTAGTTCAAACTGGGAAAGGAGTATGTCAAGGCTGTATACTGTCACCCTGCTTATTTAAATTCTCTGCAGAGTACATCATGTGAAATGCCAGCTGGATGACTCACAAGCTGGAATCAAGATTGCTAGGAGAAATATCAACAACATCAGATATACAGATGATGCCTCTCTAATGACAGAAAGTGAAGAGGAACTAAAGACCTTTTGATGAGAGTGAAAGAGATAGCTTAAAACTCAGGTTTCAGTAAACAAAAATTATGACATCTGGTCCCATCACTTCTTGGCAAATTGATGGGGATAAAGTGGAAACAGTGGCATATTTTATCTTGTTGAGCTCCAAAAATCATTGTTGATGGTGACTGCAGCCATAAAATTAGAAGACACTTGCTCCTTGGAAGGAAAGTTTTGACAAATCTAGACAATGTATTAAAAAACAGAGACATCACTTTGCTGATAGATGTCTGTCTAGTCAAAGCTCTGGTTTTTCCAGTAGGCATGTATGTATGTGAGAGTTGAGCCATAAAGAAAGCTGATCACTGAAGAATTGATGCTTTTGAATTGTGGTATTGGAGAAGATTCATGAGAGTCCCTGGACAGCAAGGAGATCCAATCAGTCAATCCTAAAGGAAATCAACCCTGAATATTCATGGAAAGACTCATGCTGAAACTGAAGCTTCAATACTTTGACCACCTGATGTGAAGAGCCGGCTCACTAGAAAAGACCCTGATACTGGGAAAGGTTGAGGGCTGGAGGAGAAGGGGGCAACAGAGGATGAAATGATTGGATAGCATCACTGACTCAATGGACATGAATTTGAGCAACTCCAGGAGATAATGAAGGGCAGGAAAACCTGGCATGCTGCAATGCATGGAGTCACAAAGAGTTGGACACAACTTAGTGAATGAACACACACACACACACAAAGGTTTGGGAGTAGTGTCAGCTGGAGGAGTCTCTGGATTTATAGTGACATATTTTTCGCCTCACCAACTTTTCACTTCATGAATAGCTGGGCTCAAAGACTCACTTCTTTAAAACAGTCACTCTGACTGTAAAGTCTATGATAATGGAGATGAAAATACTTACTCATAAGGCCACTAAGACATGCTATAGCATATGTTATACGTCAGGCACTATACTAGAAAGTCTGAGGATATTGAAATGTCAGTTCCATTTACGGCAAATTTCTGTCTTAAAACCAAACCAAAACAAACAAAAAAGCAAACTCACCATCTGGGAGGGAAAGCAGACAAATAAATGTCTGATTATAATGTATTATGAAAATGGTAAGGGGGCAATTAAAGACATTTCAAGGTATCATATGCAGCAATTAACCAAATCACCATGGTCAGGGGAAAAGAGACAGTTAAGGGTGTCTGAGTAGTAACTGGAAAGACAAGTAGACATGAACAAAGTCAATTAAGTGGAGAAAGGTACCAAAAAGAAAGAGGGAAGACAGTATGTAAAAACAAAACTAAGAAGGAGCAATGTTCAGAGAGAAGTAAATGTTTCAGTATACTGATGTATAGGCAGCATTGAAATAGAAATTAAAGAATGAAGTTAGCAAGAGAGCAGAGATACAGCTTATCAAAACATGAATTAGATTAACCTTCCTTTAGAAAAGAACTATAGATGCATATTAACACACAAATATATACGTGCATGATATACACAGTTAGATGTTTGTATTGAAGAGCACCAACTGAAGCAGCACCTGAGGGGCAGGGTACTTGAAATAACGGTAATACACAAGATCAAGGACACACCGATCTTGACTTTTTGGGGGACATTTTCTGGTTGGCAGTGCAGGGAATAGAGCCCCAAGCCCTGTCAGTTTAGCGACTGAAGAGTCTAAAGAGTCAGAGACCAAACCTCAGGAACACGTGTATACCTGTGGCGGATACATGTTGATGTATGGCAAAACCAATACAATATTGTAAAGTAATTAACCTCCAATTAAAATAAATAAATTTATCTTAAAAAAAAAAGAAAATGTGAGTGACATTTTGGAGCAGAAGGAATCACAGAGAAACAAGTCTAAAAATCTGCATACAAATATCCTCAAGTCATTGAATAACTTCCAAAGCCTTCACACAACAGGAAAAGTCCATGAAACCCAGCACAAAAGCTGAGGAAATGAAAAAACAGAGCACAGATTTCTGGTGTCACTCAGAGCCGGGGTGATGAGGGGCACAGTTAAAACACTGCCAAGAGGGCCCTTGGTAAACACCTGGGGATTTGTGCTGAGGCCCCAGAAGGACTTGGCATTAGAAATGAGAACGATTCCTAGGATTAAACACAAAACTAACATAGATCAATAAAGCTGAAAACTGTCCTTAAAAGGACAAAGGTCATTTACCGCAACACTACCTTTGTGACAAGAGAAAATGTGTGTTCACAGAAAGAAAACATCATCAAGACTTACTTTTTTTTTTTACTCATAAATCCAGGATCCAGTCAATAAATTATGATAATACATGGCAAAAATAAAGACTAAGTGACATCAAATCAATAGAAAACAAGGAATAAAAGATTTTTTTAAAATCAGCATTTTCAGAAAAGACCTTTAAAATAGTTACAATCAATACTTTTTTAAAAAAAAGAAAGGAGAGAATTGTGAGCAAAAAACTTAAAACATGAAAATATATCAAGCTAAAAGTTATAGAAATTGCCTATAAAATATACCCAAAGCTTAAAAACAATTATCCCAGATATAAATATGGCACTACACCCCCTCCCCCCCAAAAAGAAGAAGAAGCACACAGGAAAGATAAAAATGAGGATGTCACAGGTTAGCTTTTTAGGATGTATACGGNATTGGCAACAAAACTAGATGCAGTTGTTTTCTGCACAGATGATGGAATACAGGTGCATAACCAGTATCATCAGAACTCTAGCAATGTCCTGTTTTCCTTTATTCTCAGGCTTGATTTATTCCTAAAATATCAATAATTGCCCCTCCATAGTTCCAGGTTGTCCTCAGCCTTTCAAGGAGACAATGCTTATTTACAAATAGTCCTAACATCTCAGAAAAGCATTTGCAGTGACCAGCTTAGTTAACATGACCTGACCACCTTCTACAAAGGGGAAGGGGCTTGGGAGAGACTGCTTCATCTGCACTACATGGTGTGAAGGAATACCTAAAGAAGAGAGATTCCACTACCGGAAGAAGAATAGAAAACATAACAAGGCAAGACGGGATCTTCACACATGGAATCACGTGAAATAAGAGTGATACAAGATAGAAACACAATACTGTGAGGGGGAAATTGGAATATAGAGTATATGAGCACTGGAATCAGTAAGACTGGATTTGTACTACATTGCTGCAACCTTAGGAATGTTACATCAACTCTAAGTTTCAGTTTTCACTGTTATAAAATTAAGATAATAATCCTCTCTGAGTTATAGGGTGGTCTGACATTTAAATTAGGTACCTCCTCCAGGGAATCTTTCCAACCTAGGGATCGAACCTGTATCTCTTACATCTCGGGCATTGGCAGGGTGGGGTTGTTTACTACCAGCCACATCTGGGAAGTCCTTAAATTAGTCCTTAAATCCACAAAAAATAGCTCATAGCTTATACAGAATAAGTGCTCAATAGGCTTCTATCATCATCATCATTATAGCTAATATTACTATGGTCATTATTTTAAGAGAGGAAGAAACCCAGCGCAGGGGAGGAGAATCAGAAAAAGGGACGAGCGTTTAGGATATGTTTGACATTTTGTGTTGATTAGGCTTGGTGTAAGAGTTGATGGACTAAGGCTAGGACTAGACTTTGTACTGCTAAGATTTGGGGACTCTCTAACTCACTGTAGTATTGCATTTGGATTACTTAGAGAACTATGAGATTCTCTGAGCACAAGGAGCTCCATCAGAAGAGGCTCTAGAACCTGGCTATTGGGGTCAAAAGATAGGAGTCTGTGACCTGGTAAATGCTGTTGCAGCTGGTATCCTGGCCCAACTGTCCATGTTTCACTCCATAATCTGCACATTTTGCCTCAGCAGTAAGGAGCTGCATTTAGCATGTCTTACCAACTATCTGCTATTCACCTTTATGTATGTACCATCATTAGCATTAAATTTAGTGTCACTGTTAAATACAATACCCTCTACCTATTCAACGTGCCCCTACTAGTTTTGATAACCTTTTTCTTCCTAGTGCCAGAACCTCTAGCTCTTCAGAGCACTGCCTTTGGGCTTCTCCTCAGACAGAGAGCAGACACTCTTCCAAGGAAGTCTTTGGACAATGACTAATGACAACTGTAATAACCCTCCAAAGAGTCTCCTGAAGGACCAGGCTGAAGTCACTTTCTCAGGAATGTGTCTAAAGTCACACCCTTGGTTGGCTCCTGTGTTTTTTGTCTTGCTTCCTCTATCAACCCCCCTACCAACCCCTCTCCCAGATACTTCTGGGTTTCCTGATGCAACAAATCAGGGTCTACTTTAGCGACCTCAGTCTAAGAAAACTGCTGGTTCTGGGATAATGGTTAATAACTTGGATAGCTTTTCTTCCCACTGTCACAGGGATTTCTTAAGTAAACATAACCAAGAATTTATGAAAGCTATGGATATTTCTCAGAGTTTAAAAAAGGAAACAACAACAACAACAACNGTCCACGTAATTCAACCAACATAAAGGCTGTGCTCATTTCACATGCTAGAAAGGTAATGCTCAAAACCCTCCAAGCTAGGCTTCCATGAATGGAGAACTTCCAGATGTAAAAGCTGGGTTTAGAAAAGGCAGAGGAACCAGACATCAATTGCTGACATCTGTTGGATCACAGAAAAAGTGAGAGATTTCCAGAAACAAACAAACAAACAAACAAACAAAATCTGCTTCATTGACTACACTAAAGCTTTTGACTATGTGGATCACAGCAAAATGTGGAAAATTCTTAAAGGGATGGGAATACCAGGCCACTTTACCTGTCTCCTGACTACCTGTATTCAGGTCAAGAAGCAACAATTAGAACTTCACCTGAAACAATAGACTAGTTCAAACTGGGAAAGGAGTATGTCAAGGCTGTATACTGTCACCCTGCTTATTTAAATTCTCTGCAGAGTACATCATGTGAAATGCCAGCTGGATGACTCACAAGCTGGAATCAAGATTGCTAGGAGAAATATCAACAACATCAGATATACAGATGATGCCTCTCTAATGACAGAAAGTGAAGAGGAACTAAAGACCTTTTGATGAGAGTGAAAGAGATAGCTTAAAACTCAGGTTTCAGTAAACAAAAATTATGACATCTGGTCCCATCACTTCTTGGCAAATTGATGGGGATAAAGTGGAAACAGTGGCATATTTTATCTTGTTGAGCTCCAAAAATCATTGTTGATGGTGACTGCAGCCATAAAATTAGAAGACACTTGCTCCTTGGAAGGAAAGTTTTGACAAATCTAGACAATGTATTAAAAAACAGAGACATCACTTTGCTGATAGATGTCTGTCTAGTCAAAGCTCTGGTTTTTCCAGTAGGCATGTATGTATGTGAGAGTTGAGCCATAAAGAAAGCTGATCACTGAAGAATTGATGCTTTTGAATTGTGGTATTGGAGAAGATTCATGAGAGTCCCTGGACAGCAAGGAGATCCAATCAGTCAATCCTAAAGGAAATCAACCCTGAATATTCATGGAAAGACTCATGCTGAAACTGAAGCTTCAATACTTTGACCACCTGATGTGAAGAGCCGGCTCACTAGAAAAGACCCTGATACTGGGAAAGGTTGAGGGCTGGAGGAGAAGGGGGCAACAGAGGATGAAATGATTGGATAGCATCACTGACTCAATGGACATGAATTTGAGCAACTCCAGGAGATAATGAAGGGCAGGAAAACCTGGCATGCTGCAATGCATGGAGTCACAAAGAGTTGGACACAACTTAGTGAATGAACACACACACACACACAAAGGTTTGGGAGTAGTGTCAGCTGGAGGAGTCTCTGGATTTATAGTGACATATTTTTCGCCTCACCAACTTTTCACTTCATGAATAGCTGGGCTCAAAGACTCACTTCTTTAAAACAGTCACTCTGACTGTAAAGTCTATGATAATGGAGATGAAAATACTTACTCATAAGGCCACTAAGACATGCTATAGCATATGTTATACGTCAGGCACTATACTAGAAAGTCTGAGGATATTGAAATGTCAGTTCCATTTACGGCAAATTTCTGTCTTAAAACCAAACCAAAACAAACAAAAAAGCAAACTCACCATCTGGGAGGGAAAGCAGACAAATAAATGTCTGATTATAATGTATTATGAAAATGGTAAGGGGGCAATTAAAGACATTTCAAGGTATCATATGCAGCAATTAACCAAATCACCATGGTCAGGGGAAAAGAGACAGTTAAGGGTGTCTGAGTAGTAACTGGAAAGACAAGTAGACATGAACAAAGTCAATTAAGTGGAGAAAGGTACCAAAAAGAAAGAGGGAAGACAGTATGTAAAAACAAAACTAAGAAGGAGCAATGTTCAGAGAGAAGTAAATGTTTCAGTATACTGATGTATAGGCAGCATTGAAATAGAAATTAAAGAATGAAGTTAGCAAGAGAGCAGAGATACAGCTTATCAAAACATGAATTAGATTAACCTTCCTTTAGAAAAGAACTATAGATGCATATTAACACACAAATATATACGTGCATGATATACACAGTTAGATGTTTGTATTGAAGAGCACCAACTGAAGCAGCACCTGAGGGGCAGGGTACTTGAAATAACGGTAATACACAAGATCAAGGACACACCGATCTTGACTTTTTGGGGGACATTTTCTGGTTGGCAGTGCAGGGAATAGAGCCCCAAGCCCTGTCAGTTTAGCGACTGAAGAGTCTAAAGAGTCAGAGACCAAACCTCAGGAACACGTGTATACCTGTGGCGGATACATGTTGATGTATGGCAAAACCAATACAATATTGTAAAGTAATTAACCTCCAATTAAAATAAATAAATTTATCTTAAAAAAAAAAGAAAATGTGAGTGACATTTTGGAGCAGAAGGAATCACAGAGAAACAAGTCTAAAAATCTGCATACAAATATCCTCAAGTCATTGAATAACTTCCAAAGCCTTCACACAACAGGAAAAGTCCATGAAACCCAGCACAAAAGCTGAGGAAATGAAAAAACAGAGCACAGATTTCTGGTGTCACTCAGAGCCGGGGTGATGAGGGGCACAGTTAAAACACTGCCAAGAGGGCCCTTGGTAAACACCTGGGGATTTGTGCTGAGGCCCCAGAAGGACTTGGCATTAGAAATGAGAACGATTCCTAGGATTAAACACAAAACTAACATAGATCAATAAAGCTGAAAACTGTCCTTAAAAGGACAAAGGTCATTTACCGCAACACTACCTTTGTGACAAGAGAAAATGTGTGTTCACAGAAAGAAAACATCATCAAGACTTACTTTTTTTTTTTACTCATAAATCCAGGATCCAGTCAATAAATTATGATAATACATGGCAAAAATAAAGACTAAGTGACATCAAATCAATAGAAAACAAGGAATAAAAGATTTTTTTAAAATCAGCATTTTCAGAAAAGACCTTTAAAATAGTTACAATCAATACTTTTTTAAAAAAAAGAAAGGAGAGAATTGTGAGCAAAAAACTTAAAACATGAAAATATATCAAGCTAAAAGTTATAGAAATTGCCTATAAAATATACCCAAAGCTTAAAAACAATTATCCCAGATATAAATATGGCACTACACCCCCTCCCCCCCAAAAAGAAGAAGAAGCACACAGGAAAGATAAAAATGAGGATGTCACAGGTTAGCTTTTTAGGATGTATACGGAAAGTTCACTGTACTATGTGCTCCCCAACACTTTTGGAGAGTAAAAGAAGCACTATTGGGTAGAGGGATTTGGCTACCAACAGTAAAAACCAAGTTCTCAGTTAATGCTCTGTGGCCTTCCACTCTCTTGTCTTCCTTTCACTAGATGAAGTCTGCCCCAGGATGTGGGCTGATGAGGGGAAGTGATCTTGGACAAGACAGTTCTCTTCAACCAAGGACAAATGGTATTGAAATGGAGCAGAGTGCTATGACCCTTTCCCCTCATATCCTCTGTCTGCCTTTTGTCTGTAATATAAAAACTTTAACCGAAGACTCAGTTTAATCAGAGAAGTGAGAAAATGCAAAAACAAAGGAGAGCAAATAGGACAAAATAAAAAGAGTCATTAAGCAAAGTCAAGGACCTTAAATTCCTCCTTAAGGGCTATCGATAGTATTCTGACCCATATACAATGAGCTGCATTGTATATACTAAAATGCCATCTGATGGAAGAAGTTTGACCACATGATGCTCAGGCTGTCTGACATAAACTGCTACCATTCCAGAAATTGGCCTAAAGGAAATGAGAATGAACCAGTCTTGGACATGAAGATTAACTGTACTTAAGATTAACTGTACAATCAAGATGACACAGATCAGACCACTGCATAACCAACTTCAAGATGACTGTCAGAACCGATGGTGTTTCTCCATGTAACCCCCTCCTTCCACCTATACAGCCCCTCCCCTTGGAAACTCGCCCTTTAACTCTTCAAGATTTCTTGCCTGCCGGTTGTCAGAAGAGGGGATGGGAGGATGTGGANAGCCATGCTTTCTAGGAATTTAGTCTCTGCACCTTGCAGCTGAAGATAGTGTGACATACTGGAGATCTGCCCCTCCCAATGAGATACCTTATCCTTTGACTGAGAACTAGCAGAGAATAAACCTGTTTTCTCAGTCACACATCATCTGAAGTATTTCTTCATGCTGATCTGGGAGATGGGGCTTGAGCGAAAAGATCATAGCTCAAGAAGCACAAACTTATTGTCCTTACTAAGATTTAATTGATTTTCTTGAATAAATGTTTCTCCCAACTTCCCTAGTGGCTCAGAGGTTAAAGCGCCTGCCTTCGATGCAGGAGACCCAGGTTCGATCCCTGGGTCGGGAAGGATCCCCTGGAGAAGGAAATGGCAATCGACTCCAGTATTCTTGCCTGGAGAATCTCATGGACAGAGAAGCCTCGTAGGTTACAGTCGACGGGGTCACAAAGAGTCGGACACGACTGAGCGAATTCACTTCACTTCACTTCACTTCATTACTATATGCCCATAGGATAAGTTCCATAGAATTTAAATTGCTGTTGTTATTCTTTTATATAAATAATAAAAATTTGGGGGTTCCCAGGTGGTGCTAATGGTAAAGAACCTGCCTGCTAATGCAGGAGACTTAAGAGATGCCGGTTTGATCCCTAGGCCAGGAAGATTCCCTGGCGATTGAAATGGCAACCCACTCCAGTATTCTTTTCAGGAGAATCACATGCACAGAGGAGCCTGGTGGTCTACAGTCTGTAGGACTGCACAGTGTCAGACATGACCGAAGTGCCATAACACACATGGCTCTTTCACTGGGAAGTGGGTCCACAGATCTCCCACAGCAGTTCCAGGGGTGAGCAATTTCAATTACTATCCTATAAAGACTATAGGACTTGGAGTAATATACCACTTTTTATTCTGATATTGATAATGCATATGTTCTTTCTTTTTACTTCATTACTAATATTATTATTAAAAATCTAGGTGTTGATTTTATTGGATTTTCTCTATTTCTTAAATCTTTCTTATGTCACTGATTTCTATTATTTCCTCCCTACTCTTTATTCTGGGTTTAGTTTGTTCTCTTTCCTTTATCACAAGTGAGAGTCTCAATTATTTAGTTTTAGATTTGTTTTTCCATTTTCTGACATAGGCGTTTAAAGATAAGTGCATGTATGCTCGGTTGCTTCAGTCATGTCTGACTCTTTGCAAACCTATGGACTGGAATGCACTAGGCTGTGCATGGGATTTTCCAAGCAAGAATATTAGAATAGGTTGTCCTGCCCTCTCCAGGGGATCTTCTCAACCCAGGGATCGAATTGATGTCTCCTGAGTCTCCTGCATTGCAGGTGGATGCTTTACCCACTGAACCACTTGGAAAGCCCCATTTAAAGTTATAGTTTCCTATAAGCACTGATTTAGCAATGGAGGCAAAGCAAAGTCAGCAGGTAAAAATACAACAGTAGTTATATATTTTTGTTACTCTCTTGGCCTGAGAGCAAGTATTCAATAAAACGAAATCATCTGGTACCTCCAACCTGCCATGAGGAAAATGAATACTTCTAATTCCTTGGTGATAGTAGATACAGTTTATAAATGAGCTGTCAGATATGAATATAAGTTAAGAGAACAGGACATTGAAACATCCTATACTACCTAAAATATCCTCACCATTCACCTTCCTCTTTTATTAAACCGTTCTTTAATGAGTACCTAGTCTATGCCAAGTACTGGACTAGGTCCAGGACACTACACAGTGAACAGGACCTTGCTCTCAAAAAGTTCACAACTTTAGACACTGGCTGCTGCTACTGCTGCTAAGTTGCTTCAGTCGTGGCCGACTCTGTGCGACCCCATAGACGGCAGCCCACCAGGCTGCCCCGTCCCTGGGATTCTCCAGGCAAAAACACTGGAGTGGGTTGCCATTGCCTTCTCTGTTAGACACTGGCTATCCTTGTGCAAAACTAAATTAGTTTTCTAGATAGGCAAACAGTTTAGGCTTCATATAATAAAATGTCTTCATTTCCAAACCTAATTTTTCAACTTCCTAACTTTGTAAAATTGAAATCAAATACTTGCTTTTCCTGTGCCTCAGGCTCTCCCTTGTCTTTGGAAGCAAATTAGAATGCTACATGCCTCATATGGTTGTTGTGAAATCATTAACTATAAATAGTCAGTGCCTGCCAGAACATAGGTATTCATTTATGACCCCTTTCTATCATCAGTTGTTAGATCTCTACAGCTCTCTGTACAAGACATAGAGAACACGATGGACCACTGTTCAGGGAATGTCAGAGAAGCTGGAGGTGGAAATGCCTAAGCAGATGCAGGCGGTGGTTTCAGTATAAATCACTTAGTTTTTCAAGCTGTATAAATATTTATTTTGCATACGAGAGATCTTCTACAGCGCTATAACAAGGATAAATAGCTCTTTAGAACTGGGGGCATTTTAGGATTTCTAAGACCTTTAAGCATGGGGCTTAGAGTCCCTATTTTCTGAAAGAAGCACTCAGGTGTCTGGGTGTTATTTCAAGACTCTTATTGGGATTTTTTTCTACTAATTTTATACTGCTCTGACATGCTTTATTGCCTGAGAATATGTCCAGCCTGTGAAGCTGGGAATTAATTTCCTAATTTGCATTTTCATGAAGTCAGGGATGTATTTTTCTTCAAGAGCNGTTTTTTTTTTACTAATTTTATACTGCTCTGACATGCTTTATTGCCTGAGAATATGTCCAGCCTGTGAAGCTGGGAATTAATTTTCTAATTTGCATTTTCATGAAGTCAGGGATGTATTTTTCTTCAAGAGCACATGTCAGTTACTTGTAAAGAATTCGGTCTCAAGAAAACATGAGAATGATGTGAATACTATGAATGGAAGTCACAGACATATACATTTGTAGGGGGAGAGATGTTTTAAGAAGCCATCTTAGAGAAAGACCCTGTTGTATTTCCTGTTGGCCAGTGTAGATACTATAACTTTTGGAAAGAGAGACATGACTATATAAATGTCTCAGATTTTAACTCCCACACTTCCAGTTACTTGATGTGCCTGACCATGTGGCTGTGAGAGCCTATGGGAATCTAAACTCTTACTTCATATCCACATGAGAAAAAAAAAGGAGGTATAGGGGAGCAACATTTGCTACCCCAAGGTGTGTATCTTTGGCATGGGGATTAATTTAGGCTGTTAATTTTAAGAAACGATAGGTTTTGGAAGTTTTTTTCTTGTTACATTGCCTTAAAAAAATGTAGAAAGAAGTCCTGTTCTTGAAATCACCAGAAATCTCTGCAAATAAATGGTCTAAGTGTGGGGAAACAGCAAGACCTAGGGATCAGAGATTACTCTGTGTCCTGTCGTCTTTATATGGCTCAGCAAACATTTGTTTACCAAAGGCTTGCTTTCATCTCCATGTGAGTTGCCCTTCTCCNGATAGGTTTTGGAAGTTTTTTTCTTGTTACATTGCCTTAAAAAAATGTAGAAAGAAGTCCTGCCTGTTCTTGAAATCACCAGAGATCTCTGCAAATAAATGGTCTAAGTTTGGGGAAACAGCAAGACCTAGGGATCAGAGATTACTCTGTGTCCTGTTGTCTTTATATGGCTCAGCAAACATTTGTTTACCAAAGGCTTGCTTTCATCTCCATGTGAGTTGCCCTTCTCCCTTTTGAAGCCCAAACCACTATCCCAGACATTCTATTTTGTCTTTAGCTAAAAATGGTGTTTAAGGTGGGGGTTTCAGTCATTTGGGAGAGCTACTCAATTCTGGTTCTCTCCTGTGTATCAGTTCAGTTCAGTTCAGTCGCTCAGTCGTGTCCGACTCTTTTCTACACCATGAATCCGCAGCACACCAGGCCTCCCTGTCCATCCCAGAGTTCACTCAGACTCACATCCATCGAGTCGGTGATGCCATCCAGCCATCTCATCCTCTGTCGTCCCCTTCTCCTCCTGCCCCCAATCCCTCCCAGCATCAGAGTCTTTTCCACTGAGTCAAATCTTCGCACGAGGTGGCCAAAGTACTGGAGTTTCAGCTTTAACATCTTTCCCTCCAAAGAAATCCCAGGGTTGATCTCCTTCAGAATGGACTGGTTGGATCTCCTATGTATACATTTTATTAAATTTTGTTTGATTTTCTCCTGTTGAGCTGTCTCATGTCAATCTATTCCTTAGACCAGCCTGAACAACTTAAAAGTGTAGAAAAAATTTCTTTCTCCTTAACAATATATTTCAGTTTGTGTNGTACTGGAGTTTCAGCTTCAACATCTTTCCCTCCAAAGAAATTCCAGGGTTGATCTCCTTCAGAATGGACTGGTTGGATCTCCTATGTATACATGTTATTAAATTTTGTTTGATTTTCTCCTGTTGAGCTATCTCATGTCAATCTATTCCTTAGACCAGCCTGAAGAACTTAAAAGTGTAGAAAAAATTTCTTTCTCCTTAACAATATATTTCAGTTTGTGTGTATATATACATACATTTACATATATTATATATATGTATTTATATAGCTATAGTTATTTTTAATATGATTCCAGCTTGTAATTGGAGGCAAATAACTCCTGTTTTGGATATAATCTTCACATGTTTATCATAAAAGAATTAGTTACTGATTCAAATTCATAAATAAAATTTAAATTTCTAGTTTAAATATAACCAAGAAGTTGCCACCCTCCTTTAGTTCAATTTTAGACATCATGTTCTAGATTTACAGAAGTCTAGAAATAATTGGTGCCCATCTCATGATTTTACTTACTTTGAGTCAACTCAAGTAAAAAATGTGTAATTTTGATTCTAAGAAGTCATTCCATTCAGCAAAGGACATTCTATCCATGTAGTTGAAGAACTGGGTCAACAATGATTCATAATTATAGATTACTATTTACTATAGACTAAATGTTTGTGTCCCTTCCAAAGTTCATATGTTGAAAGTTAATGCTCAATATGAAAATAGGAATGGGACCTTTGGGAGCTGACTTGATCATGAGGATAGAGACATCATGAGTGGGATTATTGCTTTTATAAAGAGATCACAAATATCCCTCTCATCCTTCCTGCCACGTGAGGACACAGCCCAAAGAAGGCTGTCTGAGATCTAGGAAACAGCTCTTCTTCTAGATACCAGACCTGCAAGCACCTTGACTTTGAATTTTCTGGCCTGTAAAATATGAGAAATAAACTTCTGTTGTTTATAAGCCNCCCTTCCTGCCATGTGAGGACACAGCCCAAAGAAGGCTGTCTGAGATCTAGGAAACAGCTCTTTTTCTAGATACCAGACCTGCAAGCACCTTGACTTTGAATTTTCTGGCCTGTAAAATATGGGAAATAAACTTCTGTTGTTTATAAGCCACCCAATCTATGGTATTTTGGTATAGCAGTGGCTATTATCGCTGTAAGACACTATTACATGAGAAATAAGTAGGCTTTGGGGAATTGTTTCCATATGGGTAATTATGGCATGTAAATGTAAATGCAAAGGGTAACACTACATTTTCCCCTTGAGATTAATTCCCATTTCTCATGTAGAAATGTTTCTCTCCACAGACAACATACTGATGATTTGGTTTTGTGGAGATGAAAAATCATTTTCTGCGGCATACATTTGTCACCTATAACTACTAAAAAATGTGTCCTTGAGATGGTCCTTCAAACTGAGAATTGTGTTCTTGCTTTTAAAAAATTTTAAGCAAATTCATGCACATGCCTGGGAATAGGTCTCCTCCCTTATAGTCCCAAGTGGTAGATATAGCTTTCTGATTTAAGATAGCATTTAAGACAGCATTCTGATTTAAGGTCTCTGTAATATCTTTGTCTTCCTTTTGGAAGTGTTCTTCCAAGAAGTGCAAAATAGGGAGAATTTCTTTTTGGTCCATAGTAGGTTTTTCTGAGTATAAGAGGGCAGATGGAGGGAAGATGGCCAAGTGTTCCTAGGAAATGTAGAAGTAGAATGCATTATTTTCCTACACAATCCGGACACTCGCTATCATTTGTTAATCTCAGAATCCCAGGCATTCTTCCTAAATGTCGAACAGAGTTCTTTACCAGTGTCAGAGCAAGTCTTGCAATTATGAATCTAATTACAAAGATTAAAAAAATGAAATAATAAAAATTTTAAGTGAGTTTTTTAACAGCTCATTGTCAGAAAGCAAGTGGCCTAACTGTTGTAAACACAAAGAAATTATCACAGCATCATTTTTAAACTGTAGAAATATCTTATTGAATGATGTCTAAGATGCAGGATGACCAGAAATGCATGATAGCATCAGTCAGTACTTACTGAGCTCAATTTCTAGACTAAAAAATCACGGTATAGAAGAGAACTAATGACAGGTNACTGTAGAAATATCTTATTGAATGATGTCTAAGATGCAAGATGACCAGAAATGCATGATAGCATCAGTCAGTACTTACTGAGCTCAATTTCTAGACTAAAAAATCACGGTATAGAAGAGAACTAATGACAGGTCTATTTTCTGGGGGACGGTGGGTAGGGAGAAAGAGGAGGCAGGATGATGGGGAAGAGTCATCTACTTCAGCTTGAGAAGTTGGAGATCTTCGGGTTCTGATACCACCAGCATTCAAGCAATGTGATGATAATGCATGGGCCATGTCAAGGGTAAACACAGCTCAGCTTCCAGGGTTGTTTCTATGCTCTTAAAAGCCTTTGCAAATAAACATTTTTATATTAAAATGTTAAAATGTGCTATGAATTCAAATGAGCAATTTGCCTGTTTGAAAATTATGTCAATGTTGCAAAAAATTTTACTTATTGTGTAAGTTGCTTAGGTTGAATCCCACACTTCACTTCTTTCTTCCATCAGGATATGTCAGGAAAGCAGAGTTAAGCTGCCTTTTTCTAATTTTGAGATGACGAAAAAGGGGACTCAGAAAACTAAAGTGAGTTATACAGACTACACAGTGTCTATGGGCAGAGCTGAATCTGGGTTCCTCTTTCTCCTACTCTAGGACTCTTCCCCTGATCCACACAGGAATAGCGAGATAGCACAGATGGCTGCTGGGCAGATCCAGGCTGACTGACTGGTTGATCCCTCTTGTTCCATCCTGAATCTCTGGATAAAGACAGATTCAGTGAATATTCTTCTAGAGGAGAAGTCAGTCCCTGGGCTGTTGATGCCCTATCCTCTGCAGAAGCAACATCTCATTCCTTCCATACTGTTCCTACTCTCCTGTATCACTTTCCCCTTGAAAAGAGCCAAGTTCCCTCCTCTCTGCATGAACTGTTTGAAAGATAATTTACCCATTCACTTCCTCACTTACTTATTTTATGTAATAAATATTTGTAAACTGTTGTGTACCACATATCACTCCAGTTTTGTCGCTAAGTTATGACCAACTCTTTGTGACCCTATGGTCTGCAGCATACTAGGCTTCCTGTCCTTCCCTCTCTCCTGGAGTTTGGTCAGACTTATGTCCATTGACTCAGTCAGTGATGCTATTCAACCATCTCATTCCTCTCTTGCCCCCTTCTCCTCTTGTTCTCTATCTTTCCTAGCATCAGGGTCTTTTCCAATGAGCTGGCTCTTCCAATCAGGTGGTCATAAGTATTGGAATTTCAGCTTCAGCATCAGTTCTTCCAATAAATATTTAAGGTTGATTTTTTTAGGATCAACTGGTTTGATCTGCTTGCTGTCCAAGGGACTCTCAAGAGTCTTCTCGAGCACCACAGTTCGAAAGCATCATTTCTTCAGCAGTCAGCCTTCCTTATGGTCCAACTTTCATTATCTGTACATGACTACTGGAAAAACCAAAGCTTTGACTATATGGACTTTTGTTGGCAAAATGATGCCTCTACTTTTTAATACACTGCCTAGATTGTCATAACTTTATTCCAAAGAGCAAGTGTCTTTTACTTTCATGGCTGCAGTCACCATCTGTAGTGATTTTGGAGCCCAAGAAAATAAAGTCTGTCACTGTTTCCATTGTTTCCGTATCTATTTGCCATAAAGTGATGGGACCATATGCTATGAGCTTAGTTTTTTGACTGTTGAGTTTTAAGCTAGCTTTTTTCACTCTCCTCTCTCACCTTCATCAAGAGGCTCTTTAGTCCCTCTTCACTTTCTGACATTAGGGTGATATCATCTACATATCTGAGGTTATCGATATTTCTCCCAACAATCTTGATTCCAGCTTGTGCTTCATCCAGCCCAATATTTCACATGATGTACCTTGCATATAAGTTAAATAAGCACAGTGACAATATACAGCCTTGACATACTCTTTTCTCAATTTTGAACCAGTCCGTTGTTCCATGTCCAGATATAACTGTTGCTTCTTGACCTGCATACAAGTTTCTCAGGAGGCAGGTAAGGTGGTCTGGTATGATTGGTAAACATGACCACATTTTTTAAAGACATGTAAATAATGTTTATAGAAGCTCTAATAGTGCAAATTGAAAACAGCCAAAAATATTTCCCATGATGGGAACATGGATGTTAATAGTGACAGAGCTAGCTAAGCCAGCTGTCATCTCTTCCCTCTGTGGGCGTGTAGTCTAACAGAATAGGAAAGGAGAGTGAATCTGTATATTTCACACACATATCTTTTATGAGCCCCATCTCCCAACAAGAATTTTACTTTCCTTGACTTTGTTACACTTTTTATTGTGGAATTGCATACACAACAGAAGGTGCCCAGATCTTAAATGGGCAGCTCAGTAATTTTTCATATCTGTATAGAACATTTCCAGTATCCTTAAGGCTCTCCCATGCAAAACACACCATGAATTAATCACTGTTTTGATATCCAACACCATATATTATTTTTGCCTATTTTTGTTAAGTAAAATTTAGTTGATTAAATTGTTGCGTTAGTTACTGCTCTAGAGCAAAGTGTGTTAGTTATGCCTATATCCACTTTTTTTAAGATTCTTTTTTCCATTTAGTTTACTAAAGTATTGATATTTCTCTGTGCTATATGGATGAACCTAGAAACTGTCATACTGAGTGAAATAAGTCAGATAGAGAAAGACAAATATATGATATTCTTAATNTGTCGCTAAGTTATGACCAACTCTTTGTGACCCTATGGTCTGCAGCATACTAGGCTTCCTGTCCTTCCCTCTCTCCTGGAGTTTGGTCAGACTTATGTCCATTGACTCAGTCAGTGATGCTATTCAACCATCTCATTCCTCTCTTGCCCCCTTCTCCTCTTGTTCTCTATCTTTCCTAGCATCAGGCTCTTTTCCAATGAGGTGGCTCTTCCAATCAGGTGGTCATAAGTATTGGAATTTCAGCTTCAGCATCAGTTCTTCCAATAAATATTTAAGGTTGATTTTTTTAGGATCAACTGGTTTGATCTGCTTGCTGTCCAAGGGACTCTCAAGAGTCTTCTCGAGCACCACAGTTCGAAAGCATCATTTCTTCAGCAGTCAGCCTTCCTTATGGTCCAACTTTCATTATCTGTACATGACTACTGGAAAAACCAAAGCTTTGACTATATGGACTTTTGTTGGCAAAATGATGCCTCTACTTTTTAATACACTGCCTAGATTGTCATAACTTTATTCCAAAGAGCAAGTGTCTTTTACTTTCATGGCTGCAGTCACCATCTGTAGTGATTTTGGAGCCCAAGAAAATAAAGTCTGTCACTGTTTCCATTGTTTCCGTATCTATTTGCCATAAAGTGATGGGACCATATGCTATGAGCTTAGTTTTTTGACTGTTGAGTTTTAAGCTAGCTTTTTTCACTCTCCTCTCTCACCTTCATCAAGAGGCTCTTTAGTCCCTCTTCACTTTCTGACATTAGGGTGATATCATCTACATATCTGAGGTTATTGATATTTCTCCCAACAATCTTGATTCCAGCTTGTGCTTCATCCAGCCCAATATTTCACATGATGTACCTTGCATATAAGTTAAATAAGCACAGTGACAATATACAGCCTTGACATACTCTTTTCTCAATTTTGAACCAGTCCGTTGTTCCATGTCCAGTTATAACTGTTGCTTCTTGACCTGCATACAAGTTTCTCAGGAGGCAGGTAAGGTCGTCTGGTATGATTGGTAAACATGACCACATTTTTTAAAGACATGTAAATAATGTTTATAGAAGCTCTAATAGTGCAAATTGAAAACAGCCAAAAATATTTCACATGATGGGAACATGGATGTTAATAGTGACAGAGCTAGCTAAGCCAGCTGTCATCTCTTCCCTCTGTGGGCGTGTAGTCTAACAGAATAGGAAAGGAGAGTGAATCTGTATATTTCACACACATATCTTTTATGAGCCCCATCTCCCAACAAGAATTTTACTTTCCTTGACTTTGTTACACTTTTTATTGTGGAATTGCATACACGACAGAAGGTGCCCAGATCTTAAATGGGCAGCTCAGTAATTTTTCATATCTGTATAGAACATTTCCAGTATCCTTAAGGCTCTCCCATGCAAAACACACCATGAATTAATCACTGTTTTGATATCCAACACCATATATTATTTTTGCCTATTTTTGTTAAGTAAAAGTTAGTTGATTAAATTGTTGCGTTAGTTACTGCTCTAGAGCAAAGTGTGTTAGTTATGCCTATATCCACTTTTTTTAAGATTCTTTTTTCCATTTAGTTTACTAAAGTATTGATATTTCTCTGTGCTATATGGATGAACCTAGAAACTGTCATACTGAGTGAAATAAGTCAGATAGAGAAAGACAAATATATGATATTCTTAATTATGTAATTTTTGAAAATGGTACAAAGGAACTCATTTACAAAATGGAAGTAGAGTCACAGATATAGAAAACAAATTTATGGTTACCATGGAGAAAAGCATGGACTGGGCTGAGAGTAAGATGAATTGGGAGACTGGGCCTGACAAATACGCACTGCTGCTGCTGCTGCTGCTGCTGCTACTGCTGCTGCCAAGTTGCTTCAGTCGTGCCCAACTCTGTGCGACCCCATAGATGGCAGCCCACCAGGCTGCCCCATCCCTGGGGTTCTCCATGCAAGAACACTGGACTGGGTTGCCATTTCCTTCTCCAATGCATGAAAATGAAAAGTGAAAGTGAAGTCGCTCAGTCGTGTCTGACTCTTAGCGACCTCATGGACTGCAGTCCACCAGGCTCCTCCGCCCACGGGATTTTCCAGGCAAGAGTACTGGAGTGGGGTGAAATACACACTACTCTATATAAAATAGATAACTAATAAGGACCTACTGTGTAATACTTTGCCTATTCTTTAATTTCATTTATGTAGAATCATATAGTGTGTTTTCTTTGAAGGCACTGGCTGATCTGTTTAATATCACATCTGTATGGGTCACTTAAGTTATCCTGTTAATAATAGTTTATTTTGTTGTGTAGCACATCATTGAGTCTATAGATCATAATTTACTTCTTCATTCATTTTGTGTAGACACTGAAGCTTATGTACATTCTCAGACATCATGGTGGAGGAGCAAGTCCTTATCATCATTCTCTCTTCTACTGAGTCCTTCAGAGGAGGGGAAAGATCCTAAATTTCAGAATCAAACCTGTTCATCAAAGTACAAGTTGCAGAAAAAACATATGTAAATAAATATGTAATGAAAATTTATATTCAAAATATCTCATCTTCATGCTATATCCCATATCTCCACACTTTTCATCTTCCTAATACAAACAATATATGGACATGTTTTTTTCCCCTTTTAAGGATGCATTAAATTTTTATGTTCTTAAGCAGCTGAAGTAATGAACATGCCTTCTCACCATACCTAGATCCCAGTTATATTAATGGGCATCTTTGCAATTTCTCATACAGAATATATTTGCTTAGTTGGGAAATTACCATAACTTCTGATATGTATAGAGTATATTTTAGTTGACATGGAATTTTTATAAAGATCATTTCACTTGATTCTCATTTTACAGAGATTGGAACTTTTAATTAATATTTATTAAATGTCTGCTCTATGGCACCACTCTTCTGAATGCTGCAAATATAAAGTTGAGCAAAGCACATTTCCCCCCTTAACAAATTAGTAGTCTGTTGCAAAGATAAATGTATAAACTAAGTTAAAATACAAGGTGGCATAGGAACCTTAAAACACCATAGCATTTTACATGCATGAAAATAATAAATGTTACTGTATTATTATTCAAGAATTTTGGTAAACAACTCTACATAGGGAAGTCAAATGGAATGCATATTAGATATGAAACTTGAAGAAAGAGGAGAAATTCATCAAGATGACCTTCTGGAAAAGAAAGGGAGGGAAACATTTTTAATAGAGATAACACCTGTGCAAAGGCCAGGTGGTATTATATAGTTTGGAGCATCAGCCAAAGGTCATGCAAATATTTAAAGACAAAGCTTATGTTCAAATTCAGTGCTCTGTCTACAGGATATTTTCCCCCAGTTGTGTGTTTAAACTCTGACCAACACACTACCTTCAGTTTCCTGGATGAAATACTATATGAGCAATGGCCTCTAAAATGGGTGCGCACAGCAAATCATTAGCATTTTTATTTCAAGTCATATTACATTTGGGAAGAAATTGCTCTGTACTGACAAATTGCAGCAGTTATGAACATGGTAATAACATAACAAGAATAATCAAATGCAATTGGAATGAAAATGCATCAGTTCAAGCTGGGCTTCAGCTTTTATAATGTTCATTCAAGTTTAATGTCCTTTACGATTTTCTGGAAGCTATGATAGACTACTTGTGCAATTTGATTTTATTTAGCAATTTGTGTTCCCAACCACAGCCTCAAATTTTTCAGAGGAAAACTAACCTGCGTTCTGTCCTGGTCATAGGAATATACAAACTAAGCTTGGGCTAGGTTGAATTGAGTAAGGTTGAATAATTTATATTCATGCTCAATCTATTATCATCATCAAACTCAAATTGAGCTAGTTTAAGAGGATGTATAAATAACCTTTGAGAAGCAATTTGCTCAAAATTTGGCCCTTTAATTGCTTCTCTCAGGCTGATCAGAGATGATGGAATCTTGTGCATTGTTGATGGTCCCATTCTGGCTACTGTGGCCATTATTCTTGGTTGGTGACATTGATTTTCTGTTTTTTTAAATGTGGGTAGTGTCTGCTAGGAAGTGAGTGGGAGGCTAAATGACTTATTTGAAGCTGCATTTCTCTAATAAAGTTCTTAATAATTGATTTCTTTGGGCTGCACTGGGCCTCCATTGCTCTCTGAGCCTTGCTCTAGTTGCGGTGAGCAGGGGCTACTCTGCAGTCGTAAGCGGGCTTCTCGCGGCAGTGCCTTCCCTTGTTGCACAGCATGGGCTCTAGGGGCACAGGCTTCAGTAGCTGCAGCACATGGGCTCGGTAGTTGTGGTTCCCAGGTTCACAGGCTCCACAGTTGTTCTGGTAACACTGAGGAGAGACATAGGAGACCTCTAGCTGTACCCCTGACCTCCCTCATCTTTTCCTCTAGCCTTTTAACCTCAGCCAAAAAATACAGATACAGGGCTTTCTTGGTGACTCATTAGTGAAGAATCTACCAGCCAATGCAGGACCAGGATTCAGTCCCTGATCCAGGAAGATCTCACATGCTGTGGAAAAACTAAGCCCATGCATCACAATTATTAAGGCTTTGCTCTAGAACCTGGGAGACATGACCACTGATCCATGAGAAGCCTGTGCACCACAACTAGAGAGTAGCCCCTGATACAAAGACTTTATCCTCCCTGGCTCCTATTTCATTATTTTTCTGTGTAAATAAAACAGCAAAACCTTCCTACTCTCTTTTTTTCCATTTAAGGTCTATAGATGAAAATTGTAAGCCTACTACAGTAACTCATTTCCTAAGCAACCATCTTCTCAGCAAAGGAAAACATGAAAACAGTAGGCTGATAAGTCACTAAAAGTTCATTATCAAATCCATTTGCTTTTACTACCTGCATTAGAAATGTACTTCTCATTAGCCTCTGTGCCAAGAATGTAGTCCTAGATATAACTAGGTAATTCTATGAAGGGATAGGATGGCCTCTAAAGAACNATCCCATATCTCCACACTTTTCATCTTCCTAATACAAACAATATATGGACATGTTTTTTTCCCCTTTTAAGGATGCATTAAATTTTTATGTTCTTAAGCAGCTGAAGTAATGAACATGCCTTCTCACCATACCTAGATCCCAGTTATATTAATGGGCATCTTTGCAATTTCTCATACAAAATATATTTGCTTAGTTGGGAAATTACCATAACTTCTGATATGTATAGAGTATATTTTAGTTGACATGGAATTTTTATAAAGATCATTTCACTTGATTCTCATTTTACAGAGATTGGAACTTTTAATTAATATTTATTAAATGTCTGCTCTATGGCACCACTCTTCTGAATGCTGCAAATATAAAGTTGAGCAAAGCACATTTCCCCCCTTAACAAATTAGTAGTCTGTTGCAAAGATAAATGTATAAACTAAGTTAAAATACAAGGTGGCATAGGAACCTTAAAACACCATAGCATTTTACATGCATGAAAATAATAAATGTTACTGTATTATTATTCAAGAATTTTGGTAAACAACTCTACATAGGGAAGTCAAATGGAATGCATATTAGATATGAAACTTGAAGAAAGAGGAGAAATTCATCAAGATGACCTTCTGGAAAAGAAAGGGAGGGAAACATTTTTAATAGAGATAACACCTGTGCAAAGGCCAGGTGGTATTATATAGTTTGGAGCATCAGCCAAAGGTCATGCAAATATTTAAAGACAAAGCTTATGTTCAAATTCAGTGCTCTGTCTACAGGATATTTTCCCCCAGTTGTGTGTTTAAACTCTGACCAACACACTACCTTCAGTTTCCTGGATGAAATACTATATGAGCAATGGCCTCTAAAATGGGTGCGCACAGCAAATCATTAGCATTTTTATTTCAAGTCATATTACATTTGGGAAGAAATTGCTCTGTACTGACAAATTGCAGCAGTTATGAACATGGTAATAACATAACAAGAATAATCAAATGCAATTGGAATGAAAATGCATCAGTTCAAGCTGGGCTTCAGCTTTTATAATGTTCATTCAAGTTTAATGTCCTTTACGATTTTCTGGAAGCTATGATAGACTACTTGTGCAATTTGATTTTATTTAGCAATTTGTGTTCCCAACCACAGCCTCAAATTTTTCAGAGGAAAACTAACCTGCGTTCTGTCCTGGTCATAGGAATATACAAACTAAGCTTGGGCTAGGTTGAATTGAGTAAGGTTGAATAATTTATATTCATGCTCAATCTATTATCATCATCAAACTCAAATTGAGCTAGTTTAAGAGGATGTATAAATAACCTTTGAGAAGCAATTTGCTCAAAATTTGGCCCTTTAATTGCTTCTCTCAGGCTGATCAGAGATGATGGAATCTTGTGCATTGTTGATGGTCCCATTCTGGCTACTGTGGCCATTATTCTTGGTTGGTGACATTGATTTTCTGTTTTTTTAAATGTGGGTAGTGTCTGCTAGGAAGTGAGTGGGAGGCTAAATGACTTATTTGAAGCTGCATTTCTCTAATAAAGTTCTTAATAATTGATTTCTTTGGGCTGCACTGGGCCTCCATTGCTCTCTGAGCCTTGCTCTAGTTGTGGTGAGCAGGGGCTACTCTGCAGTCGTAAGCGGGCTTCTCGCGGCAGTGCCTTCCCTTGTTGCACAGCATGGGCTCTAGGGGCACAGGCTTCAGTAGCTGCAGCACATGGGCTCGGTAGTTGTGGTTCCCAGGTTCACAGGCTCCACAGTTGTTCTGGTAACACTGAGGAGAGACATAGGAGACCTCTAGCTGTACCCCTGACCTCCCTCATCTTTTCCTCTAGCCTTTTAACCTCAGCCAAAAAATACAGATACAGGGCTTTCTTGGTGACTCATTAGTGAAGAATCTACCAGCCAATGCAGGACCAGGATTCAGTCCCTGATCCAGGAAGATCTCACATGCTGTGGAAAAACTAAGCCCATGCATCACAATTATTAAGGCTTTGCTCTAGAACCTGGGAGACATGACCACTGATCCATGAGAAGCCTGTGCACCACAACTAGAGAGTAGCCCCTGATACAAAGACTTTATCCTCCCTGGCTCCTATTTCATTATTTTTCTGTGTAAATAAAACAGCAAAACCTTCCTACTCTCTTTTTTTCCATTTAAGGTCTATAGATGAAAATTGTAAGCCTACTACAGTAACTCATTTCCTAAGCAACCATCTTCTCAGCAAAGGAAAACATGAAAACAGTAGGCTGATAAGTCACTAAAAGTTCATTATCAAATCCATTTGCTTTTACTACCTGCATTAGAAATGTACTTCTCATTAGCCTCTGTGCCAAGAATGTAGTCCTAGATATAACTAGGTAATTCTATGAAGGGATAGGATGGCCTCTAAAGAAACCCCCC
>SJYW01008835.1:248421-258561 GCA_006410735.1 Raphicerus campestris
CACACACACACACACACACACACACACACACACACACACACACACGACTCCACTGAGAAGCCCCCCCCCCCCCCCGCACACACACACACAACTCTATTGGTTCTTGGTGGAAATTATAGTGAATCCACTATGATTCACTTCTTCTACTGTGACATCAGATACTCTTTGTACACTATAGCCTGGAGATGTAATCCAGCCCAGTACCTCTTCTATTTTGTGTATGTTTGTTTATCTTTTATAAACCCACATGACCTGTGTGTTACAAAGATGCAGTGGTATTTCATGAATGCTGGATGGAAAGCAAGCCTTTAAAGGCACTCAAATGAAACATCACTCAATGGTGAACTTTACTCACTCAGGGTTTTCCTCTGGTTTTGCCTCCTTCAGGTCACTACCTGTTTTGGGAAATAAAGTTTCANGTGGTATTTCATGAATGCTGGATGGAAAGCAAGCCTTTAAAGGCACTCAAATGAAACATCACTCAATGGTGAACTTTACTCACTCAGGGTTTTCCTCTGGTTTTGCCTCCTTCAGGTCACTACCTGTTTTTGGAAATAAAGTTTCATTGTAACATAGTTATACTCATTCATTTATGACTCAATGGCAGAGTTGAATGGATGGTTATGACAGAGATCATAGTTTGCCTGCAAAACCTAAGGTATTTACTATTAGCATTTTATAGGAAAAAATTGCCAACTTCTCTATTCTAAGGCACTTCAGACATAATGATCTTATTCCCTTATTTTATTTACAGAAATGGGTGGCTCGGATGGGAAAGAATCTGCCTTTAATGCAGGAGACACAGATTTGATCCCTGGGTTGGGAAGATGCCCTGGAAATGGACTGGCTACCCACTCCAGTATTCTTGCCTGAAGAATCCCATGGACGGAGGAGCCTGGTGGACTACAGTCCATAGGGTGGCAGGTAATTGCACACGACTGAGCAACTAACACTTTGTTTTCACTTTCAGACATAATAATTTATTCCTTTACATTATTTACACAAATATTTATTTCTGGGAGTTTAAATGTTATAATTTTTCCTTGCAGTTCAAATGAATCAAAGAAGTAGGTGAGAGTTAGCCCACTAAATTAACTGTTAAGTCCACAGTCATGAGAATTAGGAACAAATTTTTTGTTTTACTACTACTGTTACTGTTATTATTACTTGCATTATCTATATGAATGTCACTGTACAAAGCCCCTGAAAAATATCTTCTGTAGTCCTCTCATCAACCTTATGAGAGGTACAGTGCTATCATGCCCATTTTACACATGAGGAAATTGAAACTCAGCATTGCCACATAATTTGCCCATAAAACACACTTCCCCAAGTACGTGATAGCCAAAAACTGGAGTCTGAGCCTTTCTGATCTCAACATTTATGATTTTAACAAAAAAGGTAAACAGCCAAATGAAGTGTGTTCCATAGAGTTTCATTCAGTAACTGAATTCATGTGATCATAGCAAATTCAACATGTATTTGAACTCCCCACTTACTCAAGGCAGTGTCAGTTCAGTTCAGTTCAGTCACTCAGTCATGTTTGACTCTTTACGATCCCACGGACTGCAGCACGCCAGGCCTCCCTGTCCATCACCAGCTCTCGGAGTTTACTCAAACTCACGTCCACTGAGTTGGTAATGCCTTCCAACCATCTCATCCTCTGTCATCCCCTTCTGCTGCCTTCAATCTTTCCCAGCATCAGGGTCTTTTCATATGAATCAGCTCTTCTCATCAGGTGGCCATAGTACTGGGGTTTCAGCTTTAGCATCTGTCCTTCCAATGAATATTCAAGACTGATTTCCTTTAGGATGTACTGGTTGGATCTCCTTGCAGTCCAAGGGACTCTCAAAGAGTCTTCTCCAACACCACAGTTCAAAAGCATCAATTCTTCAGCACTCAGCCTTCTTTATAGTCTAACTCTCACATCCATCTAATCTCTCATCCATCCATTAATCCAGTACTGGAAAAGGCAGTATAGTAAATACCAAATGACACAGAACCATGAGTATGACAGAGATATGTTTTTAGGGAACCTCATTTTTGTTTAGCATATGCTCTTCTTTAGAAAGTAAATACTTCATAAATGGGCTTCACAGGTGGCCCTAGTGGTAAAGAACCTACTTGCATGCTAATACAGGAAATACAAAAGATGTGGGTTTGATCCCTGTGTTGGGAAGACCCCCTGGAGGAGGCCATGGCAACCCACGGACAGAGAAGCCTGGCGGGCTACGGTTGCAAAAACTCGAACATGACCAAAGTGATTTAGCATGCATACACACATTTCATTTAAACTTCATGATCACCTCAAGCTTAATCTCTCATATTAGTTAGCTTCCCTCTAAGCCTTAGCTAAATAAACTGGTTCCAGTGGAGTTGATACAGAGGTATAGCTATAGCACTTTGAGGACATCCTCTTTTACAGCATGAAAATTTGGCTGCTAGGAAAGTAAAGGGTTATGGTTTTGAATTATAGGACATCACAATATTAGAATGTTGGTGAGGGAAAAAAATTTTTCTCTACCTTCTAGGTTCTTCTAGCTGATCTAAGAATTAAACTGGCATAAGACAGATTAACAGGAGAAAAATAAAAGATGTTTGACAAGTATATCTGGGAGAAACTGAGGAAAACTAAGTAATCACCAAAATGACCTAACCCCTCACCTTAAATACCGCCTTCAGCTAAAGACCAAAGAGGATGTTGAGGATTGTGGTTTTGGATTTCAAAGAGGAGGAAGGCAATTTACATGGATATGGAAAGGGAAATGCTTTGTAAACACTTGTTTAGTAAACAAGTGGGCTTTGTAGAGACAGTGGGTTGTCGTNAGGATGTTGAGGATTGTGGTTTTGGATTTCAAAGAGGAGGAAGGCAATTTACATGGATATGGAAAGGGAAATGCTTTGTAAACACTTGTTTAGTAAACAAGTGGGCTTTGTAGAGACAGTGGGTTGTCGTTCAGTCACTCATTATGTCCAACTCTGTGACCTCATGGACTGCAGCATGCCAGGCTTCCCTGTTCTTCACTATCTCCCAGAGGTTCCTCAAACTCATGTCCATTGAGTCCCTGATGCCATCTAATCATCTCATCCTAGGTCTCCCCCTTCTCCTGCTGCCCTCAGTCTTTCCCAGAATCAGGGTTTTTTCCAGTGAACCAGCTCTTTGCATCAGGTGGCCAAAGTATCACAGTTTCAGCTTTAGCATCAGTCCTTCCAATGAATATTCAGATTTTGTTTCCTTTAGGATTGACTGGTTTGATCTCTTTGCTGTCCAAGGGACTCTCAAGAGTCTTCTCCAGCATCGCGACTTGAAATCATTGTGTTCAGTGCTCAGTCTTCTTTATGGTCCAGCTCTGACATCTGTACATGACTACTGGAAAAATCATAACTTTGACTATACGGGCTTTTGTCAGCAAAGTGATGCCTCTACTTTTTAATACACTGTCTAGGCTGTCATAGCTTTTCTTCCAAGAAGCAAGAGTCTTTTAATGTCAAGGCTGAGGTCACAATCAGCAATGATTTTGCAGCACTAAAAAATAAAATCAGTCACTGTTCCTATTTTTTTTACCCATCTATTTGCCATTAAGTGATGGGATCAGATGCCATGATCTTAGTTTTTTGAATGCTGAGTTTTAAGCTAGCTTTTTCACTGTCCTCTTTCACCTTCATCAAGAGGCTCTTTAGTTCTTCTTCACTCTCTGGTATAAGCATGGTGTCATCTGCATATCTGAGGTTGTTGGTATTTTTCCCAGCAATCTTGATTCCATTCCAAAAAAGGTCCATCTAGTCAAAGCTATGGTTTTTTCAGTAGTCATGTATGGATGTGAGAGTTGGACTATAAAGAAAGCTGAACGCTGAAGAAAAGATGCTTTTGAACTGTAGTGCTGGCGAAGTGTTCTTGCCACCTCTCCTTAATATCTTCTGATTCTGTTAGGTCCTTACAATTTCTGTCCTTTGTTGTGCTGCTCTTTGTATGAAATATTCCCTTGGTATCTCTAATTTCCTGAAGAGTTCTCTAGTCTTTCCCTTTCTATTGCTTTCATCTATTTCTTTTTAGTGTTCAAAGGGACACAAACTCAATTCTTATTTCTAGGTCTTGCTGAGTTTCCCTCACCATCCTAGGTCATATTCTTTGCAGATATCTCTGGTGATAAGCTCTGCTCCAGAAAGAGGCCATTTACCTAAATTCTTTTAGGCAGTCAAAGGGAACATAGCAAGAAACATCTCTTGAGTCTTTTGTTTCTTAAAAGTAATCAACCTAAATTAATCCTCATGTCAAATTCGAGGTAGTGGAGTTTTGCTCTCCTACAAAGGGGAAACTGAATGTGGGGCAGGGGTGGCGTTATGTAAAGTACAAGGAGCTCCCTGAGTGTCAGTGTAGCTGAANTCTGCTCCAGAAAGAGGCCATTTACCTAAATTCTTTTAGGCAGTCAAAGGGAACATAGCAAGAAACATCTCTTGAGTCTTCTGTTTCTTAAACGTAATTAACCTAAATTAATCCTCATGTCAAATCTGAGGTAGTGGAGTTTTGCTCTCCTACAAAGGGGAACCTGAGTGTGGGGCAGGGGTGGCGTTATGTAAATTACGAGGAGCGCCCTGAGTGTCAGTGTAGCTGAAAACATGAGAGGTTAGAGGAAAAGGCAAGAAATTGACCCAGGCAGCCCTCAAATAGGAAACTTACTGATTGGGCAATTTTATCAATATCAAGCTGAATGGGAGATTTGGTGAGAAGGTAAGTGTAGCAATAGTTTCAAGTATTTCTAGAAAGTGATTGATTGGAAGGCCATGTCAGGTCCTGAATCAATGAGGCACACTCTGTGATGTAACTTGGATAGCTGAAACGATAAGAAGGGTGACACAAGGCTGCCTCCAGGGTTGCCTCTGGTGGAATATCTCAGGGAGGTGATCATATGGATGATGGATTTTATTTGCTAGCTTCTCTGCCTCTCTGGTGTGAAGCTCTCTCATGTCTAGTCTATTTGATGTTATCCTGGGGCCCAGTACCTATTCCACTCAACGATGAGGCCATTTCTGGGCCTGGGACTCTCTCAAGCTTCCAAATGAGAGAATGTCAAGTCAGTAAAGGGGGAAAATGCTTGCTTTTGCTTTTATGCTGCCAACCTTCATCTGTCCTGATGTCTTTGTCTTTCATATTCTGGATCTCATGTGAAGATGCCAAACTGAAAATAAGGGCTTTCAATCCACCAAGACTCTCTTTAATGTTTTTTAAAAAAACCTCTTAGTCAGAAATTGGTGCAGTACTGAAGCCATCAGAAGAAATGAAGACTGACAGTTTAATTTCACTAAATACTGTAAGAGAAAAGATGTCAGCCACAGTGACTGGTGGGCCTGCCCTGGGTGATAGAGATGGACTATGCAGGAGAAAATTAATAGTTATTTTTTTTTAATCTTTTCAAGACTTTACATGGAAAAATGTGGAGTGACTCCTCTGCATGAGGACTTCAGGCTATATTTTGCTTCTTTCCCCCTGATTTCATTTTACCACATAAGCTAAATTGGACTTACTTATTTATGAATGCACAAAGGAAAATTTCAAAATGCCTCTTTGTATTCATCTTGCTTGGGCTGTGTGCCCTCTGTGCATTCTCATCTCATACTATCTTTGAGGATGATGTCTCAGCAGTGACAAGTACATTTACAAGACTCGAGTNATATTTTGCTTCTTTCCCCCTGATTTCATTTTACCACATAAGCTAAATTGGACTTACTTATTTATGAATGCACAAAGGAAAATTTCAAAATGCCTCTTTGTATTCATCTTGCTTGGGCTGTGTGCCCTCTGTGCATTCTCATCTCATACTATCTTTGAGGATGATGTCTCAGCAGTGACAAGTACATTTACAAGACTCGAGTCTTCTCCATTCAGATGCTTCTCAATTTAGAATCTGTCAAACACATCAGGTACAAGGGGTTTGACATTATTGAAATAGCCAAGTAACACACACCATGTTCTTACTTTGGCTTAGAGACAGAGACTTCAACCTTGGAATTATTTGCAGAGGGCAAGTTTACTCAACTGAAAAAGTATAACCTCCCCCCCCCAAAAAAAAAACCAACCTCATCACAGTGGGGAGGCAATAATAAAAATAGGAATTTCAAACAATTTAACCTTCATGTAAGTGAATTAGAGCATAGAGTAAGTTTTAAGGTGGAGATGGTATAAGGAGAGAATCTCATGTTTAACCTGTCAAGGGACAAGGCACCCAGGAAGCAGACTGTACAGGAAATATTTGAAGGCATACTCCTAGGTCAGCAGTGAAAGAAGCAAAATTTTCAAGGAAAAAATGAGTTGGGATGCAGTCATAATAAAAGATTCAGTTGATCTTATGCAGGACCCTGGACTGAGATGACCCTGCAGAGTCCTTTCAGTTTGGGGTAAGAAAGTGCTGAGCTTTCATATACACCCATCTCAGTTCCCCAGGGAAGGGTTGTGACTTTGGGAAAGATGTTTCTATTCAGCCTATGGTGTGATCTTGGGGATACTCAGCTGTACAATCTCAGTGTCCAAAAGTGTTGGCAACTAGAGCAACAAAGACTTTGGCCCGGATGTAGGGGAATTGGAAGATGCAATGTGGTTTCTGGAGAAGCTTCCACCTTGAGTCACCTGAATTCATCCATTTATGTCCTGGAAGATGCTCCTTCTGGATTCTGGTGGCTGCTTTCCCCAAAGTCAGCTCAAAAGAAGAAGGATAATAGGACCAGTGAACCGCTACCAATGCTTGTCCAAAGGTCACAGATACACTTGTCGTCTCCCTCTTCTATTATCAATTCTAGATTTCCCTTTGCTTGTCCAAGTGACGTACTAAGTAGAGTAACACAGATCCTTATTCTTTAGAGCTTGAGATACTTCTCAGGCTGTGGCTACTGTGCTTGTCTATTAATTACCCACGTTAGTATCAAAAGACACCTATGTGGATCAGTTCAGTTCACTCAGTCATGTCCAACTCTTTGTGACCCCAGGGACTGCAGCGCACCAGGCTTCCGTGTCCATCACCAACTCCTAGAGCTTGCTCAAACTCATGTCCATTGAGTTGACGATCTCATCCTCTGTCATCCCCTTCTCCTCCTGCCTTCAATCTTTCCCAGCATCAGGGTCTTTTCTTATATGGATCAGTAGGGTGAAAATCCTATTTCTCCCTCCCTCCAAGGTAGAAAACTATATCTACTTCCTCCCAGTGAGCAGGGTCATAACCAGTATTATGACTCTTTCCCTTGCTTGCTGGTCTCTCAAGAATTCCAAAGTTACTGAGTATCAGCCAAGGGCTATTGTTTTTAAAGATTAATACATTACTGCCAATTATAAGGTCTAGCTTCAGAACCCAAGGGCGATACATTGTGAATCTTCTATTTATGTGTACCAGAGTATCCTGAAGGTCTTTTCTTACCACAGTCACTTCTGATACATAGGGCCTGGCATGTCCTGTAGACCAAGCAGCAGGGCTGCTTGCACCAAATCCTGGCCCTGCTATAGGGTCCCTTCTTAATGCCTTTGATGTGATCTAATGTGACTATGGGTCAGTACAGTATTCCCAGAGGTAGAAGATGCTGCAACCAAAACCCAAAGAAGTCTACCAGACATTGCACTTCCTTCTTCATCATAAGCACCGTGAGATGCAGTAGTTTGTTCTTTACTTGGGAAGTGATGTCCTGGCATGCCTCATTGGATCCCTAAATAATTCACTGATATAGCAAGATCCTGAATATTCATGGGCTTTATCTCTTACTCTTTGACGTGTGTGTCTTTTGTCCAGTGAACTTGTCACTTCTCTCTTATCTGGTCTAATTAGCCTCAAGTCACAAATAACTTGATTTGTGTCATGCTCTGTGGGGTGTCCAGATGGCCTGGGTCTCTTCAGACTACGTAATAACATGGGGTAGGAGAGATTAATGATCTTTGAGCTTCTTGGTGAGGCTAATTCCCAGCTCATCAGCACATTCCTCATTACTTTGGTAAATGGATCGTCTTTTAAGTCTTTCCAAGGAATAATATTCATCTGGTGGATTTTTAAGACTTATATGCATATAACACTAACAAACCTACTTCTCTGAATCTTTTGAGTCCTTCATCTACATTTCCTCCCCAAAATTCTGGCATGTCTTTTACATGCAGGCAGTTGTTTATTCCAACTCCTCAGAGAATATTCCCATTTCAATAAAGTCTCCAAAATCCAACCCAATTAATTCTGCCACCCTTCATCCAGCACCTCAGAATTTTGTTCCATGTATACTGTCCCAATTTCTGCCTATATATGCTTAACAGATCATACAGCTCTTTTAAAATATAGTTTATTTCCTCCCTTAATAACCCCAGCATTCCCTGGCTGGTTTATGTCATGCATTAACCCTAGTTATTGATCAAGTAGTCAAGTGTAGAGGTTCTGATTAGCAAGGCAGAGTCTTCTACATAATCTTCAGATAAGAGTGGGGGTGGGGTTAACAGTGAGAAGTGATACACTTTTGTAGATACAGATAACCTGAATGAATATAATGAATCAACTTTTTTTTTTTTTTAAGTTCATTAACCTGATCTCATTTCTCAGGATCCTATTATATTCCGAATAGGATCTTGACCTTTGCTTAGCCAACCTATCAAATCTGAGATCTCACACTCTATGAAGCTCTATTGGTCTTCTGAGTAAGTCCTGGGACTTGTCCTCATCTTTTTCAGCACTCCAGCAGCAGGAGATAAGAATCTGTTTAATGCTATTTAGAAGGTCCTCTGGCTTTCATTCTTAGCTCTTAATTGCTGGTCAACTGGCCTTTCATTATCTTTCTTCAGAACATCTATTGCACTGAGGAATGGTATCCTTCTGGCTCCTATTTCCCATTTCTCAAATGACTTTTGTATCGTGTACCTGCTAGTGCATTTATTTTTACAGTAGCATCTTAGTTCATCGTGAATAAAGTTTTAAAGTTATCCTCCTCTCTTATTCCAAGGCCTATCACTGATCCACATCACACCAGAAATGAGATTCTCATTGTCACCCTACTAATGTGTGCCTCAGCTCCAAAAACTCTCATTGGAGGACCTTCTCTCTCAGACCACTCCTGGACACAACTGTCACGGGTTTTGTTCTTGGGAGTCAGAGTCTGAGATGGAGATTGGAGTACAGGAAACGTACAGGGAAGTACTCTTGAAACTCGCTCTGGGGGGAACGTGAGGCTGGACAGAGGGAGAATTTGAGCTGTGAGGCAGTCACAAGAAAAGGCATGAGAAAATCTTTCCAGAACCTCTGATGGTCATACAGCTTTCCCAGACTGGGGGAAGGCAACCAGAACTTCATCTCACACGTCTACCTGTCCCCATATGTGGGTGCCCCTGGTAAGGTCACTGTGATCTACCATCAGTGGTGGATAGTCTCTGGAGGATTCCCAGTGATGTGAGCTCCCAATCCTTAACCAGGAGAGTATAGGCACATCCCAATAGCCACCATCAGAACAGGAACAACTGTAAGATAATGACAAGGGGACCATAAGGCCTCATAAGAAAAACTTAAGGGGCATGAAAATAATACTCTAGTCCAATATTTTTAATCAAAATTAATGCAAAAACTTTGATGAACAAGATATCAAGTTTTTTTAAAGACAGGAGCGGTATTGGTGGTTTGTCTTTCACCTCAGGCTCTAATATGACTTGCCACTGCCCTGATATGCATGGCTACCTTTGTTTTGTTTGTTGATAATAACTCCTTAAAATATAATTAACTATTCATTAACCCTGAGAATGGTGAAATGATAATGAAAGCACAGCAAAAATTTGCTGAGATTAAATACAAGGGATTGAGCTAGAGACTTCAGTAAAGCACAAGCTGCAATATTTGCAAGACAAGGTCTTATATCCCCTGTTTTACAGAGAAAACATAATCCAAGAGATTAACAATTATAAAATATCTATTTTTATACAAATCATGTTTGATGATTTAAAATAAATCAATGTCGTTATTTTACAGTCAGACTGCAAACTCAGGAAATGACTCAGAAACATTGATAAAACTTCACACTGGCTTACTGAAAAATATCAGGTGTAAATAAGAACTTAGTAAAAGATTTTACTTGACATGCGAGGTGCGACAACTAGAGCTCTGCAGTCCCTCACCAGCCCTGCTCATACAGAAATAATAC
>SJYW01008835.1:260497-335472 GCA_006410735.1 Raphicerus campestris
TCTCCCTCTTCTATTATCAATTCTAGATTTCCCTTTGCTTGTCCAAGTGACGTACTAAGTAGAGTAACACAGATCCTTATTCTTTAGAGCTTGAGATACTTCTCAGGCTGTGGCTACTGTGCTTGTCTATTAATTACCCACGTTAGTATCAAAAGACACCTATGTGGATCAGTTCAGTTCACTCAGTCATGTCCAACTCTTTGTGACCCCAGGGACTGCAGCGCACCAGGCTTCCGTGTCCATCACCAACTCCTAGAGCTTGCTCAAACTCATGTCCATTGAGTTGACGATCTCATCCTCTGTCATCCCCTTCTCCTCCTGCCTTCAATCTTTCCCAGCATCAGGGTCTTTTCTTATGTGGATCAGTAGGGTGAAAATCCTATTTCTCCCTCCCTCCAAGGTAGAAAACTATATCTACTTCCTCCCAGTGAGCAGGGTCATAACCAGTATTATGACTCTTTCCCTTGCTTGCTGGTCTCTCAAGAATTCCAAAGTTACTGAGTATCAGCCAAGGGCTATTGTTTTTAAAGATTAATACATTACTGCCAATTATAAGGTCTAGCTTCAGAACCCAAGGGCAATACATTGTGAATCTTCTATTTATGTGTACCAGAGTATCCTGAAGGTCTTTTCTTACCACAGTCACTTCTGATACATAGGGCCTGGCATGTCCTGTAGACCAAGCAGCAGGGCTGCTTGCACCAAATCCTGGCCCTGCTATAGGGTCCCTTCTTAATGCCTTTGATGTGATCTAATGTGACTATGGGTCAGTACAGTATTCCCAGAGGTAGAAGATGCTGCATCCAAAACCCAAAGAAGTCTACCAGACATTGCACGTCCTTCTTCATCATAAGCACCGTGAGATGCAATAGTTTGTTCTTTACTTGGGAAGTGATGTCCTGGCATGCCTCATTGGATCCCTAAATAATTCACTGATATAGCAAGATCCTGAATATTCATGGGCTTTATCTCTTACTCTTTGACGTGTGTGTCTTTTGTCCAGTGAACTTGTCACTTCTCTCTTATCTGGTCTAATTAGCCTCAAGTCACAAATAAGTTGATTTGTGTCATGCTCTGTGGGGTGTCCAGATGTCCTGGGTCTCCTCAGACTACGTAATAACAAGGGGTAGGAGAGATTAATGATCTTTGAGCTTCTTGGTGAGGCTAATTCCCAGCTCATCAGCACATTCCTCATTACTTTGGTAAATGGATCGTCTTTTAAGTCTTTCCAAGGAATAATATTCATCTGGTGGATTTTTAAGACTTATATGCATATAACACTAACAAACCTACTTCTCTGAATCTTTTGAGTCCTTCATCTACATTTCCTCCCCAAAATTCTGGCATGTCTTTTACATGCAGGCAGTTGTTTATTCCAACTCCTCAGAGAATATTCCCATTTCAATAAAGTCTCCAAAATCCAACCCAATTAATTCTGCCGCCCTTCATCCAGCACCTCAGAACTTTGTTCCATGTATACTGTCCCAATTTCTGCCTATATATGCTTAACAGATCATACAGCTCTTTTAAAATATAGTTTATTTGCTACCTTAATAACCCCAGCATTCCCTGGCTGGTTTATGTCATGCATTAACCCTAGTTATTGATCAAGTAGTCAAGTGTGGAGGTTCTGATTAGCAAGGCAGAGTCTTCTACATAATCTTCAGATAAGAGTGGGGGTGGGGTTAACAGTGAGAAGTGATACACTTTTGTAGATACAGATAACCTGAATGAATATAATGAATCAACTTTTTTTTTTTTAAGTTCATTAACCTGATCTCATTTCTCAGGATCCTATTATATTCCGAATAGGATCTTGACCTTTGCTTAGCCAACCTATCAAATCTGAGATCTCACACTCTATGAAGCTCTATTGGTCTTCTGAGTAAGTCCTGGGACTTGTCCTCATCTTTTTCAGCACTCCAGCAGCAGGAGATAAGAATCTGTTTAATGCTATTTAGAAGGTCCTCTGGCTTTCATTCTTAGCTCTTAATTGCTGGTCAACTGGCCTTTCATTATCTTTCTTCAGAACATCTATTGCACTGAGGAATGGTATCCTTCTGGCTCCTATTTCCCATTTCTCAAATGACTTTTGAATCGTGTACCTGCTAGTGCATTTATTTTTACAGTAGCATCTTAGTTCATCGTGAATAAAGTTTTAAAGTTGTCCTGCTCTCTTATTCCAAGGCCTGTCACTGATCCACATCACACCAGAAATGAGATTCTCATTGTCACCCTGCTAATGTGTGCAGCTCCAAAAACTCTCATTGGAGGACCTTCTCTCTCAGACCACTCCTGGACACAACTGTCACGGGTTTTGTTCTTGGGAGTCAGAGTCTGAGATGGAGATTGGAGTACAGGAAACGTACAGGGAAGTACTCTTGAAACTCGCTCTGGGGGGAACGTGAGGCTGGACAGAGGGAGAATTTGAGCTGTGAGGCAGTCACAAGAAAAGGCATGAGAAAATCTTTCCAGAACCTCTGATGGTCATACAGCTTTCCCAGACTGGGGGAAGGCAACCAGAACTTCATCTCACACGTCTACCTGTCCCCATATGTGGGTGCCCCTGGTAAGGTCACTGTGATCTACCATCAGTGGTGGATAGTCTCTGGAGGATTCCCAGTGATGTGAGCTCCCAATCCTTAACCAGGAGAGTATAGGCACATCCCAATAGCCACCATCAGAACAGGAACAACTGTAAGATAATGACAAGGGGACCATAAGGCCTCATAAGAAAAACTTAAGGGGCATGAAAATAATACTCTAGTCCAATATTTTTAATCAAAATTAATGCAAAAACTTTGATGAACAAGATATCAAGTTTTTTTAAAGACAGGAGCGGTATTGGTGGTTTGTCTTTCACCTCAGGCTCTAATATGACTTGCCACTGCCCTGATATGCATGGCTACCTTTGTTTTGTTTGTTGATAATAACTCCTTAAAATATAATTAACTATTCATTAACCCTGAGAATGGTGAAATGATAATGAAAGCACAGCAAAAATTTGCTGAGATTAAATACAAGGGATTGAGCTAGAGACTTCAGTAAAGCACAAGCTGCAATATTTGCAAGACAAGGTCTTATATCCCCTGTTTTACAGAGAAAACATAATCCAAGAGATTAACAATTATAAAATATCTATTTTTATACAAATCATGTTTGATGATTTAAAATAAATCAATGTCGTTATTTTACAGTCAGACTGCAAACTCAGGAAATGACTCAGAAACATTGATAAAACTTCACACTGGCTTACTGAAAAATATCAGGTGTAAATAAGAACTTAGTAAAAGATTTTACTTGACATGCGAGGTGCGACAACTAGAGCTCTGCAGTCCCTCACCAGCCCTGCTCATACAGAAATAATACTTTGGGATTCAAGGTCCATATTAAGTTCCATACTCCCACACTGACTACTGTTTTTCACTATTACAGTCACCATGAAGCTTTTTACACTCATCAGAGCACTTTTCACAGAATGCTGAGTTAGAATTACCTAAGGTTATGTATCTTTTCTCTGTTAGACAATCAATTCTCAGAAGATAGTGTAATTTACTCATTTTTGTCTCATATAAAAGGTAAAGGATCATATAAAAGTTTGAAATGATTAGAAATAATAGATGCAATATGTATGCCCCTCCGACTGTTGATTGTCTACCTCTCTCCACTCTTCCTCTCCTTCTACTTCCATCTCTATCCCTGTGTTTATGTAGATACACATACACACACTTTTCACCTGTGGTCTCTTCTGAGAAAAATAAATTAATTCCAGCCTTTCTTTCTGCACTAGCTTTCTAAGTGTGATCTATCCAAAAAGAAGACTAGACAGTTAGAAAAAGAGGAACAGCCTTTAGGTCATTTTTTCCACTAAATTGCATTTTTAGAACACAAAATAGACACATTATACACATTTTACTGACAACATTAAAGAGATGTGAAAATGAAAATAAAGATTGTGCATGCTNAAATCTGTTATTCTGTGCATTTGAAAAAAATTATGATAAAGTGAACAACATTGAGACATTCTCATCAAATACATAGTAAAACTTGAGAAGTTTCTTGTCAAGCCATTACAAAAAGCAATCAAAATTAGAAAACTGACGTCAGAATTAAATATCCAAAAATAAATTTTTAAATAATTTTTAACAGGATCTGAAATTATAACTTTGACCAACTTTAAAATTGTACTGATTCATGAGCACACATACACAAATTAGATGGAAAGAGTATTGTTTCTGTTACAGAAATTTTGTTGAAAATCTGTGAAAAGCAGACTAGAAAATATTTCACAAAAAGTGAAACGTTCCTACTTGGGCCACTAAACAGTTGCTTATAAAATACCAGATCTTTCTGAAAAGATCAAAGACTACTTGATTCATACCTGAAGAGATGAGGATTCTTTAGCATTAAATAAGTTGTATGACATAGAAGATGTTGTACTATTAATAATTAAGGTATATTTTGCCTCAAACAGCTTTAAAATTTGCAAAGAAATTGTCAATCGTTTGTCAATTTGAGGCCTGAAAAATGAACTCAGAGTACAGATATATTTTAATCTTTTACATGGGTCAAAAAAAGAATTTCAGGTTGATGTTTAAAATAGTTGGTTCTCTCTCAATAAGTGGTGTACAGCTTTGTTAGGACTAATGTCCAAATGTATTAGATTTTAAAATAAGAGACTATTCTCCTTATTGTGTTATTCCAATGAATGACACACACTTAAATTATTTATGATTTATACAGGTTTTTAAAGCAAGCTATATGAAAAATATCATAGATATAATGGTTAAAATTGCTCACTGTTTAAGTGCAAATGCCATGAGTCATTATCACCAGTTGGTAGAACTTTTATAAGAGATAAAAGCAAATTAATTGAATAATCTTATTGCCCCGTTAATGTCAACTGGTAGATTAATGAAATAATTTTATGAAAATTCACTGTATTTATTCCAATTCAAGATTTTTGAAAGAGAAGCAATTTTTAGTTCAGCCTGCTATAACAGATACTATAGACTGGGTAGACAACAGATATTTGTTTCTCAAAGTACTGGAGACTGATGCCAAGATCAAGACACCAGCTGATGTGGTATCTGGGGAGAACCCACTTCCTGGCTTGTAGACAACCAGCTTCTTCTTGTGTTCTCACAGGCCCGAGAGAGTCAGAGAGGTCTGGCCCTTTTCAGAAGGGCATTAATCTTATTGTGAGGGCCTCACTCTCAGAAATTAATCTCACCCATTATACCTTAATGATGTGTTACAAATGCCCCGCCCCCAAAGAGCATCACGTTGTGGACTGGGGTTTCAACATCTAAATTTGAAAGGAACATAAACAATAAATCCATAGTAGCAACGTTTGCCAAATACTCACTAATCAAAGACAGAACTGGCAATGTGGTTTGTACTTTTCTCATGCATAAGAGCAGATTTGAAGATTCATTCAAAGAAAGAGCTTATTTGTGAACTCCCCAGACAAATGTGATACTTTTTGTTAAGAATACACTTTTCATGTCAATAAAAATTATAACTTTATATATTTTTATGACATAGATAAATGTGAAGACTATAACAGCTATAACTATAATCACCAATGTTATATACATGGTTTTAGAAACTACAACAAAACTTTGAAGAATGCTCTGTTAATATCAGTAAGATTACAGTTGCTTTTCAATTTATAGTATATCCTTTGATTTTCATGTTAATGACTACAAGCTGATGCAAGAATTAGTAGTTTTATTTATAAACAGATGTCGTTTTGCAATTGACAAACATTTTCTTCAAAGTCAAATCAGTTTTTCGAAAGAAAGATGAATTGTAGTCAATGTAGATGCAAAAAAACACTGAAGGAAAAATTTTTTTTTCCTTAATGCACTTACTGAAAACATTTTAATTATGTTTGGAAGAACTTGGTTATAAGAATCTAGACTTGTACCTTAGTATCCTCGTGGGACTGGTTCCAAGACCCACTGAGGAAACCAAAGGCCACAGATACTCAAGTCCCTAGTCAGCCCTCCATATACAGAGATTCCACATCTGCAGATTTAACCAATCACTGGCAATAAACACAGATCCTTTGTTGGTTGATTCTTGCGATCCAGAACTTATGTATAACAAGGGTCATTGTATAGTTTTGGTGGAGGGGGTGAATGCGTTTAAGTGGACTCATGCAGGTAATCCCATGAGGTTCAAGGCTCACTGTACGTTTCAACTTTAAATTTTATAAAATTTGCTGCTGCTGCTGCTGCTAAGTTGCTTCAGTCGTGTCTAACGCTGTGCGACCCCATAGATGGCAGCCCACCAGGCTCCGCTATCCCTAGGATTCTCCAGACAAGAATACTGGAATGGGTTGCCATTTCCTTCTTCATTATAAAATTTAAATCCAGATCAAATGTCTCTGATGAAAATGTAGTATCCAAATTGAGATGTGTGTTAGTAATAAAATATATGCCAGATTTTGCAGGTTTAATTTGGAAAAAAAGGAATGTAAAATACATTGTTAGGAACTCAATATGTAATTATATGTTTAAATAATATTTTGAATATATTTGATTAAGTAAAATGTATTATTAGGCTTAGTTTCATAGACTTCTTTTTATTTATTTATTTATTTTAGATATGATTACTAGATAATTTTGGACTTCACTTGTGGCTCAGGTGGTAAAGAATCCACCTGCATTGTGGGAGACCTGGCCTCGATCCCTGGGTTGGGAAGATCCTCTGGAGAAGGGAAAGGCTACTCACTCCAGTATTCTGGCCTGGAGAATTCCATGGATGGCATAGTCCATGGGGTCACAAAGAATCAGACATGACTGAGCAATTTTCACACAAGATAAGTTTACATTAATTACACAGATTGCATCATATTTCTGTGGGAAAATACTGCACAGACAAGGGAAGCACAAATTCATTGAATAGCACACTAAAAATGATGGCAAAAGGTCCATTTCTACTTTTACCCTTGGTTGCCAGACTCATGTTTTCTAATTACTGAGGAGACACTGTTTAAAATACATACTTCATCCTGAAAGACTGCCTTATAAGACTCTGCCTTATAAGATATCATCTACAAATTGTTAATTTAGCTGCTACTTTAAAAGTCCATGCCAAACTTCTGTTAAGCCAATAGTATATGATAGGACTGTGGATTTCATGGGCATTGCTTACTGTTGTTCCATTCTCAGAATTGCATGATCACTTCCTTTGAGGTGATGCCATCCACTATCTGATACTGTTGATTCAAGCAATGGATGCTTTGTATGCTCTCAATCTTTTCAAGTTCATTGAGACATTTTATGGCCCAAAGTATAGTTTTGGGCTTCCCAAGTGGCACCAGTGGTAAAGAACCCGCCTGTCAATACAGGTGACCTTTAAGAGATGTGTGTTAAATCCTCGAGTTGGGAAGATACTCTGGAGGAGGAAATGGCAACCCACTCCAGTATTCTTGCCTGGAGAATTCCATGGACAGAGGAGCCTGGCTGGTTACAGTCCATGGGGTCGCAAATAGCTGGACACAACTGAAGCAACTTCACACACATACAGTCTATCTTGGTGAATGTTCTGTGAGCATAGGAAAGCAGTGCTTCTTCTATAGTTTTTGGCTTGTGCATTCTCTTATATTACATTGTTTGATTTTCCAATTGAAGGCAGCTATATACTTACTCCTTGGAAGGAAAGTTATGACCAACCTAGATAGTATATTCAAAAGCAGAGACATTACTTTGCCAACAAAGGTCCATCTAGTCAAGGCTATGGTTTTTCCAATAATCATGTATGGATGTGAGAGTTGGACTGTGAAGAAAGCTGAGCACCGAAGAACTGATGCTTTTGAACTGTGGTGTTGGAGAAGACTCTTGAGAGCCCCTTGGACTACAGGAGATCCAGCCAGTCCATCCTAAAGGAGATCAGTTCTGGGTGTGTTCATTGGAAAGAGTGATATTGAAGTTGAAACTCCAATACTTTGGCCACCTCATGTGAAGAGTTGACTCATTGGAAAAGACCCTGATGCTGGGAAGGATTGGGAGCAGGAGGAGAAAGGCATGACAGAGAATGAGATGGCTGGATGGCATCACCAACTCAATGAACATGAGTTTGGGTAAACTCAGGAGTTGGTGATGGACAGGGAGGCCTGACGTGCTGCAGTTCATGGGGTCGCAAAGAGTCATAAGCGGCTGAGTAACTGAACTGAACTGATAACGTTTGCTGGGCTTTCTGATGTCTCAGATGGTAAAGAATCTGCCTACATTGCAGAAGACCCCATTTGATTCCTGGGTCAGAAGGTTCCCCTGGAGAAGGGAATAGGGGCCCACTCCAGTNGTGATGGACAGGGAGGCCTGACGTGCTGCAGTTCATGGGGTCACAAAGAGTCGGAAGCGGTTGAGTAACTGAACTGAACTGATAACGTTTGCTGGGGCTTTCTGATGTCTCAGACGGTAAAGAATCTGCCTACATTGCAGAAGGCCCCATTTGATTCCTGGGTCAGAAGGTTCCCCTGGAGAAGGGAATAGGGGCCCACTCCAGTATTCTTGCCTGGAGAATTCCATGGACAGAGGAGCATGGTGGGCCTTAGCCCATGGGGTCACAAAGAGTCAGGCATGACTAACACACATACACTCGTTTTCTTTCCACCACCATTAACTCAGATAAAACTTCTAAATCTGCAACAATAATTTTGTATTTTATTACAACTTTAGTTTTATTACCATTGACTTTGCGTTTTGGGAAACTCTGTTACTGAGTATATGAACCTTTAAACTTGTTATATCTATTTGTTGAATGGATTTATTATTAAATCATATTCCCTTTATTCCCAGTAATCTTGTATCAAAGTATTCTTAAATGATAATAATATAGTTGGAGTATGTAAAAAAGGTACTGTGTTTTCAAATATATTATTCCTAAGCCTTTTTTATTTAAGCCTGTAAGTGTCTCCATATTTAAAATGCTTCTTAAACAGACTCCATACTTGGTTCTTTTTGTTATCAGTATAATATTATCTATCTTATAATTAATGTGTTTAGAATATTTATATTTCCTTTAATTATCAGCTTAGAATTCAGTCAATTCTTTCACTATCTGTTTGGATACATCTAGATTTTTTCTTTCACTAGTTTCTTTGGGGTTGATTATATTGTTGAATATTTCATTTTAACTTCAGTATTGGTTTATCAGCTGTGCAGTTTTTGTCATTTTAAATTGTTATTAGCTATTTCAATATGGTTTCTAATTTGTGTGTGTGTGGCTATGCAGCTTGTGAGATATTAGTTTCCCCACCAGGAACTGAACTCAGGCCCACAGTAGCGAAAGTGCCAAATACTAATTACTGGACTGTCAGGGAATTACCTTATGGTTTCTAATAGGCAATGGCACCCCACTCCAGTACTCTTGCCTGGAGAATCCCATGGACAGAGAAGCCTGGTGGGCTGCAGTCCATGGGGTCGCAAAGAGCTCGGACATGACCGAGCAACTTCACTTTCACTTTTCACTTTTATGCATTGAAGGAGGAAATGGCAACCCACTCCAGTGTTCTTGCCTAGAGAATCCCAGGGACGGGGGAGCCTGGTGGGCTGCCACCTATGGGGTCGCACAGAGTCGGACACACCTAAAGCGACTTAGCAGCAGCAGCCATAACTGGCAGTCTTCAAATGATATTATACTATTTCATGTATATTTTGAGAACCTTCATATGTTCTATTCCATGACTTCCTTTGAGGGGGTATTGATATAAATTTTAATTTTGCTTTCAATAGTCAATGTTTAAAAATTTTATAAAGATAATATAATATTTTATATCTACCCACATATTAATCATTTTATTGCCCTTCATTCGTTTGTATTCATGACCCAGAAAACCGCAATGGTGTGATTGCTCACCTAGAGCCAGACATCCTGTAATGCGAAGTCAAGTGGGCCTTACTACCATCACTACAGTCAAAGCTAGTGAAGGTGATGGGATTCCAGTTGAGCTATGTCAAATCCTAAAAGATGATGCTGTGAAAGTGCTGCACTCAATATACCAACAAATCTGGAAAATTCAGCAGTGGCCACAGGACTTGAAAAGGTCAGTTTTCATTCCAATCCCAAAGAAAGGTAATGACAAAGAATGTTCAAATTACTGCACAATTGCACTCATCTCACAGGCTAGCAAAGTAATGCTCAAAATTCTCCAGGCCAGGCTTCAACAGTATGTGAACTGTGACTTCCAGATGTTCAAGCTGGATTTAGAAAAGGCAGAGGAACCAGAGATCAAATTGCCAGCATCTGTTGGATCATCAAAAAGCAAGAGAGTTCCAGAAAAGCATCTACTTCTGCTTTATTGACTATGTCAAACCCTTTGACTGTGTGGATTACAAAAATATGCGGGAAACTCTTCAAGAGATGGGAGTACCAGACCACTCGACCTGCCTCCNAGTTCCAGAAAAGCATCTACTTCTGCTTTATTGACTATGTCAAACCCTTTGACTGTGTGGATTACAAAAATATGCGGGAAACTCTTCAAGAGATGGGAGTACCAGACCACTCGACCTGCCTCCTGAGAAATCTGTATACAGGTCAAGTAGCAACATTTAGAACTGGACATGGAACAACAGACTGGTTCCAAATAGGAAAAAGTATGTCAAGGCTGTATATTGTCACCCTGTTTTTTAACTTATTGCAGAGTACGTCATGTGACATGCCAGACTGCATGAAGCACTAGCTGGAATTAAGATTGCTGGGAAAAATATCAATAACCTCAGATACGCAGATGACACCACCCTTATGGCAGAAAGCAAGAAGAACTAAAGAGCCTCTTGATGAAAATGAAAGAGGAGAGTGAAAAAGTTGGATCAAAGCTCAACATTCAGAAAACTAACATCATGGCATCTGACCTCATCTCTTCATGGCAAATAGATGAGGAAACAATGGAAATAATAAGAGACTTTATTTTGGGGGGCTCCAAAATCACTGCAGATGGTGAGTGTAGCCATGAAATTAAAAGATGCTTACTCCTTGGGAGAAAAGTTATAAACAACCTAGACAGCATATTAAAAAGCAGAGACATTACTTTACCAGCAATGGTCCATCTAGTCAAAGCTATAGTTTTTCCAGTAGTCATGTATAGATGTGAGAATTGGACAGTAGAGAAAGCTGAGCACCAAAACATTGATGCTTTTGAACTGTGGTATTGGAGGAGACTCNGCCCCTTTCTCTCTCTCCTACTATTTTCTGGCCGAATTCCCATGTGGTGCATAGGACCCACCAAGCCTACTAATTTTGCTTGAGCTTCTAAGATCGGACCGGGGGGGCCTCAGTGCCTCCTCTCCTTCGGGAGAACGGGAAGATGCCTGCAGCCTGTGTAGGTGGTGATTGGTACCCTGTGTTAACCAAGTTATTCGGCCTCTTTTTCTCTGCTAAATTCCTAATACCTCTCTATCTGTAATTAGATAATTTTTTCTAGGATGCCTACTCTGCCCCCACCTTCGAATTACCCTGGATCCACCGGGACTGGACCCTGACAGTCTGGTTTTTCCATTAGTCATATACAGGTGTGAGAGTTGGACCATAAAAAAGGCTGAGTGCTTTTTGAACTGTGATGCTGGAGAGAACTCTTGAGAGTCCGTTGGACAGCAAGTAGATCAGACCAGTCAACCCTAAAGGATATCAGCCCTGAATATTCATTGGAAGGACTAATGCTGAAGCTGAATCTCTAATACTTTGGCCACTTGAGGTAAAGAGCTTACTCACTGGAAAAGACCCTGATGCTGGGAAAGACTGAAGGCTAAAGAGAAGAAGGCAACAGAAGATGAGATAGTTGACTGACATCAATGATTCGATGGATATGAGTTTGAGCAAACTCCCAGAGATAGTAAAGGAAGGGAAGCCTGGCATGCTCCAGTCCATGGGGTCACAGAGTCAGACAGGACTTACAGACCGAACACAAACAACAATGTAGCAGATGTCACGCTGAACATTTCATTTCCACAATTTTGTTCTTTTGGCATAACATAGATGAAAATATGCTACTTGATAAAAGTGAAACTAATCATTGGTAGTTCAGTTCAGTCGCTCAGTTGTGCCCGACTCTTTGCGACCCCATNTTCAGTTCAGTTCAGTTCAGTCGCTCAGTCGTGTCCGACTCTTTGCGACCCCATGAATCACAGCACGCCAGGCCTCCCTGTTCATCACCATCTCTCGGAGTTCACTCAGACTCACGTCCATCGAGTCCGTGATGCCATCCAGCCATCTTATCCTCAGTCGTCCCCTTCTCCTCCTGCCCCCAATCCCTCCCAGCATCAGAATCATTGTAGAGCAGCCAGTAATAAGAGAAGGCAATGGCACCCCACTCCAGCATTCTTGCCTAGAAAATCCCATGGATGGCAGAGCCTGGTGGGCTGCAGTTCATGGGGTTGCTAAGAGTCAAACAGGACTGAGCGACTTCACTTTCACTTTTCACTTTGATGCATTGGAGAAGGAAATGGCAACCCACTCCAGTATTCTTGCCTGGAGAATCCCAGGGATGGTGGAGCCTGGTGGGCTGCCATCTATGGGGTTTCACGGAGTTGGACATGACTGACATGACTTAGCAGTAGCAGCAGCAGCAGTAATAAGTGGATTAACCCCAGGCCTCTGCACCTTCAAATACCTTATTTAGCAAAAGATACTGGGGCATTCTAGTTGGAGATGACAACTATTACTTTATTCTCTGTATCATAAATGCCCTGGTGATTACCAGATACAAGTCCACATCTCCTTCTTGGGAACCTCTATTACATTCGATATATAGCTTTCCATATCATTATTGTGGTTTCATGGGTCTGATTCAGCCAGAGGTAAATAAAGTTGATGTAGGAGTAGGCATGTGAATTTCTGGTATGAGCTGTTTCTGGAAATGGCCTGATCACTTTGTTTAAATCCCATGACTAAAACTCAGCCCTTGGCTACATCTAATGGCAAACTGTATGTCACAGTCATACCAGCCCACATTCTTCTTCACCATGATCTTATACTTCCTATCAAGGATGGAGTAGAGCATGAAGTACTGGAGAATTATTTCTACCCCTTTAGGTCTTCATTTTTACAAAGAAGCCAGTTAATTTCTCACAACGCCAAGCATGTGTGTAACTTCTCCATCACAGAGCTGCAATTCCCTGATGCTGTAGGTTCTTCCAAATTGTAAGAGGTTGGGAAGAGCACTTGGAAACAAGTTTATTTTCTCTCCTTTCCAAACTCTGTCATGGAAACAGAAGTGCTTATTTGAACATTAGTGTAAGATGACAAGGAAAAGATTTTATGTTCTATGATTTGGGGGATTTCTCTATCACCTGCAGAATAAAATCAAAATTCTGAACTTGGCTTTTCAAGGTCTTCTATTTATTTTTCTCTTGCCATTCTTATCCTCAGAACTACAAGTTTTCTATGTTTTTGCTCCATGATTTTCTAACATCACATTTTTATTCAAACTATTTCTTTTGTCTTTAGTTGTCTTCACCTTTACAATTGCCATCCTTCCAAGAATCGTGTCTGGATTTCCATAATTGGTCAGTAGCGAACTCTCTCTCTCTCTCTCTCTCTCTCTTTCTCTGAATATCCTACATATTTGTAGTCATATTACTTCTCTCCTGCATTGTAATCTTTTCTGAACGTGCCTTATCACCTGTATTAAACAGCTATATTTGTTGAAGGCCAGAGGGAATCAGACTCCTTTAGTATGAATATATGGAATTAGGTGTACAAGGTGAATTTATCTATATTTACACAGTCCCAGAGCTGTGTCCCTGGGACTTCCCTGATAACTCAGTTGGTATAGAATCTGCCTGGAATGCAGGAGACCCCAGTTCAATTCCTGGGTCAGAAGGATCCATTGGAGAAGGGATAGGCTACCCATTCCAGTATTCTTGGGCTTTTCTTATGGCTCAGCTGGTAAAGAATCCGCCTGCAGTGCGGGAGAACTGGCTTCAATCCCTGGGTTGGGAAGATCCCCTGGAGAAGGGAAAGGCTACCCACTCCAGTATTCTGGCCTGGGAAATTCCGTTGACTGCAGTCCATGGGGTCGCAAAGAGTCGGACATGACTGAGTGACTTTCACTTAGTTCAGTTACACAGTCCCAGAAGACTAATTGACTTACTGATTAAACAGGTATGTTTGACCACTAAGAAGACTAAAATAATATATTTAAAGATATTTATAGGGGGTTTTTTATGTGTTTGAATTTTGAAGCTACTTTAACATTAAAAATTATCTCACTCATTATTAATTGACTAATAGAAACTCTGATTACAAAATATGTATCATTTATTTCTGTGTCAATGTCCTACTACTCTTGTCACTATTTATCACAAATAGTAGCTTAAGACAAAACAAACTTGATATTCTGTGATTCTGGTGGTCAATGTCTGAAATAGTTCTCTGTGGACCAAAATCAAGGTGGACTGTATTCCTTCCATAGGCTTGCAAGGAGAATCTCTTTCCTGACTTTCCTAACTTCTAAAGGCTACCTGCATTCATTATCTTGTCTTCTCCCTCTGTTTTCCAGCTAGCGTCACATCATCTTTCAACTTGTCTCTCTAATTACCACCCCTGTTCCTATCATCAAATGCCATCTCAAGATTTTTAATCATGCAAGTATATCTGCAAAGTCGACTTGGCATGTCATGTAAAACAGGTTCAAGGATTTGGATATGGACCTCTTTGGGTAACACCATTCTGTANATCAGTTCAGTTCAGTTCAGTCGCTCAGTCGTGTCCGACTCTTTGCGACCCCATGAATCGCAGCACGCCAGGCCTCCCTGTCCATCACCATCTCCCGGAGTTCACTCAGACTCACGTCCATCGAGTCCGTGATGCCATCCAGCCATCTTATCCTCAGTCGTCCCCTTCTCCTCCTGCCCCCAATCCCTCCCAGCATCAGAATCATTGTAGAGCAGCCAGTAATAAGAGAAGGCAATGGCACCCCACTCCAGCATTCTTGCCTAGAAAATCCCATGGATGGCAGAGCCTGGTGGGCTGCAGTTCATGGGGTTGCTAAGAGTCAAACAGGACTGAGCGACTTCACTTTCACTTTTCACTTTGATGCATTGGAGAAGGAAATGGCAACCCACTCCAGTATTCTTGCCTGGAGAATCCCAGGGATGGTGGAGCCTGGTGGGCTGCCATCTATGGGGTTTCACGGAGTTGGACATGACTGACATGACTTAGCAGTAGCAGCAGCAGCAGTAATAAGTGGATTAACCCCAGGCCTCTGCACCTTCAAATACCTTATTTAGCAAAAGATACTGGGGCATTCTAGTTGGAGATGACAACTATTACTTTATTCTCTGTATCATAAATGCCCTGGTGATTACCAGATACAAGTCCACATCTCCTTCTTGGGAACCTCTATTACATTCGATATATAGCTTTCCATATCATTATTGTGGTTTCATGGGTCTGATTCAGCCAGAGGTAAATAAAGTTGATGTAGGAGTAGGCATGTGAATTTCTGGTATGAGCTGTTTCTGGAAATGGCCTGATCACTTTGTTTAAATCCCATGACTAAAACTCAGCCCTTGGCTACATCTAATGGCAAACTGTATGTCACAGTCATACCAGCCCACATTCTTCTTCACCATGATCTTATACTTCCTATCAAGGATGGAGTAGAGCATGAAGTACTGGAGAATTATTTCTACCCCTTTAGGTCTTCATTTTTACAAAGAAGCCAGTTAATTTCTCACAACGCCAAGCATGTGTGTAACTTCTCCATCACAGAGCTGCAATTCCCTGATGCTGTAGGTTCTTCCAAATTGTAAGAGGTTGGGAAGAGCACTTGGAAACAAGTTTATTTTCTCTCCTTTCCAAACTCTGTCATGGAAACAGAAGTGCTTATTTGAACATTAGTGTAAGATGACAAGGAAAAGATTTTATGTTCTATGATTTGGGGGATTTCTCTATCACCTGCAGAATAAAATCAAAATTCTGAACTTGGCTTTTCAAGGTCTTCTATTTATTTTTCTCTTGCCATTCTTATCCTCAGAACTACAAGTTTTCTATGTTTTTGCTCCATGATTTTCTAACATCACATTTTTATTCAAACTATTTCTTTTGTCTTTAGTTGTCTTCACCTTTACAATTGCCATCCTTCCAAGAATCGTGTCTGGATTTCCATAATTGGTCAGTAGCGAATTCTCTCTCTCTCTCTCTCTCTCTTTCTCTGAATATCCTACATATTTGTAGTCATATTACTTCTCTCCTGCATTATAATCTTTTCTGAACCTGCCTCATCACCTGTATTAAACAGATATATTTGTTGAAGGCCAGAGGGAATCAGACTCCTTTAGTATGAATATATGGAATTAGGTGTACAAGGTGAATTTATCTATATTTACACAGTCCCAGAGCTGTGTCCCTGGGGCTTCCCTGATAACTCAGTTGGTATAGAATCTGCCTGGAATGCAGGAGACCCCAGTTCGATTCCTGGGTCAGAAGGATCCATTGGAGAAGGGATAGGCTACCCATTCCAGTATTCTTGGGCTTTTCTTATGGCTCAGCTGGTAAAGAATCCGCCTGCAATGCGGGAGAACTGGCTTCAATCCCTGGGTTGGGAAGATCCCCTGGAGAAGGGAAAGGCTACCCACTCCAGTATTCTGGCCTGGGAAATTCCGTTGACTGCAGTCCATGGGGTCGCAAAGAGTCGGACATGACTGAGTGACTTTCACTTAGTTCAGTTACACAGTCCCAGAAGACTAATTGACTTACTGATTAAACAGGTATGTTTGACCACTAAGAAGACTAAAATAATATATTTAAAGATATTTATAGGGGTTTTTTTATGTGTTTGAATTTTGAAGCTACTTTAACATTAAAAATTATCTCACTCATTATTAATTGACTAATAGAAACTCTGATTACAAAATATGTATCATTTATTTCTGTGTCAATGTCCTACTACTCTTGTCACTATTTATCACAAATAGTAGCTTAAGACAAAACAAACTTGATATTCTGTGATTCTGGTGGTCAATGTCTGAAATAGTTCTCTGTGGACCAAAATCAAGGTGGACTGTATTCCTTCCATAGGCTTGCAAGGAGAATCTCTTTCCTGACTTTTCTAACTTCTAAAGGCTACCTGCATTCATTATCTTGTCTTCTCCCTCTGTTTTCCAGCTAGCGTCACATCATCTTTCAACTTGTCTCTCTAATTACCACCCCTGTTCCTATCATCAAATGCCATCTCAAGATTTTTAATCATGCAAGTATATCTGCAAAGTCGACTTGGCATGTCATGTAAAACAGGTTCAAGGATTTGGATATGGACCTCTTTGGGTAACACCATTCTGTAATAAGTATCAAAACAAATGTGTAGCCTCGTTGAGAATTAGTAATCAAAAATTTTGCAGCATTTTCTTCTATAATAGGGAAGAACTATGCATTATGACTCCAAGACTCTCTCTCTTAGGTATAAGGACAATTTTAGGTTTGGTCCTAATATATAAATAAATAAACTTTTAATTATATTTTCAAGTTTCCAGGTAAAGACAAAAAAGAAACTTTTATTTTGATCCTGTAAAACATTTTCAGTTGATCACTGAGGTACACTTAATCATCATACATTCATAAAGCTATGAAATATTTACAATTCCATGCCTAAGGCAGATATCCTCTAGTATTGTTGTTCCATGTTCCACAGTTCAACAAATTATGAATATAAACACTCAAATTGATGATTTCAAGCATGTTAATGAAAACAAACCTTTTCTTAAAATATTTTATTTGAAATTATTTATTTTTCATTCTAAGTCATACTGTTTTCTAGACACTTCCAAAATGACATAAATAAGCCTAGCTTATAAAGTTCTATTTCAGCTAACATTTGATCTTTTGGCTCTATTATTTCCATATAGGTAAGATTTCATAGGGGCTTTCCAGGTGGCTCAGGAGTAAAGAATCTGCCTGCCAATGCAGGTGACACAGAAAATGTGGGTTTGATCCTTGGGTCAGGAAGATCCCCTGGAGAAGGAATTCACAACTCACTTCAGTACTTTGCCTGGAGAATCCCATGGACAGAGGAGCCTGTCAGGCTACAGTCAATGGGGTAGCTTTTCTTTATCAGATATGGTATAGCTATGCCATGACACATAATTTAAATAGGCATCTTTAAATTATGTGTATCTAATATGTACAGTGGAGAAGGCAATGGCAACCCACTCCAGTACTCTTGCTTGGAAAATCCCATGGACGGAGGAGCCTGGTGGGCTCCTCCATGCGGTCCATGCGGTCGCTAAGGGTCGGGCACAACTCAGTGACTTCACTTTCACTTTTCACTTTCATGCATTGGAGAAGGAAATGGCAACCCACTCCAATATTCTTGCCTTGAGGATCCCAGGGACAAAGGAGCCTAGTGGGCTGCAGTCTATGGGGTTGCACAGAGATGGACACTACTCGAGGATGAAATGGCTGGATGGCATCACTGACTCGATGGACGCGAGTCTGAGTCAATTCCGGGAGTTGGTGATGGACAGGGAGGTCTGGCGTGCTGCCATTCATGGGGTCGCAAAGAGTTGGACACAACTGAGCGACTGAACTGAACTGAACTGAAGCAACTTAGTAGCAGCAATATGTATGGCTGAGTATTTTTACTTCACCTGAAACATCACAACATTGTTAATCAGCTATACTCCAATACAAAATAATGGAGAAGGAAATGGCAACTCACTCCAATATTCTTGCCTAAAAAATCCCATGGACCAGAGGAGCCTGGTGGGCTACAATCCATGGGGTCACAAAGAGTCCAACATGACTGAGTGACTAAGCATGCAAACACACACATCTATCTATAGCTGTCTCGCTATATTGAGAGATATAGAGATATAGATATAATTATTTTCCTAAGTTGATTTTCCTAGAAGGCTGAACAACTCTCCACTACTATTTTGGTGTCTCAAAAGCAGTTCTGGCTAAATAAATGAATTTGTAGTCCCTGGTAAGCTAGAATTTTGTAATAATTGTTATTAAAAAATGAGTCATATAAGAGAACTTTTCTTTGTGGAAGACTGAAACTGTTTTATTAACTTTTATTTTAAATACATTTGCATTTGCCTAAGGGAATATTCTGTAATGTTCTGTGAGGGACAGAACAATATTTGGGAAGCCTACAACATACCAAAACTGTACCAGGTTCTGGGATATAATATGGAAAAAAATGGCATTGACCCTGCCCTTAGGGAATTTATAGTCTGATAGGGAAGACAGGTATTAGTCAAATGATCACAGAAGTAGAGGTTTACAATTTTAATGAGTTCTAAGAAGAGGCAGGTGATGATATAAGGGTTTATGATAACTAGTAAGGAAGATCAGGGAGAGTTTTCCTGAGAATATGTTCTTTAACTGAGACCTGAAGGATAAATGGGCATGGTCAGGTGGTGAAGAGAAAAGCCAAAAGGTCCAAAGGTAGGGATGGCCATGTGCTTAGGCCTATGTGGACAGCTGCCAGGGGCTGAGAGGAGGGTTGTGGAACAGGGTCACTACAATGACAGTATATGTGGAGGATGGGCAACATCAGATTATAGAGGCCCTGAGTCCATATTACATGTGAATCCATTGAAGGACTTTAAGGAGTGAGACACATTGTAAATCAATGTGGAATTTTTTGAAGACCATCGTGTAGGAAGGAAGAAATGCAGAGGGACTTCATGGACATAAGAGGGAAATATTAAGGAAAGGAGGATAATAATATTCATACTCTCATTTAATTCTCTCTTACTGTGTGCCAAGCATTTCATTAAATCATCATATCTGATCCTAAGAATAAAAGTTAACTTCGAATCAATTCCAAGTTATCCTTGTCATCCTAACCTCTCACTGGCCTTTGGCCTTCAGAGGTATTATCTTTTCAGTGAAAATAACAAAGAAGAAATAATGGAGTAAAGATCATCATTATGTGACCTGATACTTGAAAGCATGATGCTTATGTCAGTGGCCACTAGTTATTTCATTCAGCATGAGCTGGATACTAGAGCTCAAAGGCCAGCTGGTAGACCAGTCCCACGGCCTCATGGGTTGACCACTTTCTGTTAAGTTCCAGACTCCCTCCTATGATGACCATGATGTGAATGTGGGTCTTTGTTAAAAGAGGACCAGCTGGCAGTATGGTACCACAACTCCTGCAGAGTCTCATATCATATGACTTATTGAGCATAGGTCGATGGTATTACTTTTATAAAGAATGAATAGTGCATTTGCTTACCATCTAGGTCATTATTGCCAACGACACCCAATATAAATCTGAGTTTCTAGTTCATACTACAGAACTATCTATAATGTAGTTATGGACTATTTAGAACTTAGTAAAGCAAGTAAAAATCTTACCTACTCATGATTTTAATCACTTTTTCATGGCTTATGAGGTGGATGTTTGGATTATAATTAGTTGTAACTACTCTCTATATACCAAAGGCATTCTAATTAAATATTTGAGTCTATTACTCTTAATTTCTGTCTTCCTAATTAAACTGAACAGACTGTCTCCTGAGAATGGAGTCTCATTATTTGCCAGTCCTATCATATCCATGAATCCAAATGCAACTCATTATCTTTTTTTTTTTTTTTTGTCCTTTTCTTCAGTTGAAATCCCACCCAGACTTCAAGGTCATGCTACTAACAATACCATATCCATTGAGTTTTTGTTGAATATGGATTTTTAAGGTGGCTCTAATGGCTATTTTCTCTGAATCCTCAAATATTTCTCTGTCTTATTTGAATTATATCACATGTTATTTTCTGTATTACCTTCTAAAAACCATTAATACATTTTCACTGTTAAGTTAGTTAAAAGCAGAGATTTCCCTGCTCCCTACCCCCACCAGAAGTATCTAGTACAGCACATTGCAGGTATTCAATATATTGAGCTTAACAGATTTCAGGAGAGTCCCTGACATACCTAACTTGAGGCAATGTCCTCCCACGTTGCCTTGACTGCGGGAAAAGATGTGTCTCATGTTAAAGCTGGGCCAGGTTTCATTGCTGCCAAGCTAATAATAAATATGAATCTAGGCTTCTCAACTGAAAGAAGCTTTTTAGCTGAAATGATTCCAATCTCAAGTGTTAAAATGTGTGAAATGAGCCAAAAATAACAAGGAATGTCAATTGCTCTGTATAAAGGATTTTTTTCATTTCTACTTTTGAAGAGGTTAATTTTTGTTCTTCTTATAGAAGACATGATAAGATAAGCAAGCCTTCCTTTTGTTGGTTGGTTGGTTGCTTGGTTGGTTTCATTACCTGCACAAGAAAATCTTTCTTTCTAGTAGTTGATATGAAGAGCTTTTCATATTATGTGATATGTGTTAGTTTTGATAATATATTAATAGAAGTGTGAGCTTGATCAGGAGATATAAAATGCCAGAGGATTAAACATGAGAATTTTAACACAAAGAATTATTAGTTGTTGTAAAAGAGTAACTGTAAGATGTAAGGAAAATCTGCCTGGTACTCTAGAGCTGAAGGAGAGTACTTATGCAAGTATAAACTTGGAAGGAGTTCAGATCTCACTGGAGAAGGTATGTTTCAGCCCAGTGGATAGCAGAGAAGGTTCCTGATTTGGCCAGGCTGAAGTGGTTTGGATTTTCAGTAAATAGACCAGAGATAGGAGGAAATCAAAGCATTTAGGCTGTATGGCAGCTTGAAGATCTGCAGGGTCACCTAGGTCACAGGTTGGCAGCTTGAAGACTATTCCATAGATAGTTGGCTTCTATTTCTAGAAAGCTGTTTAATAGCCATCACAAAATTTAGGCTGTAGTGTTTCAGAGCAGTTACATTCTGGCTCATGCTGGACAGATTCTACTAGATATCTTTGTGTGTATGTGTGCACATTCACAGACACATGTGTATGTCTATGTCTATGTGTATATACAGATAAGCATTTATACAAACATACCTATTATAAATAATATTTCAGATTCCAATCCAAAATAATATGGTACACTGAAGTATTCTTTTTCCTCTTCCGTGTTTACAGCTCCTTTCTCCAGCAATGAGAACCGTGGCTCCCCATACATTCTATATATTTACTTATTTGCACAATCTTAGAATACATGAATTTGGTCTCATAACAGGAAACATACCATTGATAAGAAATAAACCTACTAGAGTTCTCTACTTGTGATTCTTTTTCCCTCCTTTTTGGTAAACATTTGCAGTTATGCAATGAAATTCATACATATTAAGTGTAAAATTCAATGCGTGCACGCATGCTTATTCGCTAAGTCGTGTCTGACTGCAACCCGATGGACTGTGGCTTGCCAGGCTCCTCTGGCCATGGGATTTCCCAGGCAAGAATATTGGAGTGGGTTGCCATTTCCTTCTCCAGGGGATCTTCCCAACCCAGAGACTGAACCTGCATCTCCTGAATTACTGGCAGGTTCTTTACCACTGAGCCACAAGGGAAGCCTATAAAATTTAATACTTTTAAAATGCTTAAATTTTTGTCATGCCAGAAACTTGACTTATGCCTTTTATCGCTCAGTTATGCCCCAACCCACACAAAATATTTATATACTTTTGTTCAGTTCAGTTCAGTTCAGCCACTCAGTCGTATCCAACTCTTTGCGACCCCATGAATCTCAGCATGCCAGGCCTCTCTGTCCATCACCAACTCCCGGAGCTCACTCAAATGCATGTCCATCGAGTCACTGATGCCATCCAGCCATCTCACCCTCTGTTGTCCCCTTCTCCTCCTGCCCTCAGTCCCTCCCTGCATCAAGATCTTTTCAAATGAGTCAACTCTTCACCTGTCTCTTATACACATCTCCCTCCTTTTTGGTAAACATTTGCAGTTATGCAATGAAATTCATACATATTAAGTGTAAAATTCAATGCGTGCACGCATGCTTATTCGCTAAGTCGTGTCTGACTGCAACCCGATGGACTGTGGCTTGCCAGGCTCCTCTGGCCATGGGATTTCCCAGGCAAGAATATTGGAGTGGGTTGCCATTTCCTTCTCCAGGGGATCTTCCCAACCCAGAGACTGAACCTGCATCTCCTGAATTACTGGCAGGTTCTTTACCACTGAGCCACAAGGGAAGCCTATAAAATTTAATACTTTTAAAATGCTTAAATTTTTGTCATGCCAGAAACTTGACTTATGCCTTTTATCGCTCAGTTATGCCCCAACCCACACAAAATATTTATATACTTTTGTTCAGTTCAGTTCAGTTCAGCCACTCAGTCGTATCCAACTCTTTGCGACCCCATGAATCTCAGCATGCCAGGCCTCTCTGTCCATCACCAACTCCCGGAGCTCACTCAAATGCATGTCCATCGAGTCACTGATGCCATCCAGCCATCTCACCCTCTGTTGTCCCCTTCTCCTCCTGCCCTCAGTCCCTCCCTGCATCAAGATCTTTTCAAATGAGTCAACTCTTCACATCAGGTGGCCAAAGCATTGGAGTTTCAGCTTTAGCATCAGTCCTTCCAATGAACACTCAGGATTGATCTCCCTTAAGATGGACTGGTTGGACCTCCTTGCAGTCCAAGGGACTCTCAAGAGTCTTCTACAACACCACAGTTCAGAAGCATCAATTCTTTGGCGCTCAGCTTTCCTCACAATCCAACTCTCACATCCATACATGACCACTAGAAAAACTATAGCCTTGACTAGGTGAACCTTTGTTGGCAAAGTAATATCTCTGCTTTTAAATATGCTATCTAGTTTGGTGATATATATATATCCTGTTTTAGGATGCCATATAAATAAAATAATATTGAATATACTTTATTGTGTCTGGCTTTTTTTGCTTAATATAACATTTTAAAGTTTATCATGCTGTTGTGTAGAGCAATATCAATGCTTTTTTATTGCTCAGAATCATTCCATTTTGCTGAATATGTATTCCATTACAATATATATTCTTGCACCACACTTTTATGTATATTAATTTTCATTTATCTTAGAAAAGTACTTTGGAATGTATTCATGTTTACCTTAATAAAGATTTTTCAAATATGTTTCCATTTTCACTACTACCACCAATGAACAAGGATGCTAGTTGCGCTGCCTCAAGGTCAACATCTAGTGTTTCAAGACATTTTTGTTTGTTTGTGTTTGTCATCCCCGTCATATGACATGCTGTATCTTTGAGGGTTTCATTTGCATTTAGCGACAAATATGATGTTCAGTGTTATTTCATGAACTTACTGTTCACGGGAATGTTGTTATGGGCTGAGTGTGTCCCCCCAAAATTCATATGTTGAGTCTCTGCCCCTCACTTGGCTATATTTGGAGATGAGCCTCTAAGGAAGTAATTAAGNATCTCAAGATCAGAAAATTGACTTAACTACTCTCACATTATCAGAGTTGACCTGTGCAATAAAAATAGGTTCTTAAGGAAAGGGAGTGGCCTAGTCTTGGGGCAGGACAGGGCTTCCTCTAATGTATTTTTATCATCATATTAACAGTTATCATAACAAAATATAACCTTCAAGAAACTATTATAAAGGGATCATGCTTGGAGAATTTGTACTGAAATTATAGCCTTTGTCTATCTGATTCTAAAGCTTAAATATTTAACCATTGAATTCCATTTTCCTAAATTGTGGGGACCTAAATGGGAAACCTCGGAAAGCAAAGGGGCTAGCTTTGTGGTCGAAAACCTAAGATGGCACCTGGGGGAAGAGATGGGGGCGTGGTCTATGTTGTCTGTCAAAGTTTCTGATTGGCTCTCTTGATTTCTGTGCACGTAGACAGTGTGTGATCTCCATAGACTCCTGTTATAATGAAGGGACATGACAATTTGACCTTTAACGTGATTGGTGCAACTATGGAAAGTCCCTCCTAAAACCCTCCTGTTTGTCTATATAAGCTGGGAGTTTGCAACAATAAACCGGAACTGTCGATGGAAGCCCTGTCGAGTCTGATTGTCTCTCGCTCACCGAGGGGCTGGGTTGGTGGACAGCAGGCTCACCTCTCCTCGGGACCCCTCGGCTTTGCTGAGGAAAGTTCCACTGCCTCTACTCTTTCTGCGGAGCGCCCCCTGCACTAAATGATAAGCTGTGGAAAGCATTCTCCATCTTTGCTCACTCTTGTGTATTATCTCCTATATTAGAGGAGTTGCATATTTCCATAGTTTAAGTAACTCCAATTTAACTTCAAACTTAACTCACTTGGCTTTTTTTTTTTTAATTGCTCTAAATCAGCCAAAGTCTCAGTCACAGACACACTTCCAACAAATTGAATGAAAAAAAATGTGTGTAGAAAGTGTGTAAAATGATTCTACTAGATTATGTAGTTGTCTGTCTTTCTGTTTCCATCTGGATTTCTCTGTAACTCTTAGCTATTTTGTTTCAGAGAGTAGCATTTCCACACTTTACAAAATAATGGTCCTCATTCTTTTAAATGCTATTAATCTGTGGGCATTTCTGAGTATTTAAGACTTATTCTTAAAGAAACTATGTGCCTCATTTCACACTCTTCCCTTTAAAATATCCCGTGAAACAGGTGGTCCCTACTGTTGTAATTATAGTCTCTGGATTTCCTGGGTGCATTTCTTGGAACTACTTCCAGCAGTTTCAGAGGTGGAGGGAAAGAGAAATGAACAAGATAGTGTCCTCATCATGGAGGCCCAGGTCTGCCAGAAAAATCTACATCTCTGCCAATTTCACGCCTTTGATAGGCAGCATCATCTTCTTTCCATGAGAACAGGCATGAGAATCTTGCTAGGAAGAAAAAGAAATTTGAAAGGTAAGATTCCAGGCATAACCTCATATATTTTAGATCATAGTAACAGAACACTAAACAAACAATAATCCTAACAATAGTATACTTTGTGCAGTGAAAGTTGCTCAGTCATGTCTGACTCTTTGTGACCCCATGGACCATACAGTCCGTGGAATTCTCCAGGCCAGAATACTGGAGTGGGTAGCCTTCCCCTTTTTCAGGGGATCTTCCTAACCCAGGGATCGAATCCAGGTCTCCCACATTGCAGACCAGCTGAGCCACCAGGGAAGCCCAAGAATACTGGAGTGGGTAGCCTATCCCTTCTCCAGTGGATCTTCCTGACCCAGGAATCGAACCGGGGTCTCCTGCATTGCAGGTGGATTCTTTACCAACTGAGCTATCAGGGAAGCCCCTTATACTACACAGATATGCCAAATCCACCCTGGAATTAATTACTTCTGTTTTACCAGTGAAAAATCATCATCATTAACTCTCCCAAATCTGAAACATCTTGAGATTAGATCAAATCTAAGAACTTCTGAGAGATGGTCTAAGGCATAAAAGTAAATGCATTCTCTAGTATATTTTATTTTTGTAGCCTGAAACTACAAGGGAACAATTCAGATGATGAAAATATTACTGCTTATTGACTCAAAGAATTTGAAGTCACAAATACAAGATACAAGTGAGAAAGATCCAGTAGTGTCAAAATTCTAGAGAATATTTTGATTTTTAAACTTAAGGATGATTTAAATGGACTTCATAACAAAGATAGGCTTAAATAAAAATGTGAATGAATTAGCCATACTTTTGTGGGCTTATGAAATTATATATATATATATATAATTGGAGATGTTAGGTGAGAAAAATTTGTACACATGTTATCATTATTAATTGGTTTGAGTTTTTTAACATTTTGAATAGTGAATCATCTCATTTTGTTCTTTGCAAGCATTTTCTTACTTTGGTTTCTGAATAAGAATGGTCAAGAAACCATTTAGCAAAATTAAAGTGAAGTCGCTCAGTCGTGTCCGACTCTGGGACGCCATGGACTGTAGTCTACCAGGCTCCTCCATCCATGGGATTTTCCAGGCAAGAATACTGGAGTGGGGTGCCATTTCCTTCTCCAGGAAATCTTCCCGACCCAGGGATTGAACCTGGGTCTCCCTCATTGTAGGCAGATGCTTTACCGTCTGAGCCACCAGGTTGACAAATATATTTCCATTTAAAACTCAATCAAGTTCCAACAAGAAGGCTGAAACATGACTTATTTTAATAGAAAATAATTAATGTAATATAAATATTAGAGAACTGAATGAAGTGAAGAGAGGAACCTGAGGTATGGCAGATGCTGTGATAAAGGAAACAACTATTATTCCTAGTGTTGCGTGAACAAAGGGAAGAAGCTGGGACTGTTGAATGTACAGGCTTGGAGAAGTGGCTAAAGTCAGGTCTTTGAGAAAGACATACTGTTTGATGACTCCTTGTACCTCAAAATAGGTCCATGTAGAGGTGGGACTGAGACCACTGGTGAATGGTTGTACTACCCAAAAAATGGTGTTAAGAAATTAAAAGATGCTTGATCCTTGGAAGAAAAGTCATGACAAACCTAGACATCATGTTAAAAAGCAGAGACATCACTTTGCCAACAAAGGTCTATATAGTCAAAGTTATGGTTTTTCTAGTAGTCATGTATGGATGTGAGAGTTGGACAAGACTGAGAACCAGAGAATTGATGCTTTTGAGTTGTGGTGCTGGAGAAGACTCTTGAGAGTCCCTTGAACAGCAAGGATACCAAACTTGTCAATCCTAAAGGAAATCAACACTGAATATTCATGGAAAGACTGATGCCAAAGTTGAAGCTCTAATACTTTGACCACCTGATGTGAAGGACTGACTCATTGGAAAAGACCCTGATGCTGGGAAAGATTGAGGAAAGGAAGAGAAGGGGGTGACAGAGGATGAGATAAGTGGATGGCATAATCGACTTAATGGACTTGAGTTTGAACAAACTCAGGGAGATAATGAAGGACAGGGAAGCCTGACGTGCTAAAATACATGGGGTCACCAAGAGATGGCTGTCGACTGAGGGACTGAACAACAGCAACAAACACCCATTTTTATTAAGGGACTTGGTCAGTTGACACAGTCCAAGCTTTAGTTGATTGAAATCACAAGGGTCAGAAAAGGTTACCATCATCCCTTAGGTTCCAGTTGATCTGGTGGTTGAGCATTTCAGACTAATCTTTATCACTGAAATAGAACAATGAGTCTTTACAACTGATATATTATCTTTGCTATTGTTGCTTTTCTTGCCCAATAGCATTTCTGCATTATTTTGTCCCCTTAAGATCATTATTTATTGAGACTTGTTTAAGGGCAAGCATTATGGTCAGGCTTAGATCACAATATGGCTTTAGGCCAAAATGGCTTCTCTTATGTGAACAAAGTCATGCTGGTTCACTTTCCTGGGAGACCCCCTACTTTATCTACTTACAGTTGTTTCTAGACTAAAATCATAGCAAAAGAACTTGGAGGTGAACTCTCCTGAAGCTGAAACTCAAACTACTAAGGAGTAGGGGGTTGAACAGCTGATGTCTCATGGTGTAACAGAGTAGAAACCTGATTCCATATTGGATCTATTCCGTTAGCTCTATCTTTTGTTTTCAGTTGTCTGTGCTTAGCCATGCTGGCTCTTCACCTTTGTAAAGAATTATTACCTATAGCCTGAAATATACACAATAACCCTTTCTCAAGACTGCCTCCAAGACTTGACATTTAAAGATTTAACCATTTTTTGTTCATGTAGAGAAAAAAAAGTTGCAGAACAGAGACTAGCACTTATCTTATTGAAGGTTTATAGGAACACTGTGACTAGATCAGACAGCTGAAAGAACAACGAATTGTCATATCCCCTTCCATATCTGGCCAATACCAACACGTCTGCAACAACCAGCCACACCATCCCACTAATCTTTTAGTATAGAAGAAGCCTAAATTCTACCTCGTGTAAGAGGAGGGTGAAGAGGAGAGTGAAAAAGCTGGCTTAAAACTTAACATTCAAAAACTCTAAGATCATTTCATCTAGTCCCAAGATTTCATGGCAAATAGATGGCTAAAAAGTAGAAACAGTGACAGATTTTATTTTCTTGGGCTCCAAAATCACTGCAGATGGTGAATGCAGCCAGGAAATAAAAGATGCTTACTCCTTGGAAGAAAAGCTATGACAAACCTAAACAACATATTAAAAGGCAGACATCACTTTGCTGACAAAGGTCTGCATAATTAAAACTATGAAAGTGAAAGTTGCTCAGTCGTGTCTGACTCTTTGTGACCCCTTGGATTATGCAGTCCATGGAATTCTCCAGGCCAGAATACTGGAGTGAGCAGCCTTTCCCTTCTCCACAGGATCTCCCCAACCCAGGGATCCAAACCAGTTCTCCTGCATTGCAGGCAGATTCTTTATCAGCTGAACCACAAGGGGTTTTCCAGTATTCATGTTAGGATGTGAGAGTTGGACCATAAAGAAAGCCGAGCACTGAAAAATTGATGCTTTAGAATTGTAGTGCTAGAGAAGATTCTTGAGAGTCCCATGGAGGGTAAGGAGATCAATTTGGTCAATTCTAAATGAAATCGGTTCTGAATATTCACTGGAAAGACTAATGCTGAAGCTGAAGCTCCAATANTAAGGGACTTGGTCAGTTGACACAGTCCAAGCTTTAGTTGATTGAAATCACAAGGGTCAGAAAAGGTTACCATCATCCCTTAGGTTCCAGTTGATCTGGTGGTTGAGCATTTCAGACTAATCTTTATCACTGAAATAGAACAATGAGTCTTTACAACTGATATATTATCTTTGCTATTGTTGCTTTTCTTGCCCAATAGCATTTCTGCATTATTTTGTCCCCTTAAGATCATTATTTATTGAGACTTGTTTAAGGGCAAGCATTATGGTCAGGCTTAGATCACAATATGGCTTTAGGCCAAAATGGCTTCTCTTATGTGAACAAAGTCATGCTGGTTCACTTTCCTGGGAGACCCCCTACTTTATCTACTTACAGTTGTTTCTAGACTAAAATCATAGCAAAAGAACTTGGAGGTGAACTCTCCTGAAGCTGAAACTCAAACTACTAAGGAGTAGGGGGTTGAACAGCTGATGTCTCATGGTGTAACAGAGTAGAAACCTGATTCCATATTGGATCTATTCCGTTAGCTCTATCTTTTGTTTTCAGTTGTCTGTGCTTAGCCATGCTGGCTCTTCACCTTTGTAAAGAATTATTACCTATAGCCTGAAATATACACAATAACCCTTTCTCAAGACTGCCTCCAAGACTTGACATTTAAAGATTTAACCATTTTTTGTTCATGTAGAGAAAAAAAAGTTGCAGAACAGAGACTAGCACTTATCTTATTGAAGGTTTATAGGAACACTGTGACTAGATCAGACAGCTGAAAGAACAACGAATTGTCATATCCCCTTCCATATCTGGCCAATACCAACACGTCTGCAACAACCAGCCACACCATCCCACTAATCTTTTAGTATAGAAGAAGCCTAAATTCTACCTCGTGTAAGAGGAGGGTGAAGAGGAGAGTGAAAAAGCTGGCTTAAAACTTAACATTCAAAAACTCTAAGATCATTTCATCTAGTCCCAAGATTTCATGGCAAATAGATGGCTAAAAAGTAGAAACAGTGACAGATTTTATTTTCTTGGGCTCCAAAATCACTGCAGATGGTGAATGCAGCCAGGAAATAAAAGATGCTTACTCCTTGGAAGAAAAGCTATGACAAACCTAAACAACATATTAAAAGGCAGACATCACTTTGCTGACAAAGGTCTGCATAATTAAAACTATGAAAGTGAAAGTTGCTCAGTCGTGTCTGACTCTTTGTGACCCCTTGGATTATGCAGTCCATGGAATTCTCCAGGCCAGAATACTGGAGTGAGCAGCCTTTCCCTTCTCCACAGGATCTCCCCAACCCAGGGATCCAAACCAGTTCTCCTGCATTGCAGGCAGATTCTTTATCAGCTGAACCACAAGGGGTTTTCCAGTATTCATGTTAGGATGTGAGAGTTGGACCATAAAGAAAGCCGAGCACTGAAAAATTGATGCTTTAGAATTGTAGTGCTAGAGAAGATTCTTGAGAGTCCCATGGAGGGTAAGGAGATCAATTTGGTCAATTCTAAATGAAATCGGTTCTGAATATTCACTGGAAAGACTAATGCTGAAGCTGAAGCTCCAATATTTTGGCCACCTGATGCAAAGAACTGACTCACTGGAAAAGACACTGATGCTAGGAAAGATTGAGAGCAGGAGGAGAAGGGGGTAAAAAAGGATGAGATGGTTGGATGGCATCACTAACTCAAAGTACATGAGTTTAAGCAAACTCAAGGAGATAGTGAAGGACAGGGAAACCTGGTGTGCTCTAGTTCATGGGATTGTGAAGAGTCAGGCACAACTGAGCAACTGAACAAAGCAAGATGGTTCTTTGTGTAGCTGGTCTGTCATCTTCTCACTCTGCTCAGTTTCCAGATAAAGACACTATTCCTTGCTCCAGCACTTCCTTTCTTAATTTACTGGCCTGTCCTGCGGTGAGATGTATGAGCCTGGACTTGGTAGCAAGAGTTTCTCAGTGAAAGACTTAGAGTGACACATTCCAGTACATGTAAATTACCTGCAAGACACAATTTCTCTCACTGTTACTCCTATTTAATAATATTAATTCATGATGATGCAACATGTCTCTTATCTTGCATATCTTAACATACTTCAGACAATTGGAAATTAAGATATTCCACAAAGATAGCGTGTCCCTGAACATTCATGAAATTAATCTTCCACCATCTGCTCTACGTGTGTCTTATTTTCTAAATTTATTTTTAATTGGAAGATAATCACTTTACAGTATTGTGTTACCTTCTGCCATATAATGGCATAAATCAGCCATAAGTACACATACTTCCCCTTCCTCCTGAACTTTCCCTTCCACTCCCCACCACATTGTACCCATCTAGGTTGTCACAGAGCCCCAGGTTGGGCTTCCTGTGACCATACAGCATCTTCACACTGGCTGTCTATTTTACTCATGGTAGTGTGTATATGTGAATGCTGCTTTCCCAACTTGTTGCACCCTCTCCTTCCCCCACTATGTCCAAAGTCTGTTCTTTATTTCTGTGTCTCTATTTCTGCCCCGCAGATAGGTTCATCAGTACCATTTTTCTAGATTCCCTATAGATGCATTAATATATGAAATTTGTTTTTCTTTTTCTGACTTACTTCACTCTGTATAATAGGCTCTAGGTTCATCCACCTTACTAGAACTGACTCAAATGTGTTCCCTATTCTGGCTGAGTAATATCCCACTGTGTATATGTACCAAAACTTCTTTATCCATTCACCTGCTGATAAACATCTAGATTGCTCGCATGTCCTACTATCATAAACAGTGCTGTTGTTAACACTGGGGTACACATGCCTTTTCAATTATGCTTTTTTCATTGCTGTTTCCTGCTCCTCTAGTCTGATTGGCACACTGTCATAAGTGTAGTGGACACTGTCAAGATATCTGAAAAATTTATTATGAGTGACAATAAGAGAATTCTTATTGCAATGATGCAAGTTTAGGAGGTAAATTGTGGGATAAAATTAAGCTGCCTTTAATGAAGAAAATTTGAAAACTGGAACAGAGGGGGAAAAAGCGTTTGCTAGGTACGTGGCTGCATTCTAGGTACCAGAAAATGTGTTGATTAGCTCCTAAATTTACCTTTCCACATCTGAAATAGTAGTACCATTTGGAGTTGTCACTTAATTAAGTTTATGATAATCGCAGTAGGTTTTGGAGGTCCTTCTCCCTTTCACATAGGCTAATTAGGAAAACTAAATGGGGTGTGGTAGATATCAGCACTTATGAATATTTTGAGTTCTGGTTGGTGCTGTTGAACTATGCAATTTTCCTAGGAACACAATACAGTTTTTTCTTTTATTATTCTAATAAAGGAAAGGAAGTTCCAGGGCCTTCCATTTAGTTCTTCCTTTCACAGCCCTCAGTCAATGGGTCAGAGACAATATGTGGATTCTTATATTTGTTATATCTATTAAAATTATTCATTCAAAAAGTGAGAAAATATGCATAGGATTTATTGATAACACTATTGAGCCTACTTTGATTAAAAAATGAACCAAAACTCCATTTATTGCCTAAATTTTATTTGCCCCTAATTAACTGATAGCCTGCTGTCACATTTGGGTTTCCCAAAAATTGTTAGATCAAATATAATGTCTACTGATCTTGATAAGTAACAAGTTTTCCCATTTCCCTTTATTAAAGGGTCTCCTGTCCTCTGGGGCAGGTATGCAGTCATATCTATATACATACTTGTATCAGAATGTCAGGATCTATTGTTAAGGAGAAGAGATACCCCCATTGGTCAGTGAAGGTTTTTTAACTGGCATAATCTGAATTTGAAGTGAATAGCCATGATTCTCCATGATGGTGTTGAAAAATCACCAGGACTGCAGTTTTCACTTTTTAAAAAAAATGTGGATGAATTAATCACAATTAGGCCAACCATACATTCCTAGCGACATCAAAATTTGTTAGCAACCTCACTATAGGTCCAAACAGTCTAATTTCTACTGCATCCTTAATGTTTGTTATGGTAAATATCCTGACGTCGTCCATGGTGATATGCTATCCATTATCCTTTGTCTCCCTGGGATCGTATCATACCTTTTGAAATAAGGGAGTTAATTTCCATCCTTATGTACAATCTAGATAGTGAAGCTACCATAGAGCCTACAAAGGATATGAATGCTCTCATCATTAATGAATTTCTCAGTGCCTTAGTGAAACTGTTACCTTCTAAGTACTCATGGGGAATGTAGTGGGAAAATGATGAAATGCAGGCCTTGAATGTTGATTCTATACCACATTTCTATCTCCCTGAACTTTGTGTTCCTTCCTTTACATGATTCTGTAGAAGTTCTAGCCTATTGGTAACATTAAATGAGGGAGAACATTAAGTGCAAGTTTAATCAACCATCAGAATTGTTATAAACTTCTGCATATGTATATATATGTGTTGGCTTAAAGCTCAACATTCAGAAAACGAAGATCATGGCATCGGGTTCCATCACTTCATGGCAAGTAGATGGGGAAACAGTGGCTGATTTTATTTTTCTGGGCTCCAAAATCACTGCAGATGGTGATTGCAGCCATGAAATTAAAAGACGCTTACTCCTTGGAAGAAAAGTTATGACCAACCTAGACAACATATTAAAAAGCAGAAACATTACTTTGTCAACAAAGGTCCATCTAGTCAAGGCTATGGTTTTTCCAGTAGTCATGTATGGATGTGAGAGTTGGTCTGTGAAGAAAGCTGAGCACGGAAGAATTGATGCTTTTGAACTGTGGTATTGGAGAAGACTCTTGAGAGTCCTTTTGACTGCAAGGAGATCCAACCAGTCCATCCTAAAGGAGATCAGTCCAAGGTGTTCATTGGAAAGACATGCTGAAGCTGAAACTCCAATACTTTGGCCACCTGATGCGAAGATCTAACTCACTGGATAAGACCCTGATGCTGGGAAAGATTGAAGGGAGGAGGAGAAGGGGACAACAGAGGATGAGATGGTTGGATGGCATCACCGACTCAATGGACATGGGTTTGGGTGGACTGTGGGAGTTGGTGATGAACAGGGAGGCCTGGCATGGAGGCCACTTCATGGGGTTGCAAAGAGTCGGATGCTACTGAGTGACTGAACTGAACTGACCATAGGTAAGTATATGGTAGAATTTCAAGATAATAAGCGTTACCCCATAGGTCAGCTCTCCAGATAAACTAGGACTTCACACAAGAAACAGCTAGACTACACAGACACAAGAGGGTAGGCTGCTTCTATTGGAAAAAGAGAACTTAGGGCTTGATAAACTCACTGCAACTTGAAAATATTCTAAGTCAAACTGCATTTAATATTCTGTTTTATATACATATATATACACACACACATGCTGTTACTGCTGCTAAATTGCTTCAATCGTGTCTGACTCTGTTTGACCCCATAGATGGCAGCCCACCAGGCTCCTTTGTCCCTGGGATTTTCCAAGAAGAATACTGGAATGTGTTGCCATTTCATTCTCCACATATATATACACGTATATATATGTGTGTGTATATATATATATATATAAAATAGAATACTACACAGCCACTTTTTTCATAAAAAAATATGAAATACTGCCATTTGTGATGGGTATTCTGCCAAGTGAAATAAGTCAGGTGGAGAATGACAGGTACTATATACTTTCACTCTCATGTGGGATATAAAAAGCATAAAAATAAAAAAGTAAATAACCAAACCAAACAGAAACAAACATGTAGTTACAGGGAACCAAAGCCATGATTCCTGGAGTAGAAGGATTAAGGGAAGGACAAAATGGGTAAAAAAGGGTCACCTGCATGGTGATAGATGGAAACTAAATTTTTTTGGGTGAACACACTCCCCTGTGTACAGATGTAGAAATATAAGGTTGTATTCATGAAACATATAATGTTATAAACCAGTGTTATACCAGTATGTGCTAAGTCACTTCAGTTGTGTCTGACTCTTTGCGACCCTATGGACTATAGCCCACCAGGCTCCCCTGTCCATGGGATTTTCCATGCAGGAATACTGGAATGGGTTGCCATTCCCTTCTCAGGGGATCGTCCCAACCCAGGGATCGAACCCATGTCTCTATGTCTCCTGCATTGGTAGGCGGGTTCTTTACCACTAGTGCCACTTGGGAAGCTGGTTACCCCAGTAAATCTTATTTAAAAGAATAAGGGCCCACCAGAAGTATCCTTCCCTGATAGCTCAGAATCTGCCTGCAATGTGAGAGGCCAGTTGAATACACAACACTGTATTCAAGCCCAATGACACAGATGAACAAATCCCAAATTCCCGTCTTCCAGGATTTGTTTTCTGGGACCATTTTCACCAATTTCTGTATTGTTCAGATTCTAGTCAAGATAGAAAACAATTCAGATAACTGAAAAGGCAAAAAGAGATCTCTGAAGTATGACTGAAGTTTTAGCTTAAATAACTAACACCCCTAGGACCTGGGAAAGCAGAGGAAGATGAGAGAAAAGGGGCTCCACACAGCTGAAACTCAGTCTTCTGAGGAAGAGGTAGACCAGACGGGACCTAGTGTCTCAGAATCTCAGTGAAGCACAGCCTTCAAGATGGAACTCCAAGGACACCTCCAAGATATTTTCAGAGGGGCACTTGAGGCATAATTTTGTAGTGTGGGGGGAAAAAATAAGCAAACTGTAATTAACCACTGATATCAAAACCAGCTACCACAGTGAGGATGAATTGTTTCTGTGGTGACACAAATATTAAGTAGCAAGTTCATTCATGATTCTCCTCTCACAGACTCTATCTAGCTCCCCCTGTTGGTTGAGCCTAACAAATAGCAGTCAAAAGAGAGATGTAATTTGCACAGCCCCGCAGCCTAGCTTTACAGAATATAAAAGGGCAGGTTTTAAAGGGAGAGGTTGTTCAGTCACTCAGTCATGTCCCACTCTTTGCAACCCCATGGACTGCAGACTGCCAGGCTCCTCTGTTCTCTACTATCTCTGGGAGTTTGCTTCAACTCATGTCCATTGAGTAGGTGATGTGTAATCACCATATGCTGAATAAATCAAATAATCCCAATATCAAGGCAAACCACAGGTGTTACCTGAAAACAAGAATTAAAAGGTATATTTTGGCAGGAACTCAAGGCTTCGTTAATCTGAAGATAGCTTCCATATTAATGTGTAAGGAGGATTTTTTTTTCTTTATGATAACATAACTGAGAATAAAATAATTATGTGCTTTTAAAAAACTCATCCTAATTAAAATGACATGAATTTTATGGTAATAAAATTGTGAGATTCTGGAACTGGTGACTAAGAGTATTTGCTGCATTTCTGTGCATGAGATATTTAAGAAAAGAATATGCCATCTGGATAAGGAGAATGAGATGTGGAAGAAGGAGCAGGTTCTCTGGATGACCTTTAGAATTCCCTCCCCACTCTTATTAGCATTTTTGGTATGTTTTTCTAAAGATCAATTTTGATTTCACATCATTTTTTAAATATCTGTCCTTATCACTAGTAGGACCTGCATTTGCATAGGGCTTGAAACTTTTTTAAAAAGTTCATACATGTAAACGTTTTCTGTGGCTGACATAACAGATTATCACAGATTTAGTGGCATAAGCAGTACAACTTTATTAGGAAGTCAAAAGTCTGAATGATTCTCACTAGACTAAAATTAGAGCATTGGCCTGACTGTGTTCCTTGCCAGGGGCTCTGGAGGGAAAGAAATTTTCTTGTCATCTTTAGCTCTAGAGACCACCACATTCCTTGGCTTAGAACTCTCTTTCGCCATCTTAGAAGCCAACAACTTTGTATCTCATTGACTNAATTTAGTGGCATAAGCAGTACAACTTTATTAGGAAGTCAAAAGTCTGAATGGTTCTCACTAGACTAAAATCAGAGCATTGGCCTGACTGTGTTCCTTGCCAGGGGCTCTGGAGGGAAAGAAATTTTCTTGTCATCTTTAGCTCTGGAGACCACCACATTCCTTGGCTTAGAACTCTCTTTCGCCATCTTAGAAGCCAACAACTTTGTATCTCATTGACTGTTCTATATACTCCTTGCTCCCACTGACCACATCCAGTCAACTTTAAGGACTCTTGTGATTAGATTAGACAGGCCTGGATAATCTGTATTTCTAGGTCCTTGTGTTAATCACTTGTGCAGAGTCCCTTTTCCAATGTAAATCAGTATATTCACAATTTCTAGGGATTAGGACAAGGACATCTTTGGGTGTCATTATTCTGACCACCAAAACACTTACTGCCTTTTTGAGCTTCATAGTCATCTCATAGGAAGGCAAGGCAGGTATTTTATGGGTATAGTTATCCTGACATAGACAAATTCGGAAATCTACTCAACATCACATTTCAAGCTAATTGCAAGAGCAGAACATGTATGTAAATTTCACACATCAATTTGTTTTTTGTAATGATGTCATGGATCATAACTGTCAACATTTAGAATTACAAGGCCCAGTTCTCTAAAACACAGATGAGGAAACAGAAGCCTAAAGAGTTAGTGCCGTACTGTATATCACATAGTAACGCATGTTGGACTTAGTATTTCAAGAAAGTGCCAGAAAGAAAAGCAAAAAATCTGTATTTATTACACCAATTTGCCCATACAAAATTGCTTGGTATCTTTGTAAACTATTTTAAACATAAAATTCACAGCCAACATTTCTTTGGGCATCTGGGCACATGTCCACATGTGGACTAGCTGCAGAATAGGCTTCACGTGCACAGAACTGGCTCAGGCCTGAATGTTTCATTCCTTTCTTTTTTTTTTTTAGCATTTTTGGACTTTAACCAAATTGTTTAAGACTCAATCTGTGTGTAACCAATATGTTGAGCAAGCACGACTCCTGACATAATCAAAACACAACTTTATTTTTGTCTCTCACCATCCTTCTAAAATGTGTTCAGTTGTGATAATGTTTCTCTGCTTTTGGTTGAAAACTTCAAGTCCATGACATTTTTGCTTGCTTCTTTTGGTTAAAATATCCTGGAGCTATTTTAAGAAACAAACTGGCCCTAATTCAGAAATCAGAATGCCCAGTTCAAGCTAATAATGCAAACTTTGGGTTTTGACTTAGCATTACAATGTTCTCACCTTCCCAGCCTGCAGAAGCCTGCGTTTCCTGCAGAAGTCTACAGTAGGAAAGAAGAGCAAGGTTGACTTCTTTCGCATTTCCTTACCTTGTGCTTTCACTGCCCTCACTCCACCTCACTAGATAGTTTTGACCCCTACACAGTTGGAGCAGGGTGAGGGTGGAGTGAAAAAGAAAAATGAAATTCTTGTTTAAACGGTAGTTTTGTGAGCTGGTTTTCTGCTCCCTGGGCTTGGCAATTGTTTAGAGCTGATCTTTTCTCTTTGAATGCTGTTAGAGTCTAGAGTTTCTTTACTGGGTCCCTCTGTCCTAGATCTCATACCCTGGGCATCATATTGTGGGTGGGGACTTGCCCTAATTTCAGTAACCCTAAATAACCATGGTTACTTCTTGGTTTTTTTGCTACAGGGCTTTGAAACTTTTTCCTGAACTGTCTTGGTGGCACTTCTAAACTGGATCTAAGGTGACTCCAGGTTAGATGTTTTTCTCCCACATGCCCCACCTTTGGGCCAAAAGGCCTTTGTACTGATCTATTCTTGGGGTGCAGGTTACTTGTAAGAAAACCACAAAACAGTTCTTCCTGGATCATAGGATTTCACTGGTAAGAGAGACTGAAATCTTTGATCACAGACATCATATATCAGGTTTCCTATGGCCTCAGGAACACATACACACCTGGTGGTGGTGGTTTAGTTGCTAAGTTTTGTCTGACTCTTGTGACCCTATGGACTGTAACTAGAGGCTCCTCTGTCCATGAGATTTTCCAGGCAAGAACACTGGAGTGGGTTGCCATTTCCTTCTCCAGAGGATCTCCCCAACCCAGGGATCAAACCCGACTCTCCTGCACTGCAGGTAGATTCTTTACCAACTTAGCTACTGGGGAAGTCCTTATGTATATATTATCTAGTTGAAAGAGTCAAGAGTTGTAGAACTAAAGACTTTTCTTTGAACATTTGCATATATCAATTTGGAAAGGTACTTTGGAATTTTCCATCTATTTACCTAGTTACTTAGTGGAAATACCACCTTTAATTAACTTTTCCATGTGATTCATTGCCAACTTACTAAAATCCGTATCCTGGATCAGTGAGTCTGAGAGTTTTGTGTGCATTCGAATCCCCTGTAAATTTTGTAAACTTTCTATTTCTGATTCAGTGAGTCAGGTGAGGACAAATAAGTTATATTTCTTAAAGTTCCCCGGTGGTTCTGGGGACCACACATTGAGTCCCACTCTCTGCTATAGCATAAGAGGATGCCTATGTATCTCTGCTTTGGTCCTGCTTAGGAGTTAACATTTGAGACATATAGAAAAGTCACAAGTATAAAATTTCTATATATAAAAGATTTAATAAAAGTAACCCTTCCTACCATCTTTGCTGATCATAGTGTTATATTCAAAGTTAGGAACTTTGTTTCCAAATTGTAAATGAATTTATACAGCAGCATAATTGATTTTATCAATTTGCTATTTATTTTGTTTAATAAATTTGTCTATTGATCACCTGTATGTACCACATATTGTATCACTTTTTCAAAGTGTGACCTCTGGACTGCAGGCATGGAGCAGAGGTTCTTTGGAATGAATCAGAATCACCTGGAGGGTTTCCTAAAACACAGATGGCTGAGCTCCACCCCCAGAGTTTCTAATCTAGTAGGACGGGGGTGAAGCATGAGAATTTACATCTCCAACAGATTTCCAGTCATTACTAAGCAAATGTCAATAGACACTTCTAAATTGTCTTGAAATGTTAAGTAAGCATTTCTACTTGCTCTTTCCAGTTTTTTTTTTTTTAAGGAAAAATAGTATATTTTTTTAAAAGTGAAAGTCTCCATGTAAATTATTTGAGATTATTTGCCAACCAGAAAAAGGCTTATTGTAGCAGCACAGAACATACCACCTTTGATGAGGAAAAGCTGCAAATATAGTTCACAGGTCATTGTATTTGCAGTGTTCTCTTTTTTCTCATTATTCTCTTTCTCCCAATTAGCTTTTTGAAAATCAAGTGAAGAGCTGTAGCTGACAATGATGGGCAAGGATTTCTCTTAACTAGTTAATAAAAGTGAATCCTCACCTAAAAAGGTTATATTCTTGTTGGCAATGATTAAAATCCAGTGGTGTATTTAAAAGGTTCCAGTGGATACACAGAGCAGAAGAGCACTCTGATATCTTAGAGTTCTGACTGTAGCCAAAGCATAAGAATACCCCCACCATTGAAAACAAGTGTAAAACAGGCAATAACAAAAATTATTATTTTAGAAGTTCTTAGAAATAAACTGTGGACAGAGGACAAAAAGGCTATAATTTACCCAATGAGTTGAACTCCATATTTCCAGATTTTGTTTCTGAATCCATTTGCCAATTCATGCTTGGGGAGTTTCCCTAAAAGAAGTCACACTGGGTCAAGGAGACAAACACTTGGGTTTGGAGTGGACCAAAAACAAAACAAAACAAAACTGGGACATTAAAGGAAGATACCACACAGAAAGGATCCACATAAAGTAAGTAAAAAAAACTATGCATGTTACCTCCTCTTTAGCAATTCATGATTTGCACATTGCAGGATAAAACTTCAGGAAAATCAGCAGAAAATCAGCTTAAGGATTAAAAAGCTGAACTGCACAGTGATCCATTGGATCATCAAAAAAGCAAGAGAGTTCCAGAAAATCATCTGCTTTATTGACTATGTCAAAGCCTTTGGCTGTGTGGATCACAACAAACTGTAGCAAATTCTTAATGGGATGGGAATACCAGAAGACCTGACCTGCCTCCTGAGAAATCTGTAGGCAGGTCAAGAAGCAACAGTTAGAACTGGACATGAAACAACAGACCGGTTCCAAATTGGGAAAGGAGTATGTCAAGGCTGTATATTGTCACCCTGCTTATTTAAATTATATGCAGAGTACATCATGCAAAATGCCGGGCTGGATGAAGCACAAGCTGGAATCAAGATTGCCAGGAGAAATATCAATAACCTAAGATAAACGGAAGACACCACAGTTATGGCAGAAAGCAAAGAAGAACTAAAGAGCCTCTAGATGAAAGTGAAAGAAGAGAGTGAAAAAGTTGACTTAAAAGCTCAACATTCAAAAAACAAAGATTATGGCATCCAGCCCCATCACTTCATGGTAGGGGAAACAATGGAAATAGTGAGAAACTTTATTTTGAGGGGTTCCAAAATCACTGCAGATGGTGACTGCAGCCATGAAATTAAAAGATGCTTGCTCCTTGTAAGAAAAGCTTTGATCAACCTAGACAGCATGTTAAAAAGCAGAGACATTACTTTGCCAGTAAAAGTCTGTNATGAAAAAGCTGACTTAAAGCTCAACATTCAAAAACAAAGATTATGGCATCCAGCCTCATCACTTCATGGTAGGGGAAACAATGGAAATAGTGAGAAACTTTATTTTTGGGGCTTCCAAAATCACTGCAGATAGTGACTGCAGCCATGAAATTAAAAGATGCTTGCTCCTTGTAAGAAAAGCTTTGATCAACCTAGACAGCATATTAAAAAGCAGAGACATTACTTTGCCAGTAAAAGTCTGTCTAGTCAAAGCTATGGTTTTTCCAGGAGTCACGTATGAATGTGAGTTGGACTATAAAGGAAGCTGAGTGCAGAAGAATTGATGCTTTTGAACTGTGGTGTTGGAGAAGACTCTTGAGAGTCCCTTGGACTGCAAAGAGATCCAACCAGTCCATTCTAAAGGAGATCAGTGCTGAGTATTCATTGGAAAGAATGATGGTGAAGCTGAAGCTCCAATATTTTGGCCACCTGATGTGAAGAATTGATTCACTGGAAAAGATCCTGATGCCGGGACAAATTGAAGGTGAGAGGAAAAGGGGACAACAGAGGATGAGATGGTTGAATGGCGTCACCAATGTGATGGACATGACTTTAAGCCAGCTCTAGGATTGGTGATGGACAGGAAAGCCTGGCATGCTGCAGTTCATGGGGTCACAAGGAGACGAACATGACTGAGTGACTGAACTGAACTGAAGAGTGATTTCAGCCACCATATAGTTCTGGGGAAACAAAAGTTCAAGACCCATTAAAGTTGAGTGATCCTTTCCATGTGTGTGTGTGTTTTTTTTTTTTTTTTTGAGATCCCAGGACTGCTTCTTTTAGTAAGTAAAAACTAAGTACAATACGAAAATAAAATCAAATATCATGGAATATTTGAAAAATATGGTTAATAAACTTGGCCACTGGATGTGAAGAACTGATTATTAGGTTAATTTAATAAACTTAGATAACATATTCAACCTAGATAGCATATGCAACCTAGATAGCATTCAAAAGCAGAGACACTACTTTGCCAACAAAGGTCCGTCTATTCAAGGCTATGGCTTTTCCAGTGGTCGGGTATGGATATGAGAGTTGGACTGTGAAGAAGGCTGAGCACCAAAGAATTGATGCTTTTGAACTGTGGTGTTGGAGAAGACTCTTGAGAGTCCCTTGGACTGCAAGGAGATCCAACCAGTCCATTCTAAAGGAAACCAGTCCTGGGATTTCTTTGGAAGAAATGATGCTAAAGCTGAAACTCCAGTACTTTGGCCACCTCATGTGAAGAGCTGACTCACTCTGATGCTGGGAGGGATTGAGGGCAGGAGGAGAAGGGGACAACCGGGGATGAGAAGGCTGGATGGCATCACCGGCTCGATGAACGTAAGTTTGAGTGAACTCCGGGAGTTGGTGATTGACAGGAAGGCCTGGCGTGCTGCAGTTCGTAGGGTTGCAGAGTCAGACACGACTGAGCAGCTGAACTGAACTGAACTGAACTACACCAAAATCACTGCAGATGGTGACTGCAGCCATGAAATTAAAAAATGCTTACTCCTTGGAAAAAAAATTATGACCAACCTAGGTAGTATATTCAAAAGCAGAGACATTACTTTGCCGACTAAAGTCCGTCTAGTCNACACACACACACACACACACACACACACATCACATACCCGCGATATTTTAATTACATCATTCTCTGCTGATGCTGGGACACACACTGTTCCCAAGGTAAGGTCAAGATGCCAACTCGCTGAGACTAAGAGGAGAAGCCAACTCATCCCTATTCTCCAAACTGAAAATGACCAGAGAAGGGGATTTAAAAAAGAAAGAAACAGCCACAGAGACTGACAGAAACAATAAAACAGGAATAGGAAATCCCCAACACAGTGACCACTCCGCTGGCCGCCCCCACGGGAGGGGCACTCGGGCTCAGCGCAGAGCCGGGCGGCTGCTGGCGCGCAGAGCGCGCGGAGGCGAGGAGCGGGCGGCGGCGGCGCGGGCGAGCCCAAGGGGAGGGTCGGTGGCTCATCCAGTCCCCGCAGCCACCCGCGCGCAGCGCAGCTCGGGAGCGGGACGCGGCGCTCGGAGCCCCGGCAGCGCCCACCCTTCCTCCCGCGTCGCGCGCCAGCGCCCGCTCCGCCCGCGACTTCAGTTCGGCTCCACCCCCGCGTGGCGGCGGCTCGCTCTGTCCGAATCCGTGCTCGGCACCAACCCAGCCCGGGCAAGCGGCCGCCACCTGCCTCGCGCCGCCACGGCCCGCCCCCACCGCGGCCCAACTTGGATGGAGTTGGGGTCCTGAGCGCCTGCACCTCGCAGCCGGCCAGCTGAGAGCCTTGCACGGCCGCCTCTGGTCCGGGACCCCTTCTCCGCTCCTCTCCGCTCCCGCGATGGGAAAAGTTGGCGTCGGCGGCGTCTCCCCAGCCGGGCTGAGCGCGCTCCTCGCGGGCGCGGGGCTCTTGGTCCTCTGCGCCCCAGGCTCCTGCGGCGGCGGCTCCTGTTGTCCCCCGCGGCATCCCAGCGCGGCTCCACGCTGGGCTCCGACCCCAGGGGGGCTTCCTCACCAGGGACCGCGAGGCAGAGCTCCTGCTACGCCCCTGCCCCAACTCGGACGCCCCCTGTTCGCAGTGGCCCCCGGAGACCGAGCGCTGTCCCTGGAGCGGGCCCCGGGCGCTGGGGCGTCGGTGGCGGTTGCTCCCCGCTCTGGCCGGAAGAGACGGAGTGGAGAGGATCGAGAGAAGGCTGAGCGAGGAGAGGGGACGAGTAGAAGCCCTCGCGGAGCGCTAAGGGACAGAGGGCAGCACGAGCCTGGGACTTTGGAGCGGGACCCGGACAAAGCCACTCGCTTCCGGCTGGAGGAGCTGAAACTGACCAGCACCACCTTCGCGCTGACGGGCGACTCAGCACACAACCAAGCCATGGTCCACTGGTCTGGCCACAACAGCAGCGTGAGTAAAATGGGACTGAGGGCGAAGGGGTGAAAGACGGAAAGGGTTAAAGTCAACTGTGTGATCTGATGGAGAATTTGGGGAAATGGGGTTTGGGGACTTGAAAGATGCTGCAAATTAGTCCTCCCTGCCCTTCTCCCCAAGGAGTTAAATGCCACCAACTAGGTGATTACCTCCCACCCCTTTCCCAGCAACACCGGAGCCCTCTCCAAACCTCTAACAGAGCTTCTTACAGGGCAGGCAGGTCTCTCTTTCCTGTTTCTTTGGTCTCATTGGTGTAGGATGGAGCCAAGACCAGGCAAACAGAGGGGGTTATAGTATTCTGAATGCAGAAATGAAAGGGTTAAATTTCCAGGCAGCCTCCTGTTCCCTCAAGTGACTTTCCTTTTGCTTGCTAGACTTAAGGTTGAGAGCAAGTAAGATTTTTTTTAAAAGTCTTTATTTGTTGCCTTTTAATTTAATTTTTGTGTAGAGCTCCTAACCTTCTTGCTAGCACGGAAGAGAAATTCAGTGGATAATGAGCTGTCCTTAATTCATTCTGTTTCTGGGGACCAAGTGGATGCAAGTTTCAGGATGGGAACTCTCCAGCATCTTCTAACAGCATCAGCCAGTGTGTTGGGAGAGCTGGGGCTTTCCAGCCTGTGAATGAGTGGTTGTTCTCCGACTTGATCGGTCCCAGGAAGATCAGATATATCTCTGTGACAACAACTCCCTGTTCTCCTCCATTGCTTGACCTCCTGTAGTGAAGAGCTCAAATAAAGACTTCACTCTTGCTTTATTAAAGAAGGAGAGGAATTGCTGGATTTCCAGGAGGCTGATACTTGGGAGAGGAGCATGGTTGCAAGTCCATGAGCTGTGGCCAAGTCAGGGAAGGTCTTAGATTTTTGGAAAAACCTGAGTGTCTGGAATCTGAGGGAGCTATTCCAACTTAAACTGCACCTAGAAACTTCAAGGAGCTGAAATAGTTAAGAAAGAGCTTTGGTGGCAATAACTGTAGGTGATTTAAAAGTATGGAAACTTCTCCATGTTGCTGTTAAGCAGACAAGAGCATAGAAACCAAGGACGGTAAAATGAAAAAGAAAAACCAAAGTTTCAGCTTCTATCGGATTACCGAGATTGTCGTATTTGTACTATGCACAAGCTGCGCATCCTGGTACATTTCAAAATGTTTTCAGTTGTGATGTAATTGCCGGAAACCTTCCCAGGGAAGTGCCACTTTAGTAAATTCTGTTCATTGTCAGCTTTTTTAATGTGAGTTGTGAACATTTAAAAATAAGAGCCTATCATTATGGATTCCTTGGGTACATAGACATAAATTGTATTAAATCAAATTGTGATAAATAATATTTTGTATCATATCTCTGAGAATATCATCATGGCTTTCCCGACCGTTTAGCCTTTATGACCTAAGCTGTGGTGCCCAGGACTGGTTTAATTAAATAATTGAAACTGAAATTCTTTTCATTCAAGTTCTGGAGACACTTGCTCTCATTCCTTACCTTAACTATCATATCTTTCATATCATAATCACTAAACTTAATCCCCCAATTTGAACTTGAATCTTCTTAAACTGATTAAATAACTTTTGCTCTGTTTTAAGTGATTAACTCAAAGCCCTCAGCTTTAAGACGAGATTTTAAACACATCAGACGTATTAGATCTTGTATCAAGAAGTAAAGGACCTTGGACTCAAAATATTTCTGGCTTTTGATGTAATTCAAGCTGTAAAATATCACTCACTCATTAGACCTCTACTTTAGTTCACCTCTTGAAAGATCTTGGAAAGAGCAAGGAAACGAGAGTACATCTTTGGCAAATTTTAGACTCCATTTAAGAAATGCTGCCAAGCCCTGCTGGCCCTTTTTAAATGGTGTTTATAAACCGAGCCAGGCTTATGGGTCAGGGCTTGGATAGGTGACATGTAAAGAAATTGGAGATGATGTAGGAAATAATCAAAGTGCTAAAAGTTGGAGCATTGAAATCATGTAAACTAATGAGATATCTATCCTAAATCTTCATTCTACAAGGTCACACCTTCCATCCCTGCCCACTTACATGCAAATTGTTGCAGTTCTTTTCTCAGTGTATACATATAGGTAGTAGAGGAAGAGAAGCAGTGTTTGATCAGGATTTGCCACAAAGCCATCCCAGATTCCTAGGAGAGAGAAAGTTTAAAATATTTTTTAAAGTAAGGAAGGTGGAAAGAAACTTTTCTGGGCAACTTTGTGATGTGAAAAGCAGAGTGGAGACCCGAGTTCTAGTTCTGCCTTTTTGTGGTTTGATCCTGACAAACTGATTGCCTGAGTGTGGATTCCCTCATGTCTAAAACAGGAGGGGAGGATGCCTGTCAGATTCATTACTGAGAATTATGTGCCAGGATATACTTAAGAGGGCGTCGTGACTGTAGTGTATACGTCTTTATAATTCTCATCTCATGGCTCTGCACGTTCCCCCAGAGCATGACATCCGCTAACCTAACTCTAAGGACAGCCGTGAGTGGGGAGGTGGAGGGGGGGGGCTCTCATTTTCTTCTCCTTTAACTGCCATCCCTTATGGATCCACCCCCGCCTGCAACCCATTCAGGGCCAGAGGCAATACACACCCTCTGAACCTGTCTCACCTTTAGCTAAAAGTCTTTGCTAAGTAGGGCTTCTGATGACAATAACACCTGCATTAAAGGTGTAAATGTATGGTAATTATAGGCTGCCTGTCAAACTTGTGAAGAATTCTGGATCCTTCTCTCAACTCTTTGCCTTCTCCTTCCTGCCCCCTCCTCTGTTGGACTTGTGCAGTTGGGTAAAGATATGACTGTTTTGCCTCATCTGTGGGTGTGATGTGATTCCTCTGTGCTGCAGTCTAGCTTGATGAAAAGTGTTGATGAAGTTGGTAGAACACCTGGGGGGATCTTTTGGCATGAAAGGTGCTGGGTATGAATCATTTGTCATGAGCTTGGTGTCGTAAGCAAGAACATATTGTTCCTACCCTACTCATCCAAGGCATGCTGTGCCCTGATCTAAATTTACAGAGTAGTTCTTAGTTTGTTAAAATATATATTTATCTATACATATGTACGGTGGGGATGTGTTTATTCTTTATGTCCAAGGAATTTGAAAGTTCTATACTCATTAATCCTTACAATATTCCTGAGGCAGGTGTCAAGTGTAATATCTCTTTTTCATATTTTTATGCTGGAGTCAATTTGAATATTTCAGTTCACTCTCTTGTCCCTTTCTCACTAAAAATAGTGTTACAAGATTTGTTAATAGAGGCTTTTACTTGACATATTTTGCTACTATGATATTTTTAATACTGCGTTTATCATAGTGAATGATGATCTGGTTGGTTTTTATGTACTTTTTTGCCTTTTGTTGTTCTGGGACTTGACATTTACTATCCATCCTTAGTGAATAAACTGAGTCCCAACTTGAGTCAGGTTTTGGGGTAGATGGCTGACATTCATCATTTCATTTAATTTTCACAAAAAATTTATGAGTAGGTGTTATCTCCATTGCATTAATGAGGAAACTGAGGCTTCAGAAAGTTAAATGATTTGCCAGGATATAACAGTTCAGGGGCAGAACAGACACTGAACCCCAGGGTGATCTGACTTCAAAACCCCACAGAATGACTTGTCTTAGAGACGTTAAGGTGGGGTAGAAAAACCCAGACCCTTGGAGATCTGTATTTTAAAGACTCCTGTCTGGGACAGATTTCGCATGATGGTGGAGGAAGGCATAGTCTTAGCTGGAAACTCCATCTCTTTGTAGGAAAGCAAGGACTGTATAACATGTGCCTGTCACATTGTATTCTTTACCTTAAAGTAGTGATTTGACTGTTCTCTTACCCGCCCACATCTTCATCTTTACTGAGACATGGGATCCGCACCTGGTGATTCATTGAGCACGAGGTAATGTGCCATCATTCAGCTTTCAGATCTGGTATTCTTCAGGAATAGATTCCTTTTCTAAGTTAATTACAAATCTGACTTTATAGAGAGGTTGCCTATGAATACTTCATTTGACTATGTACTTTGATGTAATTTTTAAAACTTTTTCTAGAGTGAAATGATAAAGGATTTTAGATTTCTCTAGCAAGCCACATGATACCTTCTTCTCTCATCAGCGCTTTATTCTGCTAATGGGTGTTAATGTGGTATGACATGGGAGGCAGTGGGTTTGGAAGCAGAGTTGAATTTGAATGTTAGCTGTCCAGTTACCCAGCATGCTGCTTTGAGCAAGACCCTTAAATTCTTTGAGCTTCTGTTTTCTCAACTATAATATGGGCAGGGCACATCTTTTTTTTTTTTTTTTCCTCTGAAGATTTGATATTACTTATACAAAGAGGTGGTACATAGCAAGTGCTCAATAAATGGTACTTCTTATTTTGTGTAGCAGAAATACATCTTTCCTGGTAATTAAGACCCCTGGGTTATAGTCTTGGCTGTATATAAAAGTTAGATATGTCCTGATAGTCTATCAAACTTTTGTAGCCTCAAATTTATCCTCTGTAAAATGACATGAATATACCATAACATCACTGAAATCCCTTACAGACTGTAATCCAATTTAAACAGTTTGTCAACCTGTAGGTATTTTGCACTTTCTACATCTAAATAAAGTGCACTGGGAGTATTCAAGGTTCAGAAATGATGCACTGACCTATACTCTTGACTTATGAATGAGCAAGCCTTTCATTTCACAAGATTCTTCCTTTCTGTGGTTTATATGCATATCTTTAATAGGAAATTAAGGCATTTGAGACCCAAGCAGGCATTCATTTCAATGTAGATTTGAAGCAATATATAGTTTATTAGGTTTATTAAATCATATCTTCAGGTTAAGACCCTTGGTGAAAGTAAAAGTGTTAGTCACACAGCTGTGTCCGACTCTTTGCAATCCACGGACTATAGCATGCTAGGCTCCTCTGTCCATGGAATTCTCCAGGAAGAATACTGGAGTGGGTAGCCATTCCCTTCTGCAGGGGATCTTTCTGACCCAGGGATCAAATCTGGGTCTCCTGCATTGCAGGTGAATTCTTTACCATCTGAGCCACCAGTATCTTTGAACAAAAAGATGCAACCTATTGTGAAATTGGAAAGTAAAGATCCCTTAAGATGTTTTAATGGGATTTTTTTTAGAGTAAATCGACATCAGTGTTGACTTTGAAAATTATGTCCACATCGAAATTCACAAGCTAGGGTAGAGAAGTTGATGCAATTTTCTTATTTATTTCAGAGAATAGTAGTTGCTCGTATTTAAGGTGGACTTGTCATATGGCAGCATTAAGGTAAGAAGCTTACACAAATTATACAAAGTATCATATTTACTTTTAATTGTATGAATATGCATTGAATCCTAATATTTGTCAGGCACTGATAGTAGGAACATATGTGGATTGATGCATAAGGATGAGAAAAAATGATATCTGCCCTCAAAGAGCTTTCAGTCTGCTACCCAAAGAATGCCCTGAAGAAGCAGTAGAAGGTAAGTGTCCTCTGGGGTGTCAGATGCTGTAGGAGATCATAGACAGGTTAGGCAGGCATCTTTTGTCTCAGGTGATCTCCAAACTTTATTGCAAAGTAGGTGCTTCAGCTGAACCTTAAAATGCAGAGAAAATTTTAATTAAAAGACAGATATTACTACAAGGACATTTTGAGCTGAACGGATGGCATGAGTAAATTTGAGAGTGGAGATGTAAAAATTCCTATTTATATCAAGGAAATTAACCTACATTAAATGTAAACTATGTTTACGATTTTAATCTTAGAAATAGTTTCAAAAATATGATTTAAGCATATACACACTCATCTTCTAGTGAGTTCGGCTGTATTCCAAGCCCAAATAGAAAATATTAATAAAAACCTGTATGGTCACTTGAGGGCATAACTGCCCTTATTTGCACATTAAATATCAGCTGGATTCATCATTGTTTCATTTTTACTCTGACATTTTTCACACGCAGTTTTCACCGACAGACTTTTGTTTGTTTGTTTTAAGTTCTTGATTAGAAATATCACTGGCTGGGATGCCTGGAAGATAAATTAATTTGGCTTCCTGACAGCTTCTGTTAACTAAATGTATGTAAAATATTTGTCCTGTCTTTGTGTATGTCTCAATTACTGTCCTATATCTCTGGCTGGAAAGGTTGGTGAATGCACCTGTGTGTCCTAGAGGGGAAATTAGCCAAATGGTATCCCTGAAGTGGCCAAAAGGATGGCAGAGAATCGGTGTAGTCAGTGTGAGGTGGAACCAGGCTCCATGAAAGGGCAGTGGTTACTCCTGAGGAGGAGTGCGCATTCCGCTCCTACGGGATGGATGGAACAGTCACATGGTTGACGAGAAACAAAGCTGGACTCTTACTGTGCATGGTTTACAAGGAAAAAGAGAGCCTATTCTAAGATGTAGGTAGGGGGGGAAAAAGACGTCAATGCTCTGCAGGAACTCCTACATGAAATTTTGCATGTGTATGAAAGATATTGTGTCTATTTCTATAGCACTCCTGAATGTTGTTATACCACTTTAGATTGGTGATAGCCCTTTTCCTTTGCAAAATGCCTCAGTTTTCAAAGATGGGGACATTACTTCGATGACTTCAGTTTTCATTCTTGCAATAGTCCTAGGAGATTGAAAAGACAAATATCATCTGCATTTCTCAAAGAGGGAAGCAAGGTGTTGGTATTAAGCGGGTCTGTTAGTGGAAGAGGAGGGTCAAAAATGTTTTGTCACACAGCACGACTGATTCTCAGCTTGGAACACCACTGGCTTTCCACAGCCAGGAGTCAGGACGCAGCTGCATCCTAGCGTCACAGCTTGCCTCAAGCCCACGCACCTGTGTCTGCAGTGGTTGCCATCCTGGGGTGAAGTATGAATTGGCCATGGAACTCCTGAGTTCTCGGCTCAGCTATTTGAGTTATTTGGTCTGAGCTTCAGAGCAAGTGGCCTGGTCAAAAGTCATGCTCTTGGCATTGTTTAAATCTTTTAAAAGGGACCCTAGAGGAAGATGATGGGACTTTTTTTTGCAAGTAAGATCTCCAGCAATAACCTCCAGCAATAATGGTCTACCATGTGTGTTCTGGTGCTAATGATCTTCAGAGATGAGATTACTTATTGCTGGGCTTATTGCAGCAGGCACTGGCAGAGAAAAGGGGGAGAGCCATCTCTTCCCCCTTTTTAATTGCCTTATGCCTATGAAATCTAGTTGAAAATAATACTAAGTATGGTCTTGGTCAAAGGAATCTAGAGCTTCAACTTTGGGGAACAGCGGTAGTCAGACTGAAGGGATGCCTTGTTGACGCCAATGGATTTAATATTTGCTCAAGGATTATAATAGAGTTACCAGCTATTGCCTTTTCTACTTCTTCTAACTTTTGGGTGTGAGGATGAGGTTGAGGTGGGAGAAGGGAGCAGAGGAGAGTTTGCCAGATTCTAGGGAGACTCTCTGTAGCCAGATAAGCTGTATTGATTATAACAGAAATCGCTGTTAACAATAATAGAATAAATAACCACCAATTTAGTGACCAGATTCCCTGGAAGTACATTCTGGTGCATCGCCATGTTATTTCACTTCATCCTCACACCAGTCTTATACACTAGATATCATTATCCTTGTTCTAAAGCTGAGGAAGTCAAGGCTTAATGATTTGGCCTGAGTTTACCCAGCTCAAAGTTGGTGGCAGTGATAAAATTTTATTTTTGCCCTTTCTGGCTCCAGGACCCTTTCTGTCTGATCATGCTGTCCCTTTTTCAGGGTTTACCTCTGAGTTTCTTTTACAGAGAATGCCATAAGTCAGTGCAGAGAACTGTGGGAGAACTCTTGGCAAGAGTGCTCCACTTTGGGGTACTTCCTTTCATGTCACCCCGATCTGAGGTCTCTGACCTGATATACTTTACTTGGAAATAAGCTGCTCCATGATGGAGCTTGATCAAAGCCCTCCCCACCACTCATCCTGTCCCCAGGAGGGGCTTGTCTGGGGTTATTAATATGTGTTATCTGAGAGGATGTGTGGATGTGCTGATTGGTTTCTCCCTGCGGGCTGATGACCCACAAGTGACAGTGTGGACAACTTGAACAGTCTTTAAGGGAGGTGCTAATAAGAATCAGGTTTTCAGACAACCAACTAATCATGTTGTGCCCTGAAGCCATGAATTGATGCCTGCAGTGGTCTTCCCCTAATCAGAATTGCAAGAGGCTATTGAGGCCCGACTGAGCGACTGAACTGAACTGAACTGATTGAGACACAAAACCGTGGGCCGTGGATCCTCCTCCAGAGCCTGTAGGGGGAGGTGAAAAGCAAAAGGTCTTTCTCTACCTCTACACATTCCAAAACATACTTTTGATTAGAATCATTAAAGGGGAGAAAAAGCTATTTTAGGCATGGTTGTCGCTTTGCTTAGAAGCCTATCTGCAGCCCTGTTTACCCTGCCTTCCATTTTGCTGAATTGACAGAGGATTTCTTAACTGAGCGACCATGGGCTCCCTCCTTCAGCACCTAAGGCAGCGTTTTTCAATTCATCTTTTTGGGACCTGGTCTTGAATCTGCTGGTGGGGGCTGGAAATCTGTTTTTCAACATAGATTTCTCAATGCCCTTAGGAACACTGAAGTCTGAAAATAATTTTCCTGAAATCTGTGTGTGAGTTTTGGGGTCTATGAACCCCTTCCATTGTCTGCACAATCTTAGTTGAGTATGCTTTACTTTTCTGCAAGGAGAGCTGAAGCCCAACACTTTAATCACCTGCTCAATGAAAATTACGTCCCCAGTGGTGAGAGCCTGGTGGAAGGCTCTGTAAGAGAAAGAGAGAGATAAAATGGCACAGCACAGGTGCCCCAGGCAGAGAAAGATGGTGCCTTTATGCAGATGCTGATGTTCCTGTCACTGAGTATATCCTATGCAGTTATGTTTCCTGGATGTCCATATGTCCTTGGGCAAAACAAGTGGCCAAAAGAGTATATTGTTGTAAATGTAACATAACATTTAATGACTGGTTTGAATTCCTGTTCCTAGATACCTGAACTCTGGTGGTTGGCTTTGTAACTTTGTGTCTTAGTTGCCCCGTGTGTTTAATAGGCGTAATCTAGTGTACTTTCTCTATGNTATTGTTGTAAATGTAACATAACATTTAATGACTGGTTTGAATTCCTGTTCCTAGATGCCTGAACTCTGGTGGTTGGCTTTGTAACTTTGTGTCTCAGTTGCCCCGTGTGTTTAATAGGCGTAATCTGGTGTACTTTCTCTATGGTTTTCTGATGGTTAAAAGAGACAACAGATAGAAAAATGCTGAAAGTGGCATCTGCCATATAGTAAGAAATCAATAAAGGTTACCTATTATTATTGTTGTTATCATCATTCTTTTGTTAATACTATTACTAGCAATGCTTGAGTATGACTTACTAAGAGATGTTTGTAATATGTTGCTCATTGCTTCTGTTTCTCCGTTTATGGTTTGGTTTTTTTTTTTCATTCTGGTTCCATTTTCTTATAATGATGCCAGGACTCTCGTCTACTCTTTTTGTCATGCCTTTCATCATCTACAACTGTTTGCACACGATAGTCATTGTAGGGTTCTGGACCAAGTTTCCAATGTGTGAATGGCAGGTTGGTAGTTTATACACCAATAAGCATTTCTCTGACACCAGCTGCATGTCCAGTGCTTTAATTCTGACACTGTCTACCCAGAGGTCACATCAGATTTCACAGGTTAAGGACTCAGTCCCACAAGACCATGCCCCACACTTCCCACTTCCAAGGTCAGCCCCAAGTCTAGGTGGCCACCTGCACTTCTGGCTGACGGGTTATAGATGGGATGCTTCAGTAGCTTCCTCTTTGTGTTTATTTAATTTGCTAGAGTGGCTCACAGAACTCAGAGAAGCTTTTCACTTACTAGATCACCAGTTTATCATAAATGAATATAACTCAGGAACAGTAGATGGAAGAGATGCCCAGGACAAGGCATGGAGGAAGGGTGTGGGGCCTTCCTGTGCTGAGTACCCCACCCTCCTTGATCTCCAACTATTTACCAACCCAGAAGCTCTTGGAACCCTGTCTTGAGTTTTTATGGAAGTTTCATTACACAGGAGCAATTAAATCATTGGCCACTGGGCATTGATTCAAACTTCTGCCCTCCTCTCCTCCCCCCCCAGAGGTCATGGCGGTTGGACCAAAAGTTTCAACCCTCTAATCACATGGTTAGTATTTTGGCAATTAGCCTATACCCTTCCTTGTGGTCCAAAGTCACCTCATTGACATCTCATCACAGGAAAATCCAGGCGTTTTAGTACTCAGAAATGGGTACTCAGAAATGGTTTTACTCTCAGAAATGGGACTGAGGCAAAAATATGGTTTCATTATGAATCACGACATCACAACTACCTTACTAAATATTTACTGTTTTGTTTGATATTTCCATGGGAAAAACTGGCTTTCACCTAGAAGAGACACCTCATGACCTTCCATATAAGTGTTGTAGAGTATTCAGCCATTAAAAGATCACTTATGTGTCTCATGCATACATACATACATATATATGGAAACCTTCCACAAAATATAAGAAAGGGGAAATAAAAGAATGTGTAAAAATAAAATTAAAAAATAGTACAGATGTAAGTGCTTCCCAGATGACTCAGTAGTAACGAATCCTCCTGCCATTGCAGGAAATGCAGGTTCAATCCTTGGGTCGGGAAGATCCCCTGGAGGAGGNATCAAATATAATCCCTTAAATCTATTTCTTACTTCTATTGTATAATTGTAAGGGATTTCATTTAGGTCATACCTGAATGGTCTAATAGTTTTCCCTACTTTCTTCAATTTAATATGAACTTGACAATAAGGAGTTCATGATCTGAACCACAGTCAGCTCTTGGTCTTGTTTGCTGACTGTATAGAGCTTCTCCATCTTTGGCTGCAAAGAATATAATCAATCTGATTTTGGTATTTATCATCTGGTGATGTCCATGGTGTTGTTGGAAGAGAGCGTTTGCTGTGATCAGTGCGTTCTCTTGGCAAAACTCTATTAGCCTTTGCCCTGCTTCATTCTGTACTCCAAGGCCAAATTTGCCTGTTACTCCAGGTGTTTCTTGACTTCCTACTTTTGCATTCCAGTTCCCTATAATGAAAAGGAAATCTTTTTTTGGATGTTAGTTCTAAAAGGTCTTGTAGGTCTTAATAGAACTGTTCAACTTCAGCTTCTTCAGCATTACTGGTCAGAGTATGGACTTGGATTACCATGATACTGAATGGTGTGCCTTGGAAACGAACAGAGATCATTCTGTCGTTTTTGAGATTGCATCCAAATACTGCATTTTGGACTCCCGTTGACCACAATGGCCACTCCATTTCTTCTACGGGATCGATCCCTGCCAACAGTGGTAGAAATAATGGTCACCTAAAATGTCAATGTTCACTCTTGCCATCTCCTGTTTGACCACTTCCAATTTGCCTTGATTCATGGACCTAACATTCCAGATTCCCATGCAGTGTTGCTCTTTACAACATCAGACTTTGCTTCCATCATCAGTCACATCCACAATTGGGTGTTGTTTTTGCTTTGGTTCCATCTCTTCATTCTTTCTGGAGTTATGTCTCCACTAATGTCCAGTAGCATATTGGACACCACTGACCTGGGGAGTTCATCTTTTGGTGTCCTATTTTTTTTTTCACTTTTTCATGCTGTTTATGGGATTCTCAAGGCACAGATACAGAAGTGGTTTGCCATTCCCTTCTCCAGTGGACCACATTCTGTCAGAACTCTGCACCATGACCCATCCATCTTGGGTGGCCCTACACGGTATGGTTCATAGTTTCATCTAGTTAGCCAAGGGTTTGGTTCATGTGATCAGATTGGTTAGTTTTCTGTGATTGTGGTTTTTAGTTTCTCTGCCCTATGATGGAGAAGAATAAGAGGCTTATGGAAGCTTCCTGATGGGACGGACTGACTGAGGGGGAAACTGGGACTTGTTCTGATGGGCGGGGCCATGACTACACAAATAGTGTGTAAATATAGGCTGTGGGTAAATCTACTGAGCATACAGGTGGTGCTTAATAAATATTCAAATCTTAAGCAGATTTAAGGAACAGATGACATCTATTTTTCCCTATTTGCCATGCCTAATGCCAGAGCCCTTCTCACACTAATGCTCAAGAACACGTCAGTGAAGGAAGATATAAATGTCTTCTTCTGAGCATCACTGAACATTTATGCAAGACCAGCATTTGTGGTTTCAGCTGCTCTTACAATGCATCTCTCTGTGCTACAAAGTCCAGGTTCCCTCCTCTATCTCCAGTAGGGTTCATAAAGACAATCAGCAGTAGGAACTCTCTAGAAGTCTTATCTCCCAGGCTCAGATTTTAACATCTTTGCTCTTCCCAAACCTCTGCTGCATTTGGACACAAGAAAATGGAGAATGGCCTCTGGAGGCAGCCAATGAAAGGGCTAACCCAGGATCCATGTTGTCAGAGTTGAGTGAGAAAGCTTTGGATGACTAAAGGATCTTCCCTGGTGGCTTAGATTGGAAAGAATCTACATGCAGTGCAGGAGACTGGGGTTTTATCCCTGGGTCAGGAAGATCCCCTGGGGAAGGGAATGGCAACCCACTCCAGTATTCTTGCCTGGATAATTCAATGGACAGAGGAACCTGGTGGGCTAAGTCCATGGGATTGCAAAGAGTTGACCACGACTGAGTGACTAACACAAAGGAGCCAACCTGGTTGGGAGGATACTACATGGTACCCCATTCCTTGTCCACCATCTTTTCCCAGCTTCAAATGTTGAGTCGTCAAGAGCACTTTTCCTTGTGGTGTTCCAAATCAAGGGGAACAAATAGAGCTGTCTTATAGGAAGGCACACACTGGTGTTCATGATTGTACTTTATTCAAGGAAGGCAGGGGTGGTGATGAAGACAGATAAAGATATTGCTGCCTCAGCAGAGTTCCCTGGATGCAGGGTACACCACTGGGACTGTGCTGGGGGAAGCGCCTGTGTTCAGCAGGAAGCCTGGCATCCAGGGAGTCGCAATCAAAGGCGACAAATCCTCTCTGCCACCACCAGCCTTCAAAATAGACCCAATTAGGCCCAGAACTAGGAACCCAAGGGATTCCTCTGTCCCATGCCTGTTTTAATTCCATTCTGCCTAAGACTTGTTCATGCACACAGGCAAGACATTGTGATAATAACTTTTTTTGGTATTCCATGATAAAGGGCCAGGAACAATTTTGAGTCAGTGATCTGAGGACTGCCCCAAAGCAAGTCTATATTACATAACCACCAACTTCTTGAAAATAGTCTAATAATCCCTGTGGGGCACACTGCATCCCTTCTCAGCTTGTTCTGGTTGGAGAATGTAGCAGTGCTATCAGTTGGCCTGGGAGGAAATGGTGATGTGTATGTTTTTACCTAGAAGAGAGAGTCATAAGTTTAATTTGTTCTAGTGTTAAATAACATGTGTATCCCTCCTTCCATGATATCCATCTCTGCGATAGTGACCAAGACAAAGCTTTGCCCGTGGGATGCTCAGTGCAGATTCGTATGGACTCAATTTGAGTTCACATGGGGACTTTGCTAGACACTTTGATTCCTTCTTTTTCCACCAGTCTGATCTTGGTAATTGAGTGTTGTAAACTGTTGGGACCCTTACAAAGTAGAAAGATCTCTGAGGTCAGTGCTGTTGTTCCACAGATGAGAAATCTGAGGACTGGAGACTGAACTAGATATGCTGTGAAAAACTTCAGAGTGTTGATGCCCTTGATTTTTGTAAAGAGTTTAAAACACTAGTGATGTGTTATGATGGTGAAAGATTGAGTTCAGATTCTTGGTTCTGCCATTTACTAGTTGGGCAACATTGGATAGGTCATTTAATTTTTCCAAGACTGTTTGTTCATCTATAAAATGAAATTAATGTCACGTCTACCTAACAGGGTTAACCTATTACCAGAGATCATGTATGTCAAGCATTTTGCACGATGCCAAGTACAAATTAAGTACTTTGCATGTTCAATACTGAGATAATAAAATGCCTTTGAAGAGATCTTAATTATAGATGTCTTGAAAAGAATTTGTTACAGAAATATATATATATATTCCTTATCTGAAAGATTGATTAGATAGCAAGCCTTCATAATATAAGAAATTTCTACTAAAAATAAGCCACAGAATGCATTCATTAAAAAAGTAACATTCATTGAGAACATTCAGAATTTTTGCTCAGCCTATGACAACACAGTCTAATAAGAACAATTGTGTGTTCATTTGTTTAGAAAACTAACACTTAAAAGTCAACCACAGAGAAACAGGCCACAGAAATGATAGTGTGAAATTATTGCTGATAGTAAAACTGTCATGAAATTAAAAGCTTGAATTTTAACTGTTTTTAACAGAAAACTCTTTTTCAAGGCTCCTTTGAAACCCTGTGTTGCTGGAATCTGTATGCATGAAGAATTTGTGATGGTAGTGGTAGACTTAATTTCACAGATTTTTCAAGGAAATTTTGGTTGCCAAACCTTGAGATACTTAGTGTTTGTTCAGATAAACATAATTTTTCACATATTTTCTTTTTCAGCGATAGGCAAATGAAACTCACAAATGACTGGGATCAAGACTGAGATGGTTTTACTACAGGATTTAATTTGATTGCTCCTTCATCATTGCCTTTGTACAAATGGAGGAGGGGGATGTAAGGGGGACGAGAATCACTAGACGCCTGCACACCTGGGTATGCATCTTGTCTCCACTTCTCACCAGCCGGGTGACCTTGAACAAATCATGTGAACACTCTAGACATTTCTTCATCTTCAATTTCTTAAAATATAATTAGTGTTGATAGTGGCAAGACCACAGGAGTGTTGTATAAAACAAATGAGAGAACATACATGAAACTCTTTGTGTTCAGTTAGGTGTGTGGAGGTTCTGAAAACCTGCTGGTTATTATTAGCTTTATGACTAGGCTGTTATTAGGTCTTGGTAACTCCAGGTTTCTCAGAAAGAGCTGTGCGATCCCTGGAAATAGTTCAAGGAAGAGCCTGCCAAGGGGGTGGTGCCCTTTTGTTTTAGAGAGTATGGATTACATCAAAGCAGTCAGTTAGCAATGCGGCTGCCTAGAGTGCACATGCTTCATCGAGCTCTCCGTCTCGGTGTCTGAGGACCATTAAGGATCTACTTTCCCTCTGTCTTTCCTTTTCTCTTTCTTTCCCCCTCTCTCTTCCCTGTACCTCTCCTTTGTGTCCCTAGGATTTGTTAGGAGTTCACCGCTATGTCACCAGTTGATTGCAGGGTCAGACCACAGTGTCTAGGTGGCAGTGTCTATTTCATTTGGAAAGATCTTAGAAGGATAAACAAATTTATCCTTATTTATCCTTAGAAGGATAAACAAATAATGGAAATTATGTCTTGTTTTGGCTTTTTTTTTCCTCCCAGACTTTTCAAATTAGCTAGTCTTCCATCAGTAAGGCTAAAACTAAGCACACACCACTGTCTGTTACCAGCTTGGCTTATAATTTTAAAAATTGTGTTCATATATGTCTTTTCAAAGCCAGTGACTTCAATGTCCTCTTTTTTTACCTGGAATTTCTATCTAAAGAAAAAAGAATATCCAGATGATTTAAGCAAATGAGGATTTAATTCATCAGATTTAATCTTATTTCTGTGCTTAGATTCATAGCTTTAATCTGTAAACAAGCACATCATTAGGGAGATAGGTAATTACACAAATTAGATTGGGGAAACTTTGCCAGGGGAGATAGATTTTGTTTACCCTCATTTGTTTGGCACCAGAGGAATTTCTCACACAAAGAGAACATCTTGTGTGGCTCAAGAAGAGGAAAATAGTGAAAAGTCTAGGAAAGGAATTCTTTTGTCCCTGGGACTGAATCTTGTAGCAATGGGCTTTTGTCCAGCCACTTCATGGAGGTCAGTCTGAGGTGAAGGACAGCAGAGAGCATGGAACAGATAGAAGCACTGAGGTATCCACTTCTCAGGAGCCTGACACATGTTTGTTGATTAAAATATGTTCTTTGACTTAAAGGGAAAGGCTTCTAAAATTTTAAGATGTACTTTCCACATGTTGAAGTACAACCATGAAAAATCAGTCAAATTGCTTTGGGGATCTTTACTCTTTCAAAGGATTTCTTAGATTTAGTGAGTACATATTGTTCTCAAAGGGTGATTAGTCTACATGAGAAGAAAAATGTAAATATGAATTGATGTTTCTTTCTGCTCATTTTATTTTTTTTCATATAGCATTTTATTTATTTATTTTTTATTTTTACTTTATTCTACTTTACAATACTGTATTGGTTTTGCCATACATTGACATGAATCAGCCACAGGTGTACACAAGCTCCCAATCCTGAAACCCCCTCCCACTTCCCACCCCATATCATCTTTCTAGATCATCCCCGTGTACCAGCCCCAAGTATCCTGTATCCTGTATCAAACACAGTCTAGTGCTTCATTTCTTACATGATAGTATACATGTTTCCATGCCATTCTCCCACATCATCCCACCCTCTCCTTTTCCCTCAGAGNCACCCCATATCATCTTTCTAGATCATCCCCGTGTACCAGCCCCAAGCATCCTGTATCCTGTATCAAACATAGTCTAGTGCTTCATTTCTTACATGATAGTATACATATTTCCATGCCATTCTCCCACATCATCCCACCCTCTCCTTTTCCCTCAGAGGCCAAAAGTCCGTTCTATACTTCTGTGTCTCTTTTGTTGTCTCACATACAGGGTCATCATTACTATCTTTATAAATTCCATATGTATGTGTCAGTATACTGTATTGGTGTTTTTCTTTCTGGCTTACTTCACTCTGTATAATCTGCTCCAGTTTCATCCATCTCATTAGNGTGTATCTGGGCACCAGAATGATCAGTCCTGCCTTGAGCTTTCCATGGGCCATTCCACCCCAGCCCTCACATTGTGGTCCAGATACATTGACCTGCTGTTCAATGATGGGACGTAAAGCCTAAATGAGCGCTGCAGTAAGAGGCAGAAGGAGGGAAGGCTGGTTAGTCGGAGTTAATAGCTTACAGCTTAAGAGTTATAAGCAATTTTTAGTTAAATGATAGTTATTTCTCTATGCAATGAGTTGTACCCGCCATGATTTCTTCCTTCCCCACATCTGTTCCCCACCTCCAGGCCTCATTCCCTTAGAATGAGAGTATGCTAGTTATTTGACCAGGCCCAGTAAGATCCTCTGACCCCTTTATTGTTTTTAGTAGTAATAGTTGAAGCATCAGTATGTAGGGAGAAGAAACTAAATGACTCACACAGAAATTCCAGCAATTGGTGGCTTGGTGGCAGAAGTATTGGAATCCATAGCTCTGGATACTTTCCTTCTCTCAGCGCCTCTTTTTCAGAGTGAAACAGAGCTGGAGGAAGCCAGTTATGTTTGCTAGAAAGAGAGAAACAAGACAGATGATTTTAACTGGAATTGAAATCTGGGCATTTATTTAGGATTTCTCTTCTTTTCAAGATGTGGCTATACCCTATTCTGGTTTGCGGATTCCTGAGGTTCTGATTATTAAAGATTTTCAAAAGTTGTGGTTGTATTCCAGAGTAGTGAAAGAGACACAAAGGGAAGGATGTCAGAAAAACATCAGGGCTGAGTTGAAGGGCTTTTCCCACAAAGTCCTTCCTGCCACCTAGATTTCTAACTCCTTCAAAGACATCTTCTATTCCTGACAAGGGAAAATGAAAACAGAACTGCTCTAAGACTTGTCCACAAGTGTGGCTTTTTCAAAGCAAAGAAAAGCTTGTCTGTTTGATGAGGTAAGCTGTCCATGGGCTCATTTTCCTGTATTTTATTCTAAAATATATGGGACAGAGGAAATAACAAAAATATGGTTACATACATGGAGTACCAACAGGGCTAGTGAAGATGGTAATCTTTGTGAATCTTGTTAATGCTTTAACAAACAGACAATACTCACAATCAGCACACTGATTCTTTGAATGGAAGCGGGCACGGAAGTGCTGCTTAAAATAAGTGTGTTGATTTTCACATTAAAGTAGGCCAAACTCTCTCTGTTTACAGTATTAATTTGCTTAGCAAGCCCTTTATTTCATTGACAGTAAGGAGATAAGCTTCAGCCCAGCTGTGACTGAATTATCTATCAGGCAACAAGTGTTTGATGTCTGCTGTTTGTGTGCTAGCGATTGCTGGGCATCATGGTGTGTGCGTAAGATAAAGTTGAAGTGTTAGTCACTCAGCCATGTCCGACTCTGCAGTCCTGGAGACTGAAGCCTGCCAGGCTCCTCTGTTCGTGGAATTCTCCAGGCCAGGATACTGAAGTGGGTCCCCAGTATCAGGGGATCTTCCTNAATTGCTGGGCATCATGGTGTGTGCATAAGATAAAGTTGAAGTGTTAGTCACTCAGCCATGTCCGACTCTGCAATCCTGGAGACTGAAGCCTGCCAGGCTCCTCTGTTCATGGAATTCTCCAGGCCAGGATACTGGAGTGGGTCCCCAGTATCAGGGGATCTTCCTGACCTAGGGTTAGAACCCAAGTCTCCTGCATTGCGGGAAGATTCTTTACCACTTGAGCCACTGTTCCTAACNGATTGCTGGGCATCATGGTGTGTGCGTAAGATAAAGTTGAAGTGTTAGTCACTCAGCCATGTCCGACTCTGCAGTCCTGGAGACTGAAGCCTGCCAGGCTCCTCTGTTCGTGGAATTCTCCAGGCCAGGATACTGAAGTGGGTCCCCAGTATCAGGGGATCTTCCTGACCTAGGGTTAGAACCCAGGTCTCCTGCATTGCAGGAAGATTCTTTACCACTTGAGCCACTGTTCCTAACACTGTAAGATATATATATCTTATTGTCTCTCTTTTTTTTTAAAAGATATTTACTCTCAAACTAAGGATACTATGTTACCTCATTTAAAATTAAATGCTTCCTAGTAGAAATGAACGCATAGCCTACTAAACATTAAGTGGAGATATTGATACAGTGCTTTGTAGACCAAGGTGGGGTTCTCCCTGTATGTTTAAAGCTAGGTAGGTTTGGGTAGGAAACATGGAATTTTCCATAAATGGGGAAAGGCCTGGAAATAGGAATAAAAAACGGGATTTCCTGGAGTTCACAGAAATTTGACTTTGTGGTAAGGAGGTGTGGATGAAGGGTGGAGATGATGAAAGAAGGGAGAAAGTGAAAAAGGGAGAGACATGGGGAGCAGGGGTAGGGATGTTGAGAGAGCCTGACAATTGTGGGAGTCTTTAAATGCTAGGCAGAAGAGGATCATCATCCATTCTTACTCATTTGACTCTGAGAGGATTAATTTTTGAGGTTTGTTTTACTGTTTCTTACAGAAAAGAAAGAAAAACAGGGAAAACAAGTTTTCTTTGTTTTGGTCAACAGCTGCCATTCATGTTGGAAGGAGGCCCCCTAGGGAGCAGGCAAGGGCGATGAGAGATATTCCTGATCTTCGGCTGCGCGTTAGTTTCCCAGTCTGTGAAATGGATGGGAAACAACTCAGTCAAAATAATTGTCCTGAGAGTACCGTTGTTCACTATGGACTCTGCAAAGAAATATTCTAAATGGAAAAAGGGTGAAGCGCCTTTTCCAAGGTGCCATGTCATCCTAGAGAAGCCCTGAAGCCCAGCTGTGAGGATCAACAGTGTTTGAAGGAGTCTCTGCAGCTGGCAGTTTAGTTTTAGGAAAAGAAAGTGAGACTTGGAGGAGCTGGAACTGGTTAGAGAATAAAGCAGAAACGTGATTTGAAAGATCTCAGTAAGAGACCTAGGAAAGGAGGGCATGCCAGTAATAATGGTTTTGTAAACTGGTATGTGTGTGCTAAGTTGCTTTAGTCATGTCCAGCTCTTTGCGATCCCATGGACTGTAGCCTGCCAGACTCAACTGTTCATGGGATTCTCCAGGCAAGAATACTGGAGAGGGTTGCCACGCCCTCCTCCAGGGCATCTTCCTGACTCAGGTATGGAACCCACATCTCTAGCATGTAGATTAGCATGCAGATTCTTTACCACTAGTGCCACCTGGGAGGCAAATTGCTGGACAAGTACTGATAATGAGCCCAAATACAAGACAGCTCAGAATTAGGAGAAGTAGTATAAGGGGCAGGAGAAGGCACAGAGAGCCTGGCAAGCTATGTGTGGTGTCAGCAACAAGGAAGCCCTGAAAGTGAATTCAGCTTCTAGCCTTTTCCACTTATATGAGGCTCCTAGAATAGACAATTCATGGAGGTAAAAGTAAAACAACAGTTACTAGTGGTTAGGAGACGGAGGCATGGAGGAGTGATTGTTTTAGGGGTCCAGAGTTTCTGTTTGGGATGGCATTACCATTCTGGAAATAGATAGTGGCAATGGACAGACAACACTGTTAATGCACCTAATGCCACTGAATTGCACACTTAAAAATGGTTAAAATGGTAAATTCTTCCCTGGTGGCTCAGAGGTTAAAGCTTCTGCCTGCAATGCAGGAGACCTGGGTTCGATCCCTGGGTTGGGAAGATCCCCTGTAGAAGGGAATGGCAACCCACTCCAGTATTCTTGCCAGGAGAATCCCATGGACGGAGGAGCAGCCTGGTGGGCTACAGTCCACGGGATTGCAAAGAGTCGGACACGACTGAGCGACTTCACTTTCACTTTCAGTTCAGTTCAGTCACTCAGTCGTGTCCGACTCTTTGCAACCCTATGACCTGCAGCACGCCAGGCCTCCCTGTCCATCACCAACTCCCAGTGTTCACCCAAACTCATGTCCATCGAGTTGGTGATGCCATCTAGCCATCTCATCCTCTGTCGTTCCCTTCTCCTCCTACCCCTAATCCCTCCCAGCATCAAAGTCTTTTCCAATGAGTCAACTCTTTGCATGAGGTGGCTAAAGTACTGGAGTTTCAGCTTCAGCATCATTCCTTCCAAAGAACACCCAGGACTGATCTTCTTTAGGATGGACTGGTTGGATCTCCTTGTAGTCCAAGGGACTGTCAAGAGGCTTCTCCAAACCACAGTTCAAAAGCATCAATTCTTCAGTGCTCAGCTTTCTTCACAGTCCTACTCTCACATCCATACATGACCACTGGAAAAACCATAGCCTTGACTAGATGGACCTTGTTGGCAAAGGAATTTCTCTGCTTTTGAATAGGCTCTCTAGGTTGGTCATAACTTTCCTTCCAAGGAGTAAGCATCTTTTAATTTCATGGCTGCAGTCACCATCTGCAGTGGTTTTGGAGCCCCAAAAGATAAAGTCTGACACTGTTTCCACTGTTTCCCCATCTATTTCCCATGAAGTGATGGGACCAGATGCCATGATCTTAGTTTTCTGAATATTGAGCTTTAAGCCAACTGTTTCACTCTCCTCTTTCACTTTCATCAAGAGGCTCTTTAGTTCCTCTTCACCTTCTGTCATAAGGGTGGTATCATCTGCATAGTGGTAAAAATGTTATGCTTATTTTACCACAATAAAAGATCTATTCCTTTCAGGATAAACTAAATAACTCCCAGAGTTGGAAGAACTCTGGTGTTCAAAATCCACAAGGAAATCTGTTCAACTTTAGGCTATGTTAAGAACCAAAAGTAGGAGCAGGAGTTGATATCAGAAAGATCCTAAGTGTTAAGATCTTTGTATTTTAATTTTCCTGTTGTTGCCTGTGTGCTGCACAAAAGCTCGTCGCAGCCATGAGAGGCTGCCATTATGATGCTGAATTTATTGCAGTTATAGGCACGTTTTTCCCAATTTGCTCCTCTGGATAGATTTTGAACATTTTTGGTTAATAATTTAAAGTATGATTTGACTCTTACAATTATTTTTCTTCTGTCTCTGATTGGAAAATATTTTTCACTTTCCATTTTAAAGATATTAGAAGTATTGAGCTTAATTACAAGAAATACTGATTATTTGTTGCTAGGCAGTCAGCTCTATAGCAGAGTCAACTTGTTCCTTCTGCAAATAAAAGCAGCTAGAAGACAAAGAATCCCAGGTTTTTGTTTTTGTGGTTTTTTTGGAAAATTTTGCTTTGCCCCTAAGGCCCTTGTGTGGCTAGGTTTTCCAGATTTTCTCCCCACTGGTGGTTCTAATGACAGTGTTTGGGTTCTCTTAACCCACAACGAAGTTTCCCCTGCAGGATTGGAAAACAGTGATTCCTTATTGCATGCGAAGCTCATCCTTTCTTCTCTGATAGTTTGGTCTTGTTTTCTCTGGATTATATAGAAAACTTGGATATGTCTGAACACATCATGTCTGTTAGTTATAGGGGGTGGACTCTCCTCTGTAATACAGAACAATGTAATTCCATCTCCACTAAGTAAATAAAGTGACACTGACAGCCCCAGAAACTCCTACTTCAGCAGGGTAGCACTCCTGTGAACGTCAGAGTATCATCAGTGGTCTCTCATGTAGAACCCAACAATAGCAATAGTGACAGTGAGAGTGAAACTAAAATCAATAAAGAAAAGAGGTTTCAGCCAAGGCATCAAAGAGGTTATTAGGGGGCCAGTGAGAAGGAATTAGAGGAGCCGTTGGAAAAGGTCTTATAAATCTCCCTTTAAAGGAGTTTGTTCAGAGAGCTTCTTGAATGTAAGATGACAAGACCACATTCCCATCTTTAAGTGGCAAGTTGGGAAAAGAGGATAAAATATAAGTAAACTTAAATCATACTCACATGAAACATTTTCCTAATTAATGAGTTAATCCATCCCTTACCTGGTTTCTCCCTAATGAACAAAGGCTGTTGCATTGTTGTTCAGACTCCTGTGGAGCCGTTGAGAACAACAGGGTTATTTGTAAATACATTCCTTTTCCTCCCTCTGTTTTATGCCAGTGTGCAATTGAGCCTAATCATTGTATTTCTCCAAACGTTGAAGGAACTGCCAGCTCTTGCTTGAGCCTGACTGATTTATTCCATGTTCTTTCGTCCCACAGCAACTAAATTCTAGTTAAATTTATTTTTGAACAAAGATAGTCAGCCTCCGAGAGAGGTTTTCTTTTAAATGAATGACAGCAGACAGTTCCAAGACCATTCATTTGCTTATATCTATTTGCTGTATCTAGACAGCTATTATCATGCATGTGGTACTTCAGAACAAATTTCCCCCAGTCTGCTGTCAGTAGCAACCAGCTGAAGGAGCCTGTTTCAGCCAGACTTGTGCTTGGCATCTTGAATCTGAACCACAGCTTTCCATATCACCTTGGTATTTGGCCAAGCTCATCCTTGGAAACTGGTGCTGGGAAGGCTTATTGCAAATAACTGATTGACTTAAGGACCTATAAATGTATAGTTTATATTTTTCTCCAGCCATCTTATAAACAAGTTTACAGAAATGAAGTGTGTTCCTTCCCAGAGCCTGTTCACTAGACATAGTGGCATCATGTAGAAGTAAAACCCAGGAAACTTTACCACGTACTGGGATAGTAATAGGTAAAGATCAGGGAGAGAACTAGTGCTATCCAACAGCTTGGATCAGCATTATGAAGCAGGGAGAGGATTAGGGAAATATTGTACTGCATCTCCAAGTTAAAGGGATATTAGAATTCAAGAAGTTGCAGGTAGAAACAGGTGTCCTTAAAAAAATAGTGTTGTCACTGATTCAGCAACACCCTGAGCGATGGGACTGGGCAATGCTGTGTGATGGTGAGGGTTTTTGTATGTTTGCCTGTTTGTCTTTCTAAACACATCACATGGATCTCATCCTTAGATTTATTCCTCACAAGATGTTCTTCTTACTTGCATTTTACAGAACAGAAAATTGAGGTTCCATGAGACTCAGAAACTTGTTTAGAGCCAAACAGCTGGTCCATGGCAGAGATGGAATCAAACACTTGTAGGCCTGATGATTCCAAAATCTTAACTATAAAGCCCATTGGCCTTTCCTGCTAGTCCATGCCAGTGAAAGTTCACTCTTGCATTTTGTAGGCTTCCCTAATTGTGAAAGTAGAATGAAACATACTATCAACCCTGCATTCTTTTCTCCCAAAGGAGACTTTGGTCTCTGGTTGCTTTTGTGTAAATCCTGTCTCATATAGGGAATGATTTAGGTTAAATTTATATTTATCTGGAAGAAGGGATTAACACTCTAGAGCACAAAAATAGTGCTCCATTAATGTAATTATGTTGAGATCACAGCTCCTTGCCTAAAGAGATTTGTAGGAACTTATTCTTATCTTGGAGCTTCCTGATGGCTCAGTGGTAAAGAACCTGCTTGCCAATGCAGGAGACATGGGTTTGATCTGTGGGTCTGGAAGATCCTCTGGAGAAGGAAATGGCAACCCAATCTAGTATTCTTGCCTGGGAAATCCCATGGACAGAGGAACCTGGTGGGCTACAGTCCGTGGAATCATGAAAGAGTTGGACATGACTTAGCCACTAAAGCAACAATGCTTATCTTGGGGAATTTATAATTTAGAAGAAACTTCGAGAAGAAAAGAAAGTAATGTGTGTTGAGAATTTTTTGAGTTCTAGTTGTTTTAACTGTTTTGCATTACTATTTTTATTCAGTCCTTGAAATAGTAAAGACACTATTAGCATCCTCATTTTACAATGAGACAAGTTTCCAAGATGATACATTATTGACCAAAGATTATAGCTAGTAAGTGAGAGGCAAGACTTAAACCCATGTGTGCCTGACTCCAAAACTGGTCTTTGTTGTCGTATTCACCCAACTGCCTGCTGTATAAGACAGAGTGCCGCAGATTCAGAAATGGTAGCGGGTCCTACCAGAATGTGAGCGTGAGGAGGATGTGTGCTCCATACAGGAAGAAAGTATATGTGAGGTGACACAAAATCAGAAAGGGATAGAATGTGTATGGAAGACATGATTCGAGCTTGCTCTGTTTTTTAAGTTCCTCCACTATCTTCTGCAAAATGTTTCCATCTTCCTACCATCTTGAAAATTAATCAGAGAGTAGCCAAGATAATGCCATGTGGGAAAGATACACCAAAAGGATGCAGGAACACTTAAGAACATGAACTAAAAGAAACACCAGTTACACTGGAAGCCCTACAAACAGCACGTCTCCTGAGAAAATCAAAGTAATGGTGGAGTCAAACGAAGGTGGAGTCAAGCAGACATATCCTGGAGAATTAGAATTCAAGGCATGGCATGGAAGGCAAAGAGAGCTGTAGGTAAGTGAAAATGCATTTATTGGTCCAAGCAATGTAACAAAAAGAAATGTCCTAAATGGCAACATAAAATCCTGGACCAGTTCATTTCTCTTACCTGGCAAGATTGGGCTCATTATCAGCAAGCTTCTTTGAAGAGCCAATGCACCATGGGCATTTTTTGCAGTTACTCATCTTCTCTGAATAATCAGCCTGTCATGAGCAGGATTGAAGTTGGCATCTCATTTGCTGCTGAAGTCACCAAAGATCTGTAAATCATGTTAACCACCGCTGGGCTCAAAGAGCAGGTGGAGAATGTGGGGAAGGCTACTTGCCCATGGCGCTAAGTTGTACGCTCTTCCCTTGCTGTTGCTATTTATGGTAAGTGGCCTGCTTACAAGTATTCTCCTGATTTTCTCATTAGTTCCTAACAAATCTTTTAGAGTCTTTTTTCTGTCATGGACAGACTGTGTCCCTTCTGCTTGGAATTGATTCATTAATACAATTATGTTGAGGTCACAGATCCTCCCTCATAACTGGGATACAGGAAAATGCCCACAATTAAAGGAGATAAAATCCACATCCATCAAAAGAAGTGCTCTGGCAGGGAGCAGAACTATTGTGTCCCCTCTCCTTGGTGTTTCATAATCAGCCTAGACACATGGAGACAGACTCTCTGCAGACAGGCAGGGAGAGGGTCCTAAGGAAAATTTCTGACTTCATTCCAGACACTGAGGGTGGTTTAAGTCAAATGACTAGAATGAAAGAAATAATGGGGTTTCTTCTCTTAATGGTCAATGGGAGGTTAGATATTTTTGTTTGTTTCTCATTAAGTTTTTATTTCAGTCTAGATTCCAGGAATTGTAATGAATTAGATACTTGTCTAAAATTTTTCTTGTGAACTACAGTATTCTAAGTGGTACAGGAATGCTGTCAAAGATGCTGACCATATGTCCTTAAAGTCCTTGAAATTTATCTTTGTCTGGGCTGATAATCGAAATATTTTATTTAATTGCAGTTTTAAAATTTAGGAGAAGGCATTAGAGAGAGATTTGTTGTTTGTTTGTTTTAGAAAGGGTGAAGTAATTGTTTGCTTCCTTGGAGGAGGTCAGGCTCAAAGTGAGCTAAAAGTGAAAGGGGATATTGTGACAAAGACATACACCAGAAGGAAGGAAAAGGGATGAGTAGGTCAAAGAAGAGATAATAAAGTCAAGCAGAGATAAATGTGACCTTAAATAGCTATTTAATCACATTGAATCATGTTTAATCATGTATTATAGACAGTTACCGACATGTTAGTTTATTGGCAAATCACCTTAGGGACAGAGGAAGGAAGAGCATTCCAATTTAGAAGCATTGGTAGCATTTCTTCTGGGACCCGAAGCATTTCCCATAATGATGGTTTAATACAATCTTGGTCAATTACCTTTCTGTGAGCGCTGGGGATGTGTGCCACCTTGCTGGAAATGTTAAAATCCCATTAAACTTCAGTTATTAGTAGCAGAAAGGAAAAAAAAAAAAGAAAAGAAACCTGAGTGATTCAATTAAGACACAAGCGGCCAGATGTCTGTGGCACTGAATGAATTTTCCTGTTATGACCAAGAAATACTGATTTTCAAGTTGGCTATTTTCCCCCTTATTCACTGTTATCATTGGCTTCCCAGCCTTCTAATGCTTCCCCAGTTGCCAGATTTTCAGAGATTCAGCCCATATCCAAACACACTAAGCAACTTCTGTATACAAAGACGATACAGCCACCATGAGGAAGACTGCTGAGCCATGACTAAGTATTCACACCCCACCCACTTCCTTTGTTTCAAGAGTATAGATGAGGTTATATTGCTGGGTTTTGAAATACTGCTTCTTGGGACTAAGAAGTTGGATCAGACTACATGACTTATGTGTAGGATGTATTTGTGTGTAGCTCACTAGCAGTTTCCTAGAAACGAATATCCTGGTGCAGAATAAGCCACACAATGCAGGTTTGTTAAGGAAAGGAGTAAATCAGCTCCAAAGGAGGCTCTTAGGTCCAGCTTTGCTGATACTCAGTGGTGGGTAAAGTTAATTCTTGAGAACACCATTGTTATTGTTGTATAAATTGAGGAGAGAGATCTGTGTAATTTCCAGGGATTCTTCTAGCAACCATGTTATATAATTTTGTGAAAGCATTCTACAAACACCAAGAGAGGCCAATACAAACCAATCAACAAACAAAAAGTACCCCCAGATCCTCAGCTCTGCATATTAGATATCAGTGGATTTTCTCATAAGGTTAATTTTTACATTGACTCTTGTGTCCTTCTGTGTGTGTGTGTGTGTGTGTGTGTGTCTGTCTGTCTGTCTGTCTGTCGGGGGGTGGGATCGCTTAACTATTAATTCTGGAGGAAATCTAGCTGATCATGTTGTGGTACTCAAGGGCATTGTGTGAATGGATTTATTTTGGTTTGTCATTAATTTATAACTGGCAATATAAAATCAGGCTGATCTAGCAAGCTTGAATGAAGCTCAGTATCTCTCGTCTCTGTTATGAATAAGTAGGATCCAGAGAGGCAGGCTCTTCTGGGCTGACTTGCTAAGGAAGCCCTTCTGGTGAGGATAGTCACAGATTCATGGGATGNTACTCAAGGGCATTGTAATGGATTTATTTTGGTTTGTCATTAATTTATAATTGGCAATATAAAATCAGGCTGATCTAGCAAGCTTGAATGAAGCTCAGTATCTCTCATCTCTGTTATGAATAAGGAGGATCCAGAGAGGCAGGCTCTTCTGGGCTGACTTGCTAAGGAAGCCCTTCTGGTGAGGATAGTCACAGATTCATGGGATGCTTCAAGTTCATCCCAACTTCCCAATGGCACAGCCAAAACAATTTTCATGTTGAACCTGCCAAATATCACTATCATCCCTTAAATTTTTGGACTGAATAAATGAGCAAAGCTTCTAAGCCTTTCTGAAAAACAAAAAAAGANTGCTTCAAGTTCATCCCAACTTCCCAATGGCACAGCCAAAACAATTTTCATGTTGAACCTGCCAAATATCACTATCATCCCTTAAATTTTTGGACTGAATAAATGAGCAAAGCTTCTAAGCCTTTCTGGAAAACAAAAAAAGAAAATGGGCATTTTTGTTTTGAGAAAGCTTGGAGGAGTAGGCCTTGAGTATTCAGCTCTAAACAACTGCATCTTGCTGACCAAAAGGCTGACGGTTCCCTTGATCAAGTGGGAGAAATTATGTGTGCCTTGTGAGTTTTGATAAGAGAAAATTATACATTTCATACAGAGCCTGGCCAGTTATTTACCAGGTTTGGATGTTTTTGTTTTTCGGGTTTTTTTTTAAATTTTATTTTTACTTTATTCTATGTTACAGTACTGTATTGGTTTTGCCATACATTGACATGAATCAGCCACAGGTGTACATGATCTCCCAATGCCGAAGCCCCCTCCCACCTCCCNTTTTTGGGGGGGGGGGTGGTTTCTATACCAGGGATCAGATCAAACAGACTACCAAGTCCCAGGAAAAAGTAGAGGGGAGGAAGTTCCACTATTCATGATATATTTACCTCCCTTTTCAGCTTTCTGTGATCAGTTATGAACACTTTGGAGCTAGCTTCAAGTCACCCATTTGAAAGACCTAAATTTCAAATCCGATCAGGGTTGATTCTTTTTTATATCAGCTCTCTGACAGGTTTCCCATGACATACCTGATCCTAACACTGCAACCAGGCTTGCTGAGAGAGCACAGCTTAAATACATTTAATAGAGGCTTGTCTCCAAGGGTGTGGTCAAAACTGGGAGTTCGAGCGTTGCACATGCCATGCTATTGAGGCCACCTGAACACATCTCTTTTTTTGAGGCTCAACAAAAAATATCTTCATGACCCAGATAATCATGATGGTGTGAACACTCACCTAGAGCCAGACATCCTGGAATGTGCCTTAGGTAGCATCACTACAAACAAAGTTAGTGGAAGTGATGGAATTCCAGTTGAGCTATTTCAAATCCTAAAAGATGATGCTGTGAAAGGGCTGCACTCAATATGCCAGCAAATTTGAAAAACTTTTAGCAGTGGCCACAGGACTGGAAAAGGTCAGTTTTCATTCCAATCCCAAAGAAAGGCAATGCCAAAGAATGCTCAACCTACTGCACAATTGCACTCATCTCACACACGAATAAAGTAATGCTCAAAATCTCCAAGCCAGGCTTCAGCAATACGTGAACCATGAACTTCATGATGTTCAAGCTGGTTTTAGAAAAGGCAGAAGAACCAGGGATAAAATTACCAACATCACCTGGATCATTGAAAAAGCATGAGAGTTCCAGAAAAACATCTACTTCTGCTTTATTGACTATGCCAAAGCCTTTGACTGTGTGGATCACAATAAACTGGAAAATCCTGAAAGATATGGGAATACCAAACCACTTGACCTTCCTCCTGAGAAATCTGTATGTAGGTCAGGAAGGAACAGTTAGAAATGGACATGGAACAACAGACTGGTTCCAAATAGGAAAAGGAGTATGTCAAGGCTGTATATTGTCACTCTGCTTATTTAACTTCCATGCAGAGTACATCATGAGAGATGCTGGGTTAAATGAAGCACAAGCTGGAATCTGGATTGCTGGGAGAAATATCAATAACTTCAGATATGCAGATGATACCACCCTTATGGCAGAAAGTGAAGAAAAACTAAAGAGTCTCTTGATGATAGTGAAAGAGGAGAGTGAAAATGTTGGCTTAAAGCTCAACATTCAGAAAACTACGATCATGGCATCTGGTCCTGTCACTTCATATCAAATAGATGGGGAAACAGTGGAAACAGTGGCTGACTTTATTTTCAGTTCAGTTTAGTTCAGTCGCTCAGTCGTGTCTGACTCTTTGTGACCCCATGAATCACAGCACACCAGGCCTCCCTGTCCATCACCAACTCCTGGAGTTCACTCAGATTCATGTCCATCAAGTCAGTGATGCCATCCAGCCATCTCATCCTCGGTCGTCCCCTTCTTCTCCTGCCCCCAATCCCTCCCAGCATCAGGGTCTTTTCCAATGAGTCACCTCTTCGCATCAGGTGGCCAAAGTATTGGAGTTTCGGCTTTAGCATCATTCCTTCCAAAGAAATCCCAGGGCTGATCTCCCTTAGAATGGACTGGTTGGATCTCCTTGCAGTCCAAGGGACTCTCAAGAGTCTTCTCCAACACCGCAGTTCAAAAGCATCAATTCTTTGGTGCTCAGCCTTCTTCACAGTCCAACTCTCACATCCATACCAAAAAAATAAAGTCTGACACTTTTTCCACTGTTTCCCCATCTATTTCC
>SJYW01008835.1:336709-418568 GCA_006410735.1 Raphicerus campestris
AACCATTTCATCCTCTGTTGTCCCCTTCTCCTGCCTTCAATCTTTCCAACCATCAGGATCTTTTCCAGTGAGTCAGTTCTTCCCATCAGGTGGCAAAATATTGGAGCTTCAGCTTCAGCATCAGTCTTTCCAATGAATATTCAGGGTTGATTTCCTTTAGGATTGACTGGTGTGAGCTCCTTGCAGTCCAAGGGGCTCTCAAGAGTCTTCTCCAACACCACAGTTCAAAAGCATCAGTTCTCTTCATTTCTCCATGCAGACCCTAAGCAAAGCAATCACATCCCCATCTTCCTGTGCTTCTCTGCATAGATCAGTGTCTGCTGCTATTTGTTCTTGAGACTTGAAATACAGAACCTAGGGATTTTCTCACTGTGGTCTCCCCTACAAGGAATGTGTAAAAAGAAGGAATGTTCTGTGGAAATTAAATGGGTTTTCTTGTATATGTTTAGCCTGCTTATCGCATTTTCAGTTGTAGCAATTTGGTGCCAGTGATGCATGGCTGGTTTAAGCAAGCGTGCTTTGCCTCTCAAGTTAGTCATCCCTGGTTTCATGGAAAGAATCCTCCCTTAGAGGAATAACAGGTGGGAAAGATCTATTAGGTTATTCTGTGCATTATGAGATTGCTTACTGCTGTGAATTTGTCAGGTCTTTGCTTTTTCAAGTGACCCATGTGATGTCTTTCATCTTTTTGTAAACTAATACCTATTACTGTTGGGATTTTCTTAGTCTAAGTGTCCTCTTATTTTGAATCTGCTAGTATAATCACTCTTACCATCAAAGAATAAAATAATCTAGCATGATACAACCATGTCTCCCAGGCACTTGTCTATAGGCAGATTAATTTTTTTATTGTTTCCTTACCCATGAGTTCATTTATTTGTTCAGCAAATACAAACCAAATGCCTTCTCTGTATATCTCTATAAGAGATAACTTATGACTTGGCAATGGATTTTGTGACATATAATGGATTTCATGATGTATAATGATGCACGGCAGTTAACATCCAATACCAACCCTCCAAGAATTTGGCTTCTCATTATTTCTGACACTAAATGTACTCACTTGCAAAGGTAATAACAGTATGAAGTGGAATTAGTAACAGTGATGTAACATAGGAGATATGCTACAAAGCAGGTCATGACTAAAAGCCTGGTATTTATCCTTGATGCCATGTGTTTTGTGCTCTGAACAGATAGATGTCAGAATGAGCTGGAAGAGGTAATGGACAGCTTACTAAGTGCATGGCAGGTTTTGGAGGGCTATCATCAGTTTGGCTGTAAATGGACAGTTCCATGCATACTCTCCAGCCTCCTTCATTTTCTACCACTGCATTGTCTGACGATCAATACACATATTGTTTTGTCTGAAGATTATTTTGACTTAATTTGTTACAGATCTAAAAATTACTGAGCTTTCCTCTTTGGTCAAGGATTAGGGGTTTATTTAATGTTGCTGTCTCAACAATAACATAAGATAGTCAAGATACTCTTCATGTTACTAATAAAACAAAAGTCAAGGCCAATCAAGGCAATATAGATTTTTTCAAGGCCTCAGGTATAGTAAGGTATTTCTGATTCCAAAGGCCATGCTTTATAATTCCTTAACTGGAGTATGCTAGGAGCCCTTGAAATGCAAATTTTACTTAAACCACATTCCTTCTTTAAAATCAAATGTATACTTCAGCAAAGTGCATGGAATGTACAAAGCAACAAAATTCTATAGATAAGCAATTACAGCATGTCTAATATGTCTTTACTATATCTGAGTGCATCCTAATAACTTTTATCATTCATCTCTGAACCCTTACTAATTTTTTTGCACAATTTGGAAAGTATACTTCAATGTTGGAAATTATACACAATGATATTTTGATACTTTGCCTTCTTCTCTTGCTTCCTTTGCTAGTGGATCTGTTACTTTAGGGATGTGTTTACAACCTTAATTGTGCTGGCTCTATGGTAAATCTAATTAGGGTATATAGCAGTCAGAATAGTTAGTTGATGCTGCAGTAACAAACAACCCCCAATTATCAGATATTTGAAGCAGGAAAGGTTTGTATCTTATATTTCCAGTGTGGGTTATTTATGGAGGCTCTGCTCTGCATAATTATCACTCCAGGACCCAGGCATTGAAGAGTCCACTCTGTAACTTTTCTAATTGTTGACCCTGGAGGAGAGAGCCTATGGAGAATCTCACATTATAATTAAATGTTCTGATGTGGTCGTTATACATGTCACTTCTTATAATTGCTCATTGTCCAGGTCTAGGCACATGTCCCATTGATGTCCAGAAACAGATGGAACAATGAAGATGATAGAGTACTCAAGATATGGTTATTTCCACAGGAGAGAATGTGGTTGATATTGCACCTATCCTCAAAAGCTAAAAGAAGTAGAAGTAGACAAGAGCATAAAACCAGAATAGATATAATCCACCTAGATATCATTTAGTCTGTGCATTCATCCATTGATCTGTTTATCCTTTTATATAAGTTTGTATAAAGTTTCTCACAACCTTATGGAATAAAGGAGGGATACTTTTTAAATCGGAGGACCTTGGATGTTAGGTAGATCAGTAGAGGAAAGTAATAAAGTGCAAGGATAAATCTGTTGTGGGCATGTGCATGTGATATAACACTATTTCTTGGATTAGCCCCTAAATTCACTGTCAACATTCTGGTAGCTAAATAATAAAATAATGCTCATGCTTTATAAGATTAGTAATATTTTGATTTAAAAAATCTGCTTAAGAAGAATCTTTATTCCTGGTGCTAAGAGCTGACTGGATTTTTTTTTTTCCAGAACTCTGCAGAAGCCATCTCCTCAAGAGACACAATATCTTTTTCTTATCATTCAATTCAATATTTAGATGGATGTCTTATGGAAGAGTGGCACTTCTTTGGGGCTAAATAACTGCAGAATAAATTGATAGTTCTCAAGTATGTCTGGTATCTTCTCGTAAAGCTTCTTTGCTGTAAACATCTTTGCCACAAACATTTTTGATACATTTTTTGCTGTATAACTAATTGGCTCTAAAGCAGTTTTGCCATAAAAAAATAAAACAACTGATTGGCCATTTGGTTGGACAGTTTGATTTCAACTGGTTGACTGTTTGGTTTCATTTCTCCATTGATGCAGTATTCCTATTTGTATATTACATAAATCTGAAAGAGGCTGAGGGACTCAAAGGCTCTGCGTTGAACCCACATTTCCTTAGAACTTTAGAATGTTTATCAACAGACATGTAACAGTATGCCAAGAAGAAACAGCAGTGCAAAAGGCTTTCACACTGTGATACAAAGCTCATTTACAAATATACATTTCAGTGTTTTAAAACTAATACCCCTCTTAATGAAGGAAGACATTTTAGAAAAAAGAAAAAAGTGTGATTCCTAGCAAGGAAATGGATCAACAAGCAAAAAGAAAAGTATAAAATACTATAAATGAAAGACTTTGAAGACAAGTGCTTAGATAGGACCCACAAAATAAAATCAGTCATTTGATCAATGTTGCCATGAATATATGGAGTTTCCCTGGTGACTCAGTGGTAAAGAATCTGCTGCAGTGCAGGAGACCCAGGTTCCATCCCTGGGTCGGGAAGATCTCCTGGAAGAGGACATGGCAACCCACTCTGATACTCTTGCCTGGAGAATTCCATGGACAGAGGAGCCTCACAGGCTACAGTCTATAGGTTTACACAGAGTCCGACACGACTGAAGTGACCAAGTAGCAGCAGCAGCCGCCATGAATCTACATCATTTTATTTATTTATTTATTTATTTATTTTGAATCTACACCATTTTAAATGTATTCAAGTATTCGGTGTCTTTTTAATTTTGTTATGAAAAATGAATATCATTGAATGACCCTCTTTTATTTATTATTGTATCTTTTATGGCAAAATTACCTTATGGCCAATTAGTTATGTGGTGAAATATTTGCAGTGAAAATGCTGTGGCAGAGATGTTAATAGTAAAGAAGCTTAAGGTAAAAATACCTAGAACAACTATCAGGTCTGTTTTGAGCTCAATAAAAGACATTTAGTATTATCTGTCCATTGCATCTTTTCAGCAACATATATTGAGCTTGTGATATGCTGGGACGGATTTGAAGAATACCAAGACTAGGTGTGTAACTGGATTACTTGACCTATTGTATGNCTCAAAAGCTAAAAGAAGTAGACGTAGACAAGAGCATAAAACCAGAATAGATATAATCCACCTAGATATCATTTAGTCTGTGCATTCATCCATTGATCTGTTTATCCTTTTATATAAGTTTGTATAAAGTTTCTCACAACCTTATGGAATAAAGGAGGGATACTTTTTAAATCGGAGGACCTTGGATGTTAGGTAGATCAGTAGAGGAAAGTAATAAAGTGCAAGGATAAATCTGTTGTGGGCATGTGCATGTGATATAACACTATTTCTTGGATTAGCCCCTAAATTCACTGTCAACATTCTGGTAGCTAAATAATAAAATAATGCTCATGCTTTATAAGATTAGTAATATTTTGATTTAAAAAATCTGCTTAAGAAGAATCTTTATTCCTGGTGCTAAGAGCTGACTGGATTTTTTTTTTTCCAGAACTCTGCAGAAGCCATCTCCTCAAGAGACACAATATCTTTTTCTTATCATTCAATTCAATATTTAGATGGATGTCTTATGGAAGAGTGGCACTTCTTTGGGGCTAAATAACTGCAGAATAAATTGATAGTTCTCAAGTATGTCTGGTATCTTCTCGTAAAGCTTCTTTGCTGTAAACATCTTTGCCACAAACATTTTTGATACATTTTTTGCTGTATAACTAATTGGCTCTAAAGCAGTTTTGCCATAAAAAAATAAAACAACTGATTGGCCATTTGGTTGGACAGTTTGATTTCAACTGGTTGACTGTTTGGTTTCATTTCTCCATTGATGCAGTATTCCTATTTGTATATTACATAAATCTGAAAGAGGCTGAGGGACTCAAAGGCTCTGCATTGAACCCACATTTCCTTAGAACTTTAGAATGTTTATCAACAGACATGTAACAGTATGCCAAGAAGAAACAGCAGTGCAAAAGGCTTTCACACTGTGATACAAAGCTCATTTACAAATATACATTTCAGTGTTTTAAAACTAATACCCCTCTTAATGAAGGAAGACATTTTAGAAAAAAGAAAAAAGTGTGATTCCTAGCAAGGAAATGGATCAACAAGCAAAAAGAAAAGTATAAAATACTATAAATGAAAGACTTTGAAGACAAGTGCTTAGATAGGACCCACAAAATAAAATCAGTCATTTGATCAATGTTGCCATGAATATATGGAGTTTCCCTGGTGACTCAGTGGTAAAGAATCTGCTGCAGTGCAGGAGACCCAGGTTCCATCCCTGGGTCGGGAAGATCTCCTGGAAGAGGACATGGCAACCCACTCTGATACTCTTGCCTGGAGAATTCCATGGACAGAGGAGCCTCACAGGCTACAGTCTATAGGTTTACACAGAGTCCGACACGACTGAAGTGACCAAGTAGCAGCAGCAGCCGCCATGAATCTACACCATTTTAAATGTATTCAAGTATTCGGTGTCTTTTTAATTTTGTTATGAAAAATGAATATCATTGAATGACCCTCTTTTATTTATTATTGTATCTTTTATGGCAAAATTACCTTATGGCCAATTAGTTATGTGGTGAAATATTTGCAGTGAAAATGCTGTGGCAGAGATGTTAATAGTAAAGAAGCTTAAGGTAAAAATACCTAGAACAACTATCAGGTCTGTTTTGAGCTCAATAAAAGACATTTAGTATTATCTGTCCATTGCATCTTTTCAGCAACATATATTGAGCTTGTGATATGCTGGGACGGATTTGAAGAATACCAAGACTAGGTGTGTAACTGGATTACTTGACCTATTGTATGATTGTTATTGAAGAAGCATCTTGTTCTTGTCAAGTGAAGAATGGTGGTCCAGCATAAAATTATCCTAAGAATGAGTCTAAAATTATCCTAAGAGTGACTGTACACAGTAATAAGAGATAATATCTCACTCACTACAAAGTTAACTGTTAGTATTATTATACCTTCAAAAATATATGTCGATAATCAAGAAATAAAATCGGGCTTTCTGTCCAGCGTTTCCTCTCCTTATCGCTTCTTCTGGAAACAGTGTGGGCATCCAGGCTGTAAATGCTCTTCTCTTCTTGATTCTGCCTTCCTCACAACTGAGGTTTTTTACACTTGCCAGCCCCCTATTTCTTAGATCTGGCTACTGCCTCCTGACCTGCTTTTCCCTGCAATCTGTACCCAGAGGTGACTCTTAAAAATGTGAGCCATACCTGTGTTTCTGAATGGAACTTTCTTTCCTTCACCACTCAGAGAATTTGATGAAGAAGGGCTGAGCAAAGGAAAGAAATTTTTCATACTAGTATCAGATAAGGTTAAGGACTTTTCCAAAATGCCAAATCCTGGGAAGTCTTCCGAATTTCCCTTTTTTGGAGGGGACATCTTTGGTTTGGCTTATGAAGCATGCTTTTCTTCTGGGAACATCATGGTGATGATCTTTACCTTCCCACACTCCCAGTCCATGTGGTTATAGAAGAGCAGATCTCACAATCCAGATCCTGAGAGATACATGACTTGGGTCTATCACTGAATGTATAGCATCCCCTTGGCAGAAACATTGGCTCAGGACAGGGAAGGTGACTAAGCCAGTCTGTCCAAGCCATGGAGACTCACTTTCTAGGCTGTTGTTGGAACTTATGGGTAATAGGGAGTTTTTTTCAAATTAGGGCAGCGGAGNTGATCTTTACCTTCCCACACTCCCAGTCCATGTGGTTATAGCAGAGCAGATCTCACAATCCAGATCCTGAGAGATACATGACTCGGGTCTATCACTGAATGTATAGCATCCCCTTGGCAGAAACATTGGCTCAGGACAGGGAAGGTGACTAAGCCAGTCTGTTCAAGCCATGGAGACTCACTTTCTAGGCTGTTGTTGGAACTTATGGGTAATAGGGAGTTTTTTTCAAATTAGGGCAGCGGAGCAGGGAAGATATAAATTAAATATAAGAAGATGGCAACTTGGTGGGAATTTGCTTAAGTATTATCCAACAGCAAGGAGAGCTGAGCTGAGAGGTATGGAGAGGCTGACAACATCCGAGCACCTGCAGGCAGTCGTACCTGAGGATTCACTCCTTGAACTTCTCAGATCCATGGACAATGTACTTCTTTGTTATTTAAGTTAGATAGAGTTGGGTTTCTGCCATTTGTGTCTAAACGTATTCTGACTAACCCTCTCATCCGCTGAAGCAGAGGAAAAACCACATCTGCAACACTTTTTCCAAATAGAGCAGTGGATGATAACTCAATGCACAATGAAACGATGGCCTGTTTAGAACTTGAGTTTGCTGTGCCCCTGGCTGTGACCACAGGTGGTCTGGAGGATTTAGTCTCTGAGTCATGCAGGAAGGAGCACAAAGGGGCATTATAGGGCTAATGGATGCCTCTCTGGGATTCCCTCCTCTGCTTCCTGCTGGAATGTAAAAGCCTACACAATGCAGATGGCATATTTCATTAATACAAACAGAAGTCCAGGCAACAGATGCTTTGGGGACTGAGGGGAAAGGAGATCTCTATATTTCTCCAACAGCAACAACTTGGATGACAAATTTCTCCCACTGAGCATATTGAACCACAAGCAAAGAAACATGTAGTATTCAAGCCTTAGGCACTCTATGATATTTAAAAGTAGGAAGATCAAATTTAGTATTTTTGGACAAAGATTGCTTATGCAGAGGAAGCCACGGTGAAAAGGAAAGAGCAGGAAAAAGTGAGGCATCTTTGTGAATTTCCCAGGGCTTCAGATTGGGCACGGCGTCTTGTGTTCTGTGTCTGTCTAGAGAACATATATTAATAAACCTTTGTCGGCACCATACCCTTCACAGTGACAAAAGCCAAGCCAGGCCAATTATTTGCACATCAAGGGTTGGATTAGGATGGCTCCTGTTTCTTAGATCGCTTTGTGAGAAATGTAATGCACAGATGATTAATTACAGAGTAGATCCAGGCATCTTTCTCTTTGTGATCAGGTTAAATCAAAATGCCCAAGTTTAATTTATGAAATGATGTCTAGGTGTAGTGATTAAAGAATTATAACAATTGCACAATACTCTGTGCCCATATTCTCCTGAGCTCACTGTGACTTTGGACAGCTTCCCAGGAAGGAGTGTGGAAAAAAAGAGTGGTATGGGGCTAGAAAGAATAAAAAAGGCAGACAGTGTTTTTGCACTATTTGGTTCTATTTCACTGAAGGGGGAAGGAAGATTGATCACAAGCATTTGATGGAAGTATTATTTCAATTTTTGTGACTCCTCAAATGCCAGTAGGCTTAATACCAATAAAATATTGGGGACAGTGATCACAGGGCATCCTTCTGCTCACAAAAAGTAAAGATCACACACATATACGTAGGTGTGTATTTGTGTATTTTTAAGGAATCTTGCCCCTCTAATTGTGTGTGTACATTTTTAGCCTATTCAATTGTCAGAGTAGAAAAGGCTGAATTAGTCTGAAGAACTATGTGTCTCTGCTAAGTGTCTTCAGTCATATCTGACTCTTTGAGGCCCTAGGGACTGTAGCCTGCCAGGCTCCTCTGTTCATGGGATTCTTCAGGGAAGAAAACTGGAGTGGGTCACCATGACCTCCTCCAGGTGACAGTGCCAACCCAGGGATCGAACCCACGTCTCTTGTGTCTCCTGCATTGGCAGGCACCACCTAAGAAGCCCAAAGCACTATAATTGATGACTTTTTCCTTATTTATTTATTTACTCTTTTGCCTGTAATAGGTAGATGGTCTGACTCTTCTGGTTTTGCAATGATTTTTCTTTCTTTTTTCTTTTTAGTGCTAAAGTAAAATTTTAAGCAATAATCACTCAGATATAGGAAGCAAAATAAAATACCTTTAACAAATCCATTAGGTTCCCTTTTCGTGTATATCTCAATGGAGATGATAACCATTAAAGGTATGAGCCATGTAGGAGTCAATACTTCACTGCTGCTAGAAACCAGTCCTCACTTGGTAGGACTTGTTTGTTCTTACTGTCCTGGCCTAGATCCCTCACACCTTACATTTTTGATTGATTTCCCTGAATTCAGAGGTCTCCTCAAATCTATCCAGGAAGGTGAGACATGCAGCTTAGTTTACATGAGAAAAGCCATACATTTTCCTCTCTGTACTTAAAATCCTTTCATCATATCTGCAGTGTTTGAATATTAAAATAAAATAATGAGAAGTGCCTAAAATGCAATGATTATTACTAATCATCCATTTACTTGTTCATGCTTTACTTATTGATGCAACAGATATAGATTATATGATGCATTATGTCAGTTCTAGTCATTAGGAGAAAATGGTGAACAAGATAAATATAGTCTTTTATGATCTAGAAAGGAAAGTTCCGTTTCTGTTTTGTCTAGTCTGTGCTGAAAATGTACATTGAGTATTCCATAGCAAGGGAAAAAAGGTAGCAAACAGAGTCACTGTAAGTCAAGAACTGCATACTCAAAAGACTAACGGGACCAGGTAGATCACATGAATGTACAAACTGGGTCAGCTGAGAATTGATAGGACATGATGAAACTTGTAGGTAACTAGAGAATGTCATGCTTTAAGATGTTCAAGTTTTTATTTTAAAGATTATTGAGTCAACTTTTCCCCAAACACATACACACACACACACACACACACACACACACACATAAACATTTAGTCCCTGGAAATCTTGTTTCTGGAAATATGTTACACAATATTCTTAAATTCGAGGCTATTGTTTTCATTCAAGACATATGTCAAGTAAAAAAAGGAACATATGTCTATTGTTCCTCAGCAGAAAGAATTAGCATTTTTTTCTGAGGAAGGGAGAATTTTGAAGTAACATTAAGAATCATGGCAGATAAACATTTACTCTTAAATGGATATTTTATTATCCTTTCTCCTGACTCCTCTGCAGAAGAGAGATTTTAAAAACAATGTCAGGAGAGAATAATCAAGATCCAGCCCACTAACTACCAAGGTTGTGGGTTAGAACTAGTGCTGACTCCTGTGGGTAATGTTCAGCTTGAATAACTAAAGAGAAGTACTGTTACCCTACCAACAAGGAAAACTTAAACCAACCCAATCAGGCTGATTTTCAGGCTTTTTTTGAGATTCTCACTAAATGCTGTTTTATTGTGTTCCTGGGTGCAGCAATAGCTTTGACTCTGTCATAAAGCCTGCCTAAAGACTATTGACTTACTTATTATTACAGTTTACAAAATGCACCCATGCTTGAGAAACTTTCATTTGAATCTATATGAAGCAAAACCACTGAAATGCTTATTAAACTCACACCTCAAAAGCTTATAGACGTTTCTTGAAGAATTTTTTTCTTTATTTAGCAGAAGTGGTTATGTGACTCAGAAGGAATAAAGCCTCTTAGGAAACAAAAATGTCTGATTCTCTTTGCATGTGCAAATGTAAGACAGTTGTCATTTGTGGTTATGATTGCAACAAAATTAGCAGTAGGGGTAAATAATCACGTAAATATATTACAATTACAGAACCCGCCTGCCAATGTAGGAGATATAAGAGATGTGGGTTTGATCCATGGGTCAAGAAAATCCTCTGGAGGAGGGTATGGCAACCCACTCCATGCCTGGAGAATCCCATGGACAGAGGAGCCTTGTGGACTACAGTTCATAGGGTCACAAAGAATCAGACCCAACTGAACTGACTTAGTACACAGGCATGTAATTACATATTTTATTGTATTTCCTCTAGGATTTAAGATGAATGATGTCAAGAGTCATGTCTGCTTTACTCATTATATCTCCTACTACAAATACAATGCCTGGCATATAGTATACACTTAATACATATTTGTTTGATCCATATAGAACAAATGAACGAATTAATCTGGGTTACTTTTGGCTCTAATATCATTGTGAATTTCTACTGTATCATTTTATTATATGAACCCATGGTTCTTTGGTTCAACAATTTTAAGGAAAGTGTATATGCCCTGGTGCCTCAGGTGGTAAAGAATCTACCTGCAGTGTACAAGATTTGGATCCCATCTCTGGGTCTGAAGGATCCCCTGGAGAAGAGAATGGCTATCCACTCAATATTCTTGCCTGGAGAATTCCATGGACCAAGGAGCCTGGTGGGTTAGGGCCCATGGGGTTGCAAAGAGTTGAACACGACTGAATGACTAACACTTTCACTTTTCATATTAAAAATATCTGAACACTGTTCAATAGAACATTCCATAATGATGAAAATATTTATGCCTGCTCTCTTCAATATGGCAACCAACAGCCACATGTGACCATTAGCAGTTTAAATGTAACTAGTATTACTGAGGAACTGAATTTGTAATTTATTTTTATTTAATTTATATGGCTGCCATATTTGTATGGTGCATAGACCACTGACTTTAGGAAACATATTTTTTGTCCTATGGAATAGGGACTCTGTGTATGAACATGCTTATGGAAAGGATCAAATGTTTTTCCTTCCTCAAAAACTTTGTCAATCAAGATCAGACTCTGAATTAAAATAAAGAGAGACATATTATATAGCATGCAGTTAATAGAGGAAGAACATATCATGTATCAAGTTGCCTCTGAAGAACTTGCATTTGCTAATTAAGACCAAACCCAGCTGTTACTATTCTGTGAAGCCTTCCTTTTCTGTGTCTTCTAGAGCCCCATAGAACTTTGTCAATACCTCTAACCTTATATATATGTCTACTGTAGATTGTTTTCAAGGCAACTAAAACTTCCTTAATGAAATGGGCACTTTATCTGTAAAAAAAAAAAAAATGTAAAAAAAAATCTCTAAAAAAAAAAAAAATGAAGCTCATAGCAGGTCTATGAACTCGCACATGGTTGGTCTTTCATGAATAGTTACTGAGTGAAAAAGAACTTCCAGATATTCAAGCTCATTTTAGAAAAGGCAGAGGAACCAGAGATCAAATTGCCAACATCTTCTGGATCAGCAAAAAAGCAAGATAGTTCCAGAAACTATCTATTTCTGCTTTATTGACTATGCCAAAGCCTTTGACTGTGTGGATCACAACAAACTGTGGAAAATTATTCAAGACATGGGAATACCAGACCACCTGACCTGCCTCTTGAGAAACCTGTACGCAGGTCAGGAAACAACAGTTAGAACTGGACATGGAACAACAGACTGGTTCCAAATAGGAAAAGGAGTACGTCAAGGCTGTATATTTAACTTCTTATGCAGAGTACATCATGAGAAATGCTGGCTGGATGAAGCACAAGCTGGAATCAAGACTGCTGGAAGAAATATCAATCACCTCAGATATGCAGATGACACCACCCTTATGGCAGAAAGTAAAGAACTAAACAGCCTCTTGATGAAAGTGAAAGAGGGGAGTGAAAAAGTTGACTTAAAGCTCAACATTCAGAAAACTAAGATCATGGCATCCGGTCTCATCACTTCATGGCAAATAGATGGGGAAACAGTGGAAACAGTGGCTGACTTTATTTTTCTGGGCTCTAAAATCACTGAAGATGATGACTGCAGCCATGAAATTAAAAGATGCTTACTCCTTGAAAGGAAAGTTGTGACCAACCTAGATACCGTATTAAAAATCGGAGACATTACTTTGCCAACAAAGGTCCATCTAGTCAAGGCTATGGTTTTTCCTGTGGTCATGTATGGGTGTGAGAGTTGGACTATAAAGAAAGCTGAACACAGAAGAACTGATGCTTTTGAACTGTGGTGTTGGAGAAGACTCTTGAGAGTCCCTTGGACTGCAAGGAGATCCAACCAGTCCATCCTAAAGGAGATCAGTCCTGGATATTCATTGGAAGGACTGATGTTAAAGTTGAAACTCCAGTACTTTGGCCACCTGATGCAAAGAGTTAACTCATTGGAAAGGACCCTGCTGCTGGGAGGTTGAGGGCAAGAGGAGAAGGGGATGGCAGAGGATGAGATGGTTGGATGGCATCACCGACTCAATGGGCACGGGTTTGGGTTGACTCCAGGAGTTGGTGATAGACACAGAGACCTGGCGTGCTGTGGTTCATGGAGCTGCAAAGAGTTGGACATGACTGAGCAACTGAACTAAACTGAACTGAAAAAGAATGAAGTTTGGGGTCAGCAAATGTGGGTTATAGACCAGTTCTGAGTCTCTGCCATTTACTTAGTGACTTACTTAATACTAAGTTTCAGTTTTCTTATTTTTCAAACAGAGATATTAATATATGTTTCCCAAGGATAACAGATGAGGATCACGTGGAAGAAAGCATACCCTGGTAACAGCCATTAAAAGTAGATCTAGCTGTTGTCATAATGGCCTTCAGATAGAAATCTCCACGGAACTTATTTCAGTTCCAGGAAGAAGTTATACCAAAAGTGCTGGAAGTTATGCCACAAGGCATTAGTTGAATTCCTCCCATTGCTTATAAAATTGTGTCATCTCCAAAAACAAGGTATTAGGTGAACCCAAGCAGAGAACAATAAATTTCCTACTTTGACATACCTCCCTGCCATATGATACACACTAATATGCCAGGTCCTTTATTTTTTCAGTTGATGAAGATAGCCTAAATACTTCATGGGGGAGAAAACCAAAACATACAGGTATTGCTCTGAACCATGGGGTCAGCTCACCAGATTGCATTAGGAAAACTGTTTGCTTTTAGTATGGCTAGCAACTCCTGGAAAACAGTGATTAATTCTGGGCCCCTCATTTTCTGCTGTGTGACCCTCTGGGTGTTCAGAGAAGAGCCATAAGATTAAAAGGCTGGGCTGCATTGACTTGGGAGGCAAGATGAAACCACTAAATGTACAGAAGCTGGCAAAGAGAGGTTCAGTGAGAAATATCGTAGTTGTCGGCCAATGGTTGTCTAACATAAAATGAACAACCTAGATACTATGCCAGAAAAAAAAAAAAGAAAGAAAGATGCATTATAAAAGGTGGCTATTTTGTAGCTTATCTAATGATTGTTTGCATAAAAGTAAGGCATGACCTGCATAGGAAAGAATCCCATCACAATAGCGCTTTGCAGAAAATGTTCGTGAAAGAACATGGAGGATGTAACAGATATTCATCGATGATCCTGCGGTGTAACAGGGAAAGAATGGGGAATTTTCACGTACTTTATCTGATAGCATTCTTACAAAGTCTCGATGATGTAGACTTTTGTATGAGTTGGTCCTGGCAGCAAAGAGATGCGGAAACAAAGGAGAGTTTAGTGAAGGGACTATTCAGGGGCTGTTATTAGAGTTAAAGGAAACCAGTAAGCAATGAGGAAGCACAGAGGCACTAGCAACAGTNTGCTAGGCAGAAAATGTTCTTTCACATGGAGGATGTAACAGATATTCATCGATGATCCTGCAGTGTAACAGGGAAAGAATGGGGAATTTTCACGTACTTTATCTGATAGCATTCTTACAAAGTCTCGATGATGTAGACTTTCGTATGAGTTGATCCTGGCAGCAAAGAGATGCGGAAACAAAGGAGAGTTTAATGAAGGGACTATTCAGGGGCTGTTATTAGAGTTAAAGGAAACCAGTAAGCAATGAGGAAGCACAGAGGCACTAGCAACAGTGTCTAATCATTACCTCTGACCCTGAAGAGGCAGAGAGAGAGCAAGGTGAACAGAGTGGAGAGGGAGCCAGAGCGGTGTGGGACGCAGGAAGTGGGAGAGACGCAGGCACAGGCAGAAAAGTGTGGCCGCTGCTAATCAGTAGAGGGGCAGATGCTAAAGGGTGCTGTAGAACAAATGTGCTCTCTCTCTCTCCAGTCTTGGAACTCTTGCCAGTCCCTCCCATTGACCCAGCCAGCAGCCACAGGGCAGAGGAGGCCCTACTGATACGGCCCCTAATGTCAGCATCCTTTGGTCCGCAGTATAAGGAAGGAGGGTACGGAAGGATCGAACCAGTTTTTGGTCTTTATTTTATGAAAAGGGAAAATGCAATCCAGAATAAGTAGATGATTTACTTAATGCCATGCAACAGAGGACTCAAACCACAGATTTCTGATTCCAGAGTCTTTGTTTCTTAAGTTCTCCATTTCTCTTTCCCTTGTTTAAAATAAAGTGCAGATAGGACTAAGTTCCTAGATTCCATCGCATGAGTACCAAGGGTCTTGTTCAGTTCCTCGACTGAAAACTGTGTCCTAACATGACCATCTTTATGTCCAGTTCTATATCCCAGAACTTTACGTTCATCACAAGTAGGTATGCTGAGAACGAGCATGAGTTTTTCTGTGTTGGAATGAAGATTTCAATACTGAGGGAGGTTTTTCTTTTTAAATACAGAATGAGGGGTTGAGGAAAATCAGTGTTGAGATAGCATAGAAAATTGAATGGAGGAAGTGAGATGAGAGATTTAACCAGGAATTGGGGATGGAGGTGATGTGAATTTCTGACTGGTTATGTTAGGAATTTGGTCTTTAAAAATATTGATAATTTTAGCGAACCTTTAACTGACTGGACATGATATGGCAAGCTGTGTTCTAAAACGTCTGTCTTTATGTACATAATCTGGGTTCCCAATAGGTAGCTGTTTACCTACTTACAGGTGAGAAAACGGAGGTGTTAAAAAAGTTGAAATTCATACCAGTAGTTTGTGGTAATCAGGATTTGACCCTAGTCATCTAGCTTACCTCATAGCAGGCTCCTTCAACCTTTTAATACCTATTGAAGCAAAACACAGAGGCTTTAAAATCATATTCCTCATTAAATGTGGATGAAAAATAACTTCATCAATTTCTTCTGCAGTAGAGCAATAACTTAGCCATATATTATCTGCCTTTAGAGTTATTGCAAACACTGGATAAGATGTAATTTGTCTATTAACAAATAGGGGTGATTGTGCCATTTTAGTATATTTTATAATGGAGATTTGTCATTGTTTCTAGTTGGATGAAAATAGGGACCAGGCAGTGAGGGTTTCATAAATACAAAAGTAAAATTCCTGGGCAAGTTGTGAAATGTATCTTTATTCTTGGGTTTTTATGCAAATTGAATCCCACACACCATTTGAAAATAACTGTGTTGGGGTTATATGGTTTATTGTAAGCAGGGCATGTACTATTTTTCATATTTGGCTTTATAATATTTTTATCTGAATTATTTTTACCATGCTCCTTGGAGAAGAGGTAACTTTTTTTGTGTAATTCCTCATGATTTCTGCCCTATACTTAGCCATTTGGTAACTTTCTAAAATTTTATTTTACTGAGAAATGCAGCACTGATAAATCATTGGTCTTCCATACAGAGTGGATTTAAAATTTATACACTCTGACTCAGGTAGGTAGAAATATAACTTTATTCCTTCATAACTGAATATTGCTTGCTCACCAATACCCATTTCTGCTTAAGGAAGGAATACTCCTATGCCACTTGAATTTATCTCACCCACTTCCAGGCTAAGTCTCTTGGTTTTAGGTTAAATCCAACTCTCTAGAGAAGATACTTACTCTTTCAGACTTTTTTCCTTGCCCCTTCTCTTTCCCTTTTACTGTGGTCTAGCGGGACCATGAGTTCAGTGTTGCATGTAGCATGATGAAGTGGAGAGGAGGCCTGAGATTCTTGCAGACTTTGGTTTTACTTTGGTTCTTGTGGACTTCCACCAAAGAATGTCACTCCTGGCTCTTTCATGTTGACTCTGACTCTGGTGCAGTTGTGGGTGAGATCAGTTACCTACTCTTTCCTTTTATGTTATACATCGAGATCCGTCTCCTGGTAGACTAAGCCCTCATTTTAATGTTTACTTGCATTTTTTTCCCCCAAGATCAGCTTGGCTGCCATTTAATCCCTAGATTGGACCATCTACCCTAACTTCTTCTCTAGAGTTACCACCTCTTGATTAATGACCAGCTGCTGCCTTTAGGAAAGATCTGTGTCTTACATTGGGCCCTTACATTAGGCCAAGTGAAATTTCCACATCTTTACTCCTTGAAGCTGTCCTATGTTGATGTGAGGCACTCTGAAAGACTGCCTCTGCTCGTATTCTAGAAAGAAATCCCATGAGTCTGCCCTTCCTGCAGATCACCAAACCTGTCTATGACACTTCTGTTGTTCCCTCAACTGAAGATTTTCTGTGTAAATGGTGTAAGACTGGCTGTGTCAGGGACCAGGGACTGGCTGTGTCATACTTACATCTGTGTTGTTCCTTGAATTCTTAGGGCTCCTCCCTCCAGGTCAAATGCCCCCCCCCCTCTTTTTATTTGGTCTGGCAAACTGCTCCTGTATTCTTCCCTACTCACTGCTTATCCTGCTCTCTGATTCTACCAACCACTGATATATGGAAGCTTAAAAAATTAAAACAAAAGGCACTTCTCTCTTTCTTGTCTAATTGTTGCCAATCAAAATATCTTGGGCTCTAAATCTCTTGTGTGGGCTGTGTCTTTGAAAAAATAACTACTTTTGGAAGTTGCAGTTGAATGAGGAATTTACTTCTCTAGACTGTATCTCCTGTTTCCTCTTTTGAACTTATATTGTCTCACTCTTCTGGTCTATTTTTAGTGAAAAAAGGACTGTATGGGGAAAAAACTGCTGAGAAAGAATATAATTTGGATAATATTTATAAATATTAGCTAACCTTAGTAGTAGATTGGAGCTTCTGCTTTAATGCCAATTTGGAAAAATACTTAATAGATATTTCCCAGTGAGTTAAGATTCTCTTCCTGATTGAGAGATGTCCCTTAGCATGTTAAGATTATGTATTAAGCTTTCTGCAGCAAACATTTACCATGCATCACTGTTGGAGGGCTGGGGATATAGCAGAGAATAAAAGAAACAAAAAAGTTGCCTTCATAGAGTTGATAGTCTAAAAAGAAATAGAAGATGTATGGATAAGCAAACCATGAAGGACTTTATATAGTCTTCAATGTTATGGAAACAATATAGTAAGGAAGAATGGCAACAAGTCTGGAAGAAGCAAGGCTTTTTGAAGTTTTAAATAAAGTGATGAAAGCTGAAAAATCTTCAAGAAGTGAGGGAGCAAGCCATATGGCGGATGGATGGTGGTTCAGGCAGAGGAATAGCAAGTAGAAAGTATTTGAGGTGGGAATACCCTTGTTGTGTCCAAGAAAGAGCAAGAAAACAGCCGCTGAAGCAGAGTAAGGCAGGGGAAAGATAGAAAGGAATGAAGTACCGAGGTCACGAAGGAAGAGAAGTGATGGGCAGATCGTGGAAACCCTTGCAGACCATCACAGGGAATGTGGCTTTGATTCTGAGGGAGAAGGGGATCCAATGGAAGTTTTTAGTCAAGAAATGACATGAAAGGCCCACTTTTAAACAGACTTTCCCTAGTTGAAAATAGGCTGGAGCAAAGGGTAAAATGAAGAGATTCCATGCAGGAAGCTATTTTAGACACTGAAATAAGTGATAGAGCTAGTTCAGAACAGGGATGCAGTGCTGTAAGTTACGTAAAGTGTGGGTGTGTTGGTTATATATGTGGAAATCACCCAGACACGTGGGGAACCCACACTGCATAATGGTTAAAACACACAGGTTCTCTGTGGTCAGGCTGCTTATAGTTCAAGCACTTACTGTGAAATCTTGGAGAATTCCACTAAAGCCTAAGGCGCATGGGGCTTTAATGAGGATTAAATGAGAAGTAACATGAAAAGCAAAAAAAAAAAAAAAATTCGTGCCTAGCTCATGAAATTCCAACCATTATCTGGCATTATCAATATCAGTTTCTTTTACTGTTGAACTTGAAAAAAGCAAAGTTGTGATCATTTAGGATGTTTGTTTTTCATTTTTGTTTCTCTCCCAATGGTTTGCTTTCAGTCCATGTACCTGGCGATCTCTGCGCCCTCCCACCCCTTGAAAAAACAATCAGAAGCAAACAAACAAAAAAAAACCTTTCAGTGCTTTCAAGATTTATCTGGTATAGGTGCTTAGAAGTAAAATACAGACCATCTGCTTCTTGAGGCCTGCGCTTGGTTTTCAATTTGAAAGCCACACAAAGATGCACTTGGGTATAAAATAATACATCAAGGTAAAAATTTGATAGANGCTGCTTTAATGCCAATTTGGAAAAATACTTAATAGATATTTCCCAGTGAGTTAAGATTCTCTCCCTGATTGAGAGATGTCCCTTAGCATGTTAAGATTATGTATTAAGCTTGCTGCAGCAAACATTTACCATACATCACTGTTGGAGGGCTGGGGATATAGCAGAGAATAAAAGAAACAAAAAAGTTGCCCTCATAGACTTGATAGTCTAAAANTCTGCTTTAATGCCAATTTGGAAAAATACTTAATAGATATTTCCCAGTGAGTTAAGATTCTCTTCCTGATTGAGAGATGTCCCTTAGCATGTTAAGATTATGTATTAAGCTTTCTGCAGCAAACATTTACCATGCATCACTGTTGGAGGGCTGGGGATATAGCAGAGAATAAAAGAAACAAAAAAGTTGCCTTCATAGAGTTGATAGTCTAAAAAGAAATAGAAGATGTATGGATAAGCAAACCATGAAGGACTTTATATAGTCTTCAATGTTATGGAAACAATATAGTAAGGAAGAATGGCAACAAGTCTGGAAGAAGCAAGGCTTTTTGAAGTTTTAAATAAAGTGATGAAAGCTGAAAAATCTTCAAGAAGTGAGGGAGCAAGCCATATGGCGGATGGATGGTGGTTCAGGCAGAGGAATAGCAAGTAGAAAGTATTTGAGGTGGGAATACCCTNTCAGAAGCCGATGATCTGAGATAATGTGTAGTTTTCTCTAGGTCAGCATCTAGGTTTCAGCCCTTGTACAGAATGTTTCTTAGTTTGTTTGTTAGTGCTGCTGCTGCTGCTAAGTCCCTTCAATCATGTCTGACTCTGTGCAACCCCATGGATGGCAGCCCACCAGGCTCCCCTGTCCCCGGGATTCTCCAGACAAGAACACTGGAATGGGTTGCCATTTCCTTCTCCAATGCGTGAAAGTGAAGTCGCTCAGTCATGTCCGACTCTTCACGACCCCATGGACTGCAGCCTATCAGGCTCTTCCGTCCATGGGATTTTCCAGGCAAGAGTACTGGAGTGGGTTGCCACTGTGTTTGTTAAGAGTCCAGCTATTTGCCACCTTCTCAATTTTCCTTCCAGGTGGTGTCACCATTTTTAAAGTAATAAAACTTTGTGTTGGAGTTCTGGTGGGTAGAGCTGGATTTCTCCTATGGGGTGAGAGGTGGGAGGGGGTTTCAGGATTGGGAGCTCGTGTACACCTGTGGCTGATTCATGTCAATGTATGGCAAAACCAATACAGTATTGTAAAGTAGAATAAAGTAAAAATAAAATTAAAAAAATAAAAATAAAAATATAAAAGAGATAAAAAAAACTTTGTTTCTTTATGGGGAAAAAAGATATAAGAAGAAAAAATTTAGCTAGAAAATGGAAATTGTAGAGATGTTAAGAAATAAAAAATTGAATTCAGCTGTGATATTTTTTTTAAACAGCAACATGTCCACCATGTGATTTGTATAGAAACAAGAGTGATTCAAGAACAGATTATACTAAATGCTCCAGCTAGTGCAAAAGTTGCTCTTCATATAGCAAACAGAACTTTACTGAAACTTAGACAGATAGACCATTTGTATGTGAAACTATGCATAAGAAGTGGATAGCTTTAGAAACATGAATGGAGAAATTCAGGACTCTGAAGGAAGTGTTCTGTATTTGTGAATTTCTGATAATCATCATGATTTTTCCACTGAGGGTACTAATCTAGCTTCTGTTGGGTGGTAAGTTTACCCAGTTCTCTGTGCTATCTTTGGTGCCAAAAACATTTACTCTAAAAAAGGCATTGGCTTCATTTTGCAGACGAGGAAACAGGTCCAGAGAGATCAAGACACTTGATAACCTCATCATATAGGACTGGAGTTTCAAAGCAAAGCCTGCCCACCTCCAAACTCTCTCAACTGCACTGTTCTTCTTTTTAATGAGAAAGCAAGTTTCTTAAATTAGGATTAACTGAAGAGTCACTATTTCTGACTTGTGGTATCAGAATTTCAAGCCCTTTATTTTAATGTCTAAAATCCAGTATAATATGATTAGTTCTAAAACTTCACTATTTGATTTAGGCAACTCACAGTAATTATCTTGAAATCTTCTTCCAGGTTGTACTCAATAAGGCTGATTTTTATATATGCCCACTGCCCCATTTTTGGATAGTTATGCCTTGAATAGCTGCTGTCTAACAAACAGTGAACATTCAATAAATATGTTACCATTATCAGAAACAGACATAGAGAATAGACTTATGGGCATGGGGAGAGGGGAGGAGAGGGTGAGATGTATGGAAAGAGTAACATGGAAACTTACATTACCATATGTAAAATAGATAGCCAACAGGAATTTGCTGTATGGCTCAGGAAGCTCAAACAGGGGCTCTGTATCAACCTAGAGAGGTGGGATGGGGAGGGAGACGGGAGGGAGGTTCAAAAGGGAGGAAATGTATGCATGCCTATGGCTGATTCATGTTGAAGTTTAACAGAAAACAACAAAATTCTGTAAAGCAATTATCCTTTAATAAAAAAATTACATAAACTTTGAAAAAATAAAATATCAGGCAAAAATAAAATAAAAAACAAATGTGAGTTATCATTATCTATGGTAAAGGTAGTGACAGCAATTCTGCTATAGAATGCATCTTATTTAAAAAGTATCCAAGCCCACATTAAATGTTATGTTCTCCATGTAACCTTCTCTAGTATCCTGATTTAGAATATCGCTCCATCCCTTAAGTGTACATAGTGCTATATTTAGCATTTATAAATAGTGATATTTAGCATTTCTTTATTGTTTTTACAAGAGCTAGTGTGGTCTAGGTAAGCACAGAGGGTTTGGAGTCAGAATGCCTGGCATTAAACACTCCTCCACCATGTATTATCTATATGACTTGGGTAATGTATTGATAGCTTAAATTTTCTATGCTTCAGTTTCCTTGTCTGTAAAATGGAGATGCATATTAAAAATATCTCTTACATGCCATTGAGAACATTCAGTGCGTTAGTATATGTTAGGCTTCCAGGTGGCTCAGTGGTAAAGAATCCACCTGCCAACGTAGGAGCTGCAGGAGACATGGGTTCGATGCCTGTGTCAGGAAGATCCCCTGGAGGAGGAAATAGCAACCCACTCCAGTATTCTCGCTGGGAAGTCCAATGGACAGAGGGGCCTGGCAGGCTGCCGTCCATGCGGTTGCAAAGAGTCAGACATGGCTGAGCAACTGAGCATGCAGGCATATGTTAGGCATTTGGATGAGTGACTGGCAGCTGTTTCTACTCAGTAAATGGTAGCTGTTATTGAATTCAAGGAAAGCTTTACCCTCAACTGGATTATAAGCTCCTTAAGGACTAGGGCCAAACCTAATTCACCTCTGTCTGGCAAATTATAGGCACCAGATAAATATTTCCATTTGAGACATGCATTGAATGAATGCTTATGGAGACTTTCTCACAGTTTTGCTATATTTTTCATTGCATTTTTAAAGAACTGTAAATGTCAGGTGAATGTACCTTAGAAAATTAGTTGCACCTCTTTACCCTTTTATTCATGGTCTTTCCACCTTGGCTGATCCCATCTCTCCAAATCTTTCTCTCTATTTAAAGTGGTATCCTTAGGGAAGAATTATATAAGAATATCTGTGCTACATGTAATTGAAGTTGTAGCTCATTGTAATTAAAAGTAATTGAGACCCTACAGTGAATGGATTTTAGCAGGAGCACAGCGGGCATCATGTAGACAGAGTATCTGGGTGCTTTCCCAGCCTGCTGAACCCCAGGAACTGCAGTGTTGGAGAACAATGAGCTTTTGTGTCAGTGTCCCCGAACATCACTGAGCGCCCTACTGGGGAAGTGACCTTTTAGACAGAGACCTGTTGTGTCCCTTGCTGGCTTTCAATAGTAGTGTAGATAGAGAGTACTTAAGAGACCAGGGTTGAGGGTCAGATCTGCAAGTGGCTACTGGAACAATTATTTAAACTCCCCCAATCTTGCCAGCTTCCTTTTTTATTGTTATTTTGTTTTGTTTTATTTTGTTTAGAAATGAGTATTATACTTGATCTCTAGAGTTGATCCAAATAACACATGCACTTTTATTTTTCTCTCTTTATGTAGTATTAAGTGTCTTACTTCTCACTCTCTGTAAATATCCATATGTATATGTCTTTCTCTATACATACATACACATGCACACATACATACATACACACCATACACAGAGGGAGAGAGCAAGAGTGACAGCAAGAGAAAGAAAGGGAGGGAAATTTGTGTTACAGAGATTAAATGAAATAGTGCAGATTAAATTAACTAAATCACTACACTGTCTAGCATGTAGCAAGTGTTTAATGCATGTTGTTAGTATGTTAGGTGGTCTAAGGCAACTGCATGGATTAGGTGGGTAGAAACTTGTTTAATTATTGATTTGAAAATTAAAAAGAAAAAATTCTAGGGACCATCACTGAGAGAATTTGGCTTGCCAGTTATTACAGCTCCAAACTCACTCCTCTGTAGTTAGTTGGCTTTGAGAAGCTGCAGCTGGGCCTTCCTTAACAGCCTTCCTGCTTCCTTGGGGCCCCATGTTAGGCTCTGCCCATAAAGGACGCTAGAGAAAACCTACTAGGTTGGATGGGAAAGTAAGGACTCTTCTTTGCTTGCTTCCTTTGGGCCCCCTATCTTCCAGTTTCTGTGAACACTACCCATTAAAGAGCAAAGCTTCATCACCTGGGCAGCAGGAACACTTTCCTGTAGTGGGAGTTGAATCTGGTTTGTAGTCTTTCCAACTCAGAGAATCAAGTTCCTCGTGCCCCTCAGTGATAGCACATCAAGGCTATGGTTTTGCCAGTGGTCACGTATGGATGTGAGAGTTGGATTATAAAGAAAGCTGAGTGCCGAAGAATTGATGCTTTTGAACTGTGGTGTTTTGGACTGCAAGAAGATCCATCCAGTCCATCCTAAAGGAGATCAGTCCTGGGTGTTCATTGGAAGGACTGATGCTGAAGCTGAAACTCCAATACTTTGGCCACCTGATGTGAAGAGTTGACTCATTGGAAAAGACCCTGATGCTGGGAAGGATTGGAGGCAGGAGGAGAAGGGGACAACAGAGGATGAGATGGCTGGATGGCATCACCAACTTGACGAACATGGGTTTGGGTAGATTCCAGGAGTTGATGATGGACAGGGAGGCCTGGCATGTTGTGGTTCATGGGGTCACAAAGAGTCGGACATGACTGAGCGACGGAACTGAACAGTGATACCACAAGAGCCAAGAGCACCTCCCCATAACAGGTCTGTTTCTAAGCTTTGATAATTCCAACCTCTTTAACCTTCCTCTCAGCTTTCTGTGATTATTACCTCCATGATACCTTTTAGTTCCCTAGTGACACCTTCAGTTACCTAGTTAACAATTTTATGCCTAGCCTACAGTTCTTCATTTTAAACTCCCTCTGTCATAAATGCTGTGGTTTCTGCCCAGTGAGTGGCCTGAGTGATACGTGTGTTAGGACCTGTCTCTGTTAATAATGCCAAAGTTAATACTAGTTGGCTAAATGCTAATTGGGTAATGGCTTGCTAAGTATAGTTCTTAGATCCAAGGAAGAGGATTAATCTGAAGGAACAATTTTTCCAGGGCTATTTATGGTACCCTTTGCCGTTGTTGTTTAGTTGCCAAGTCGTGTCTCACTTTTTGCCTCTCCATGGACTGTAGCCCACCAGTCTCCTCTGTCCAATGGATTTCCTAGGCAAGAATACTGGACTGGGTAGCGCCATTTCCTTCTCCGGGGGATCTTCCTGACCCAGGGATCGAACCTGCTGCTCCTGCATTGGCAGGCAGCTTCCTTACTGCTGAACCACCAGGGTCAGTTAATACTTCTTAAAAAAAATTATCTCATGTATCGTGTGAACCTTAATTGTAGAGGATGTTCTCTTTCACACAGCAAGTTCCACAGAGGTGACATGACTGGCCCTAATCTCTTACATTTGTGTGCAAGAGTTGAGTTCATGGAAACTTTTTGAAGGAGAGGTTTGTCTTTTCAGTAGTGGTTTTTTTGTTTGTTTGTTTTACCTTTTAATGGAGCCTTGGCCCGTAAAATGGAGAAGGAAATGGCAACTCGCTCAAGTATTTGTGCCTGAAGAATCCCTTGGATAGAGGAGCTGGGTGGGCTATGGTCCACAGGGTCACAAATATTTGTGTACTTAGAGTGCATGCATCAGCCATAAAAACTTGAGACACTCTTGCAGTTGGGTTATTTGAGATGAGGACCAAAAAAAAAAAAAAGAAACTCAAAAATTATTTTGGGAGTGAACATAAAATAAGTGCGTAAAAATGTCTCAGGATATGTCCTGCCCTGGAGGTTGCTGTTAGGGCGAGTAATTCTTCTTGCCTGCCAAGGTCCATGCTGCCTCTTTGGGCAGCATGGTTCTGAGCTAGACTTGTTGTGATTCTGACTCTTACTGGTCATTCCAGTGTGCCTGACCTTGAACTGGATAGAGCCAAAGCAAGTGTTTATATTTTGCTTCTTTGCATTTTTGGTGTTAATGTTTAGTAAATGCTGAGTGAAAACTTCCCTTTCACTTGACTCCAGTTCGATAGCAAGCTTCATTTATGGAACCTTTTTTTTTTTTAGGTATATTCTCTTGAAATGATCATTGAGAGATTTATATCACTCCCCTTTATAGCACATATATTCAGAAGATAAATATGCATTTTAAAATAAAATATAAATATATATTCAAATATAAACATATATATGAATGAGGTTTCAATGGCAACCCACTCCAATACTCTTGCCTGGAAAATTGCATGGGAGGTCGCATGGGTGGAGGAGCCTGATAGGCTGCAGTCCATGGGGTCGCTAAGAGTCGGACACGACTGAGCAACTTCACTTTCACTCTTCACTTTCATGCACTGGAGAAGGACATGGCAACCCACTCCAGTGTTCTTGCCTGGAGAATCCCAGGGACGGAGGAGCCTGGTGGGCTGCCATCTATGGGGTCACACAAAGTCGGACACAACTGAAGCGACTTAGCAGCAGTAATACTCAGTTATATAATCATGAAATAACTAAGAATGATCATTTTTGTTTTGGGAATTTTCCAACAATCCATACAGCTATACAAATCAGGTATTATTTTTCTGTATTACTCATATCCTATTAGAGTTGGTAGAGTAGATTGAAAGAAAAAGGCATTTTAAACATGGGAAAACTAAATTATTTGTCTTTCTTGAACTTTGACTTTGCAGCTACTGGTTCTGAACACAGTAGGAAGCCTAGTAAAAGATGCTTTAAATGGAGGATAAGTGCTCAAAATGGAGGTTTTAAATTCTGCAATTCTGCTCTGTTATTTTTCACTAACTCTTATTCTCTCAGAGTGAGGAAAGAGGTGATTAAGGGAGACTGGAAAATGGTGCAGCCACTGTGGAAAAGCTCAGCAGTTCCTCAAAATTTAAACTTAGTTACCATCTGACCCAGCAGTTCCATTTGTAGGTATAGACCCAAAAGAATTTAAAACATATATCCACACACAAACAATTGTACATGAATGTTCATAACAGCATTATTCCCATTAGCCAAAATATGGAAACAGCCAATAAGTGTCAAGAAGTGAAGTGAAGTGACTCTGTCGTGTCTGACTCTTTGCGACCCCATGGACTGTAGCATACCAGGTTCCTCTGCCCATGGGATTTTCCAGGCAATACTAGATTGGATTGCCATTTCCTTCTCCAGGGGAACTTCCTGACCCAGGGATCAAACCCAGATCTCCTACATTGTAGGCAGACACTACCATCTGAGCCACAAGAGTTTCCCTAAGATTAGCTTCCCTAATCTTAGGAAGCGGTTTCTCCAAGCTAGGAAGGGGAGAAGAATTCCAATTACCAAAAGCAAGGCAGTCCTTGCCTTGTTTCCCAGCACTGTTTTTGCAATACTGGCAAGGATTTTGAGAGGGAAAGGGAGAGGGTGTCTTAAGAGGGCAAAGCCATGCTGTTCTAAGCTTGCCAGGGAGACAGCAGAGAGTTTACTTTTCTTCTTTTTTCCCTTCCTTTTTCTCTGTTGACAGTTTTGTGGAATAGGGACTTAGAACCACCAAGGTCATCATCCGTGGTCTCACAGCCAGTGCTTATGATAGTGCTCTTAATGTGTGCCAGATATGTTCTAAGCACATTACACATATTGCTTTAATTCTGACACCTATATTAAGTAGATACTCTTTATTATTTCCATTTTGTTAATGAGGAAAATGTGTGAGGATCACAGAATTAGAGTGAGTTGTCCAAAGTAACACAGTGAATGATTGAATGAATGGGATTCCAGTTGCTTTTAAGGTTACATGCCTTTCTTATTGATAAGTTACATCTTGTATAAAAGAAGGAATCTAGTATTTCCTTAAAAAGAAAAAAAAAAGGACAATCATTTTTATGAACCAAATTTCACACTTGCTCTGCCTGAATGCCTGAAACACAGCATTTCATAAATCTTATTAATATAACAATATGAATACAAAAATGATACTAAGATGTCTTGGAATACTACACTAGTTGATTCCCAAGGAAGTGTTCATGACCAGTGCCTTGCAGAAGGGACAAGTCTAGCAGGCCAGTGTGACCTTCTCCCAGACTACTGGGAAAGGATCAGAAGATGGTAATCTGGATGGGTATTCAGAGACTAGCCAACATGTTGCCTGGGAAAAAAATTTGAACCAACAATCTACTTTTCTCCCTAGGATTTGCATCTGTACCCACTTAGTAATAGTAGACAAGGCAAGGTACATTTAGAGANTCCTTGGAGAAGGGACAAGTCTAGCAGGCCAGTGTGACCTTCTCCCAGACTACTGGAAAAGGATCAGAAGATGGTAATCTGGATGGGTATTCAGAGACTAGCCAACATGTTGCCTGGGAAAAAAATTTAAACCAACAATCTACTTTTCTCCCTAGGATTTGCATCTGTACCCACTTAGTAATAGTAGACAAGGCAAGGTACATTTAGAGAACAGATGAGTTCGTGAATGACAGAACCAGGGAATGACTTCAGACTCCCACAGGTAAAAAGCCCTGCCGTGGTCTCATCTCCAGAATGATTTTCAGTTTCAGCCTGGCCCAAAGAAATCATGTTGCCCTATCAACTCTGTGTAGTTTTACCATAATCCCACAAGTTTTACCCATTTTAACATTCTTAGATTGTTAGAGTTTCTCAGCCTAGCAGAGAAGTGTGTATCTAATATAGTGTTCAACCATTTCTGTATTAACCCCACATTTGANTCTGTGTAGTTTTACCGTAATCCCACAAGCTTTACCCATTTTAACATTCTTAGATTGTTAGAGTTTCTCAGCCTAGCAGAGAAGTGTGTATCTAATATAGTGTTCAACCATTTCTGTATTAACCCCACATTTGAAGTATTAAGGTTGGTTAATTAAACAAGATTATGTTATAGGCAGCCCACTTATAGCCAGTAAAAGGATTTTTCATATCCTAATAGTGACAAATCAACATCTGTCATTTCTCTGTTTCATTCACTTATATGGTTGGAAATACACTATTTATTCTCTCTTCTTTTCTCTCTTAGTATTTAATAGAGACCTGTTTTGGGATTCTTAGAAACATTTCAGCAGTGTTGAAAAAATAATAATCAAAATGATTAAATTATGATAACACAGTAGTCATTCGAATCATGTGATATAGGAGTCCAGGCTTAATCATCATTAACTAAATGACTTTTGATCCTTAAACTTCATTTCTCTCTAGCCTTGGGTCTCCAGTGCCTAGGGCGATAGATTCATTTGCGGAGCCTTGTAGCAGATGGCTGAGTTTTCACTTTCAGATAGCTATTATCTTTGAAAAGGAAGACTGAAGATGCTAAGTAATATTTACAGGCTTCCTTATGGTTTGCATAACACATTCTCATTTCAGTCAAAACCATTTTTATTTGGTAAAATGACTGCAGGATAATGAACATGGTAGCAACTCACAGAGTAGTTTTCTGCCTGAAGGAATTTGAGGTTCTTTGGAACACAGGGTCCAAAAACAACTCCACAGTGAAATGTAGGAGCTATTTTATGGCTAAATGACAACAGAAAATGCTTGTGATGCTTGGAACCCCAGGGTGGACAGATGCCCTCTCAGTTTCAGACAAAATGAGAAAAGGAGTCATCTAGGTTGATTTGATGCAAACTTAAGACTTGGAGAAAAATCATTAAAGTATTAATAACCATTAAAATTTCCACTTTTCTTCAAAGAAGTGTTTCCCTAGGGACTGATAACTTCCTTTTTGAAGGTTGAGAAATATGTTTTTGTTATAGTAAGAAGATGGTAAGTTGTTCTAGCATCAAACAAGTTTGATTTGAATCCCATCTCTGCAATTTATTAAGCTTGGGAGCTTAAAAATTTACGGAAATTTATGAAATGAGGGAAATAATAGTACTCACATTTAGGGTTTCTGTCAAGATTAAATAAGATTATGTATGAGAAGTATGGTATTAAAAGCCTGCAGCACTCACTAAATGTTAATGCTGATCTGTTTATTACTGTCTTTTGCCACATTCTCATGACTGAGTCAAAACATACCAGTTACGTATGCTGAATCTCCTTAGGATTTGTGGTATTGGTAGGGGAAGAAAATGCTCACTCAAATACAGTTATTTCTGAGATTTCAAAAGAAAGTGGTGTCACCTTTTTTTGAGTTCCATACTCTGCTTTGACACTTTTTAGGAGGTGTCCTTTACCAGAAACCTGAGACCCAACTGTCTCCTATTAAGTGGGAATCACAGTAAATGATATTTCCTGGTTGTCCTGAAGATGAATGGAGATGAATGGAAGCTATTTACAAAAATAGCACTGCAGAAATGCCATTTCCTTTCATCTGTACCAGTACCAGTCGGGGTTTATAATAAAGTCTGTGGATCGAGTTGCCAGAGATGATGTAATTACACAAAAATACAGCAGTACGTCAACAACCACAAGAGGAAAGCATGTCTGCTGAGAAATGGGTAGGATCAGAAAGGTGGATCCCACTTCTAGATATATTATTGATAAGCACATCTTCACAGAGAGTCAGTATGAATGAAATTCCAGCATATGAAGTGCATACCAGTGTTCAGCAAGCTGTTTACATAAACTGAAGTTCAATATGAGGCAGGCTAGAGGGAAAGCTTCAGAGAAGTCACTGTATCGGCTATGACTTCTTGCCCTAAGTTCTGTTTCCTTGGGAACATCTGGTAAATGAGCCAGAGTGGATCTGCTGCTCCTTGCTCCTTCTCTCCTTCAGGTAGAAAATTCATAATTTTGCATGACAAGCTATTGAAGACATAGAATTAATCAAGCCAAATGTGTTGACTGAGGGTTGGGTAGACAGGAAAGGACAGATAAATTTATCCCTGTCAGTTCAGGGCTTCCCTGATAGCTCAGCTGGTAAAGAATCCACCTGCAATGCAGGAGACCTGAGTTTGATCCTTGGGTTTGGAAGATCCCCTGGAGAAGGGAATGGCTACCCACTCCAGTATTCTGGCCTAGAGAATTCCATGGACTGTATAGTCTGTGGGGTTGCAAAGAGTCGGACATGACTGAGCAACTTTCACTTTTCAGTTCAGAGTTTAGAATCCTAAGATGGTGGGCCCAGTTGCTGGTACCTTATTTAATCTTTTCTATTCTTTTTTTTTTTTAATACTTTATTCTATTTTACAGTACTGTATTGGTTTTGCCATACATTGACATGAATCAGCCATAGGTGTACATGAGCTCCCCATGCCGAAGCCCCCTCCCACCNGGAAAGCACCCAGATACTCTGTCTACATGATGCCCGCTGTGCTCCTGCTAAAATCCATTCACTGTAGGGTCTCAATTACTTTTAATTACAATGAGCTACAACTTCAATTACATGTAGCACAGATATTCTTATATAATTCTTCCCTAAGGATACCACTTTAAATAGAGAGAAAGATTTGGAGAGATGGGATCAGCCAAGGTGGAAAGACCATGAATAAAAGGGTAAAGAGGTGCAACTAATTTTCTAAGGTACATTCACCTGACATTTACAGTTCTTTAAAAATGCAATGAAAAATATAGCAAAACTGTGAGAAAGTCTCCATAAGCATTCATTCAATGCATGTCTCAAATGGAAATATTTATCTGGTGCCTATAATTTGCCAGACAGAGGTGAATTAGGTTTGGCCCTCGTCCTTAAGGAGCTTATAATCCAGTTGAGGGTAAAGCTTTCCTTGAATTCAATAACAGCTACCATTTACTGAGTAGAAACAGCTGCCAGTCACTCATCCAAATGCCTAACATATGCCTGCATGCTCAGTTGCTCAGCCATGTCTGACTCTTTGCAACCGCATGGACGGCAGCCTGCCAGGCCCCTCTGTCCATTGGACTTCCCAGCGAGAATACTGGAGTGGGTTGCTATTTCCTCCTCCAGGGGATCTTCCTGACACAGGCATCGAACCCATGTCTCCTGCAGCTCCTACGTTGGCAGGTGGATTCTTTACCACTGAGCCACCTGGAAGCCTAACATATACTAACGCACTGAATGTTCGCAATGGCATGTAAGAGATATTTTTAATATGCATCTCCATTTTACAGACAAGGAAACTGAAGCATAGAAAATTTAAGCTATCAATACATTACCCAAGTCATATAGATAATACATGGTGGAGGAGTGTTTAATGCCAGGCATTCTGACTCCAAACCCTCTGTGCTTACCTAGACCACACTAGCTCTTGTAAAAACAATAAAGAAATGCTAAATATCACTATTTATAAATGCTAAATATAGCACTATGTACACTTAAGGGATGGAGCGATATTCTAAATCAGGATACTAGAGAAGGTTACATGGAGAACATAACATTTAATGTGGGCTTGGATACTTTTTAAATAAGATGCATTCTATAGCAGAATTGCTGTCACTACCTTTACCATAGATAATGATAACTCACATTTGTTTTTTATTTTATTTTTGCCTGATATTTTATTTTTTCAAAGTTTATGTAATTTTTTTATTAAAGGATAATTGCTTTACAGAATTTTGTTGTTTTCTGTTAAACTTCAACATGAATCAGCCATAGGCATGCATACATTTCCTCCCTTTTGAACCTCCCTCCCGTCTCCCTCCCCATCCCACCCCTCTAGGTTGATACAGAGCCCCTGTTTGAGCTTCCTGAGCCATACAGCAAATTCCTGTTGGCTATCTATTTTACATATGGTAATGTAAGTTTCCATGTTACTCTTTCCATACATCTCACCCTCTCCTCCCCTCTCCCCATGCCCATAAGTCTATTCTCTATGTCTGTTTCTGATAATGGTAACATATTTATTGAATGTTCACTGTTTGTTAGACAGCAGCTATTCAAGGCATAACTATCCAAAAATGGGGCAGTGGGCATATATAAAAATCAGCCTTATTGAGTACAACCTGGAAGAAGATTTCAAGATAATTACTGTGAGTTGCCTAAATCAAATAGTGAAGTTTTAGAACTAATCATATTATACTGGATTTTAGACATTAAAATAAAGGGCTTGAAATTCTGATACCACAAGTCAGAAATAGTGACTCTTCAGTTAATCCTAATTTAAGAAACTTGCTTTCTCATTAAAAAGAAGAACAGTGCAGTTGAGAGAGTTTGGAGGTGGGCAGGCTTTGCTTTGAAACTCCAGTCCTATATGATGAGGTTATCAAGTGTCTTGATCTCTCTGGACCTGTTTCCTCGTCTGCAAAATGAAGCCAATGCCTTTTTTAGAGTAAATGTTTTTGGCACCAAAGATAGCACAGAGAACTGGGTAAACTTACCACCCAACAGAAGCTAGATTAGTACCCTCAGTGGAAAAATCATGATGATTCTCAGAAATTCACAAATACAGAACACTTCCTTCAGAGTCCTGAATTTCTCCATTCATGTTTCTAAAGCTATCCACTTCTTATGCATAGTTTCACATACAAATGGTCTATCTGTCTAAGTTTCAGTAAAGTTCTGTTTGCTATATGAAGAGCAACTTTTGCACTAGCTGGAGCATTTAGTATAATCTGTTCTTGAATCACTCTTGTTTCTATACAAATCACATGGTGGACATGTTGCTGTTTAAAAAAAATATCACAGCTGAATTCAATTTTTTATTTCTTAACATCTCTACAATTTCCATTTTCTAGCTAAATTTTTTCTTCTTATATCTTTTTTCCCCATAAAGAAACAAAGTTTTTTTTATCTCTTTTATATTTTTATTTTTATTTTTTTAATTTTATTTTTACTTTATTCTACTTTACAATACTGTATTGGTTTTGCCATACATTGACATGAATCAGCCACAGGTGTACACGAGCTCCCAATCCTGAAACCCCCTCCCACCTCTCACCCCATAGGAGAAATCCAGCTCTACCCACCAGAACTCCAACACAAAGTTTTATTACTTAAAAAATGGTGACACTACCTGGAAGGAAAATTGAGAAGGTGGCAAATAGCTGGACTCTAACAAACACAGTGGCAACCCACTCCAGTACTCTTGCCTGGAAAATCCCATGGACGGAAGAGCCTGATAGGCTGCAGTCCATGGGGTCGTGAAGAGTCGGACATGACTGAGCGACTTCACTTTCACGCATTGGAGAAGGAAATGGCAACCCATTCCAGTGTTCTTGCCTGGAGAATCCCAGGGACAGGGGAGCCTGGTGGGCTGCCATCCATGGGGTTGCACAGAGTCAGACATGATTGAAGGGACTTAGCAGCAGCAGCAGCACTAACAAACAAACTAAGAAACATTCTGTACAAGGGCTGAAACCTAGATGCTGACCTAGAGAAAACTACACATTATCTCAGATCATCGGCTTCTGAGGGCCGCTAACCAGTTAACGACATTGTGAATATCAAAGTTTCCTGACTGTGTTTAGCAAAACATTAGTACTGTGAGATACTCTGAAAAGCTTGCCTATAGCGAAATAAGCGTAGCAATATAGACTTCTTGATGATTCACAGGGCACACAGGCATATTAAATTCTCTGAAGTCCTACAGTCAAGAAATCTATTTAACACTGCATAAACCAGAATATCCCAAACCTATCTGACTACAGAAGACTTTTAAAATATTTTTCTTAGCACATATCATCCTGTACCATTGATATTTCTTGTGGCATCTCATCTAAACAATAAGCATATCACCCCCCAAAATCACAAAACTGTCTGTACCAGCATAACGTGCAGCATTCGAAAAAAGTTTAATTCCTTCTTCCAACAAATATTTACTAATAATCAACAGCATGTAAAGAAATGTGTATTCATGTGGTTCAGTCTAAGCATAATCTACTCTTTGTTCTCAGAATCAACACTTAATGAGTCCAGTGATGGAGCTTTTGAGAGAGCATCATACAACTTTTTGTGAGGAAATAGAGGTACATATGATTTTGATTCCCAGTGAGGTGAGCATCATCGTGAGGTGGTGAACATCATCCTAGATGTTCCCTGGAGTTTATTTTTCTAATTGTTCTAGTGGTAGCTGTTATTATCCCCAAAGCCATTTCTCACACACAATACTGGAGGTGTCTAGGACTTTGGAATGAATGAAACATTTTCTTCATCAGAATAGTTTGTTCAATAAATCTTGAGAAAGACTTTCTACTGCACCACTCAAATGTTACATGCATCCTTTATCTGTTCTGCTTTTTCAAGATGAAAGCAGCTTGTTGATTATGTGCATCTGTTACTTCTAATGACTCTACCTCGGAGGGATGTGTCCTATTTTTTATTGCCAGTCCTCTTCCTTCATGCTTTCTGTCTCCACTGACTTAGACTGTCATGTGTTGTTTTTTTTTTCATTTCCCCCCTCTGATGTTTTATTAGTTTTTCTCCTGTGATGTGTCTCTGAGGTCTTCTATGTAGTGTAGCCATGTTCCCAGTCTTGAATATACTTAAACATTTCATTCAGTAATCAGATTCCCAAAATTGAATACCATTTTTACAAACACTTACAGTTTGAATTAGGTGGCATAATCAATGTTACCTGCAGTATGAATTCTAAACTCAATCTTAAAATGTTTAAAAAATACATACTATAAAATTATATCATTCTTTTAAGTTTACTACTTAGCCCACCACTAGTTATTATCAAACATAAATTAACAGGTATCACTTTACTATGGTATCTTCCAGATGTTTACACAAAAAGAAATACAAGATGGAGCTTAGGAAAACATAAAACAAAGATAATCATACAACAAAATAGACTAGCTGTACCCAGCATAATATAGTTATTAATAACTGCTGATGTTTACTATTATGAAACAAGCCTTGTACTAAGCATTTGATATATCTCATTTAATCCCCACAGCAATGTATTAACGCATGTACCACTACTGTATATTTTTACAGTTAAGAGAAATGAAACACAAAAGAGCTTATTCAAGGCCACACTGATGTGAAACACAGAGCCAGTTCTCAAACTTGATCTCTCTGACTCCAGAGCTTTCCCTCTTCTTTAACACAGTGCTTCCCTTTGCTGAGTCTAACAAATGCCAATCTGCTCTCTGCATGCTGCGTGTATCAAGGGGGAAAGAAGAGATTTAGATGAGAATATGGCAACTAGGGAAGAAGAGAACATTTAGGAAAAGAGTTAGGTGAGAATTTAGGAAGAGAATTGGGTTGATAATTTGGGAAATCAGATAAGCCTTTTTCACAATTTTTTTTAAAATTCCAAACTAGCATTCAAGGCCTGGAAAACTCATGGTTCCCACCTGTTAAATGGAATTGCTACTTCTTCATCACTTATAATCAATATAAAGTGCTATGAGTATTAACAGAGATTCAAAAAATTTAGAGGAAGCCAATATATTAGCTTTGAAATGTCTTTCCTATGTGATGCACAGCATTAAATACTATCACAGAATTATTTGGGAAAATGGTTCTCTTTTCTTTAATTCAGTAAGAAGACCTTCCATTGTAGAACGTTAACTTTTGGGGGAAAAAGGTCACAGTGTTAAACAGGAAAAAAAGGGGGTTTCCACCCTGGAACAGTACAAATGTTTGGAATAAAAAATACTAATTCAATTCACCACCGTTCTAACTCAGCTTGCAGAGAATTCACAACAAGATTAGAAAAGAGAAGGTAATTTGTCACCCAAGGGAGGGGAGACTGTCTTTGACATTGAATTATGGGGTACGGACTTTGCATGTGAAATCCTCCTGCATAACAGTCTCGGCCAGATCCCAGACTGAAGAGTTTTCTGGCGATGAAAACAGTTCCAAAGATAATGAATGCCTTTGGTCTGGACCCACTTCTCCTATTCAACCCAGTTCCCTGACACTCCCTCAGCACCCAATTTTCTCCCACAGGCTGCTCTTTGCATTTTTCTCCACCATCTGTGTTTAGGAAACTCTTCGCACTTTAAATTATTTATACCTTTGTACTTGACCATTCTTCTAGGACCACCACTGTCTAACCACCATCCCTCTCTTCTGAACGTCCAAAGCAACAACATCCCATATCTTATAATTTAGTACTGAACAATTATAAAGTCATTTATTGTTTCACTGTAGTTGTATTTATGTAAGGTCTCTCTGGAACTAGCCTTAAATTCACTGAATCCACTTGCCACATTTTATGATACTGTATCTCTCATGAAATACATAATAGACACCCAAGAATTTAATTGATTAAAAATAGTGGTGGGATCATAAGGCAATGCTCTGAAGGTGGTAACATCTCTGACAAAATATAGAACTGTCATCATTCTTGGGAGGTGTTCCACAGGTATGCTAACATAGATCCGATTAGTAATTGGGTCACGTGTTAAGTAAACAAGAGCTATGTATCTTTTAAATAACTATACATATTTTAAATATTTTAAATAGCCCCATTCTATAATGTTGGCTTGAGTGGAGGGTTGGCTTTGTGTGCTGCTTCAGCCGATCACAGCATTTATTCCAGCAGGAGGCACCAAGGGAGTGAACAATTACCATTTGCTCCAATAACCACCATCACCAAAGACTTGCTGCTTTATCTTACAGAGCAAGGGAAGAACAAGGAAAGAAAGAGAGAGTTTGCTGGATGCTGGGATGTCAGCTAATTAACCCTCTAAAAATCTTTGACCCTCAATTCTGGAACGCGGATAACAAAAATTTGAGGCAAGAGATTCTCAAGAGACAAACTAGGAAGATTCTATGTAAGAAACTCATTGTCTCTAACTAGAATCCTTGGTGGAGTGACGACTCAGTGGAATTTAACACAGATGCCACGAAAACCTCACCAAAGCGAGAACTCTGAGCTGACACAAAACCTGGATTTACTGGCTAATAATGAAGGTCTTGGACAGACCCCAGCTCCTGCGTTTGGCGGGCGAACAATTTTCCTCATGAGCTGCTCCCATCTAAAAGATTAATAAAATAAAGTGTATGATAAAAACAAAGAGAGATTTAGCTCTCAAATTGTAACATAATTATGCTCATGTAATCCAAATAATTCTCACCAGCCTGAAATTCCTCAGAGACCCAACTGAATATATTACAAACACTCTGGTCATAAAGCCCGTGTTTCCCAGCAATGAAATTGCTGCAATAAACATTTGGATTCTTTTCCATTTTTAGAACTATTTTGAACAACCTGCCTCTAATGTATTTTATTAGCACCCTCCAAGTCTTCCAATGAATGACGAAACCCCCAGTGCTTTTTCTGAGTGGCTGCCACTAAACAATAATGTTGTTTTAAGTGTGTAGTCATCCCCCTGCCAAGAGAGGGCTTTCTGCTAAGTTCCTTGGCACTAAACCTCTCCTTGAGATACCTTCTGCAATCTGCAGGCAACCAGTGAAATGAGATGATCTCCCTTGAACGCATGCCACTCTAGCATTAGCCAGAAGGGATTCTGAACATCAATCATGCATCCAATTTAAAGGCAACTTACTTCCTTAAATTAAATTAAAAATAAAAATCATACACTCTTGACAACCACGATTCCATCTCCAAGTCCCTGTGTTGTCATTCGGTCACTAAGTTATGTCTGACTGTTTGCGACCTCCATGGACTGCAGCGTGCCAGGCTTCCCTGTCCTTCAGTATCTCCCTGTGCGGTCTTGTCAAAACATACTTCTTGGTAAGATCTGCTCCTTGGTAATCAAGCAGGGCAACATTTTATAAAGAGCTTTGCATGTGAAGGACCTTCTCCAATCAAAACACGAAGGTATCACACTTCCATCAGAAACACTTCAAACACGGAGACCTATAAGTCGGCCCACTGTTATGACAATTAGAAATGCAAATTTTAACAAGTTTTACTCTTTATTCACCTTTAAAACTCAATTGTTAAAACAATAAAAGTAATATACAATATCCTAAATTAATTATAGTCTATCTGAATGCCTTAAACATTATATTTAAAATAAGAGATTATAGAAAATTCAAAAGGCACTGTTGGTCCCCAGGGTGCTATTCTACATAAGAACCTTCTCTCTACTCCTCCATCTGTCTTTCCTTATCAGAGCTGATATACTCCTTAAGAAACAGGGTGTTACATGCATTACACTTATCATCTCACTGATGATTAGTCTCACCACCATATTAAGAACTATTATTGATATCCTCATTTTATAACTGAATCCACAGAGGTTCAGAGAGGTTGTCAACTTCATCACAAAGCTAGTAAGTACTGTAGACACGACTCAGTTTCAAGTCTGTCTTATTCCAGAAGCTGCAGGCCTGTGCTGTCCTTAGTCACTCAGTTGTGTCCAACTCTATGACCCCATGGACTGTAGCCTTCCAGGCTTCTCTGTCCATGGGGATTCTTCTGGCAACAATACTGGAGTGGGTTGCCAGTATGCCCTCCTCCAGGGGGTCTTCCAAACCTATTGATCAAACCCAGGTCTCCTGCATTGTGGGTGGGTTCTTTACCATCTGAGCCACAGGAGAAGCCCAAGAATACTAGAGAGGGTGCCTATCCCTTTTCCAGGGGATCTTCCTGACCCAGGAATCAAATCAGGGTGTCCTGCATTGCAGATGAATTCTTTACCAGCTGAGCTATCAGGGAAGCCATCCCTAAACTACCTCTTTAATCTTTTCCTTTCTGTTCTACAGGAGGCCAACCATTTTTTTAAATGTTTTTATTGAAGTGCATTTGTATATGTATGTACATTCTTCCTTTTAACATTCTTTTTCATTATGGTTTATCACAGGATATTGGATATAGTTCCCTGTACTATACAGTAGGACCTTTTCTATACACAATAGCTTGCCTTTGCTCATACCAAAGTTCCAATTCATCCCCCCTCCACCTTGGCAACAATAAGTTTGTTATCTATGTCTGTTAATCTGTTTCATAGATAAGTTCATTTGTGTCATATGTTAGATTCCAAATATAAGTGATATCATATAGTGTTTGTCTTTCTCTTTCTGACTCACTTCACTTGGTATGATAATCTCTACGTCCATGTTGCAGCAATGGCATCATTTCATTCTTTTTTACGACTAATATTCCAGTGTATATAGCTACCACATATTCTTTATCCATTCATCTGTTTGTTGGTGGACATTTAAGTTATTTCATGTCTTGGCTATTGTGACTAGAGCTGCTATGAACATAAGAGGTGTGTATTTTTGAATGATAGTTGTGTTGCAGGAGGTCAATCTCATCATAACTTGATTACTCAGCAGATAGTGCTAAAGTAAGAAAACATCTCCTGAAACAACTCTCAGGTCACCAAGTCACAGGCTGACCCAAAATAAGATGTCCAAGAAGAGATCATAATGCATTTCTTTGCAGGGAATTTTGTATAATTCATTTAAATAAAGAGAACTAACTTGATTGCCTTTTATATGTAACGTGAACAGAGTGTGAATGCTGGGACATGGTGACCACTGTCCTGTACCATCCTATCTCTTACCCACAAAACTTGCCATGTTGGCAATGGTTCTCAACTACTGCTCCCCAAGTCAGCCTCCTGTAGGTGAAAGACTTGAGTTCCTTTCAGCACTGTTTTCTCCTCTGTGCCTTTTATGAAACTGCATCCTATCATATTCAGAAAAGCTAATCATTTTGATTCATGGGGTCGCAAAGAGTCAAACACAATGGAGCAACTGAACTGAACTGAATCATATTTTATGTAGTTCCTGCTTAGGCTATCACTTAGTCTATTTCTTGATGTAGCAGGTTTTTAGAGCTCATAAATACATGAAGATACATAAAGGAAAAAAAAACAATGTATAATGGAGAGAAACAGAATAAAAAGGAGTAACAATAACATCAATGAGAAAAAAAAAAATAAGAGCTACTCAGTAATCACTGGTCCCATCTGTGGCTATGATAGAGAAGAATCCACAAAGCAAACCATTGTTGTAAGCTACCTNCAATGTATAATGGAGAGAAACAGAATAAAAAGGAGTAACAATAACATCAATGAGAAAAAAAAAAATAAGAGCTACTCAGTAATCACTGGTCCCATCTGTGGCTATGATAGAGAAGAATCCACAAAGCAAACCATTGTTGTAAGCTACCTGGACAAATGGGGAAGTGCTAGAAAAATCCTCTCATCATCTTTCATCTCACACAAGTATAATATACCTGATTGTGTTTCTCTGTCTGTGGAGAAAATAACCTGTTTAAAACTGATAAAAAGAGATTCCTCCAAAGAGACAGCATCACTTCCCATTTGGCATGTTTGAAGCAGAAGAGCTACTTGTAATTGTATAATTTGTTGTGGAATTGCAGTTTTCCTTCACGTTCATTTCAGGATTCATTTGCATTTTTNGAGGGGGATGGTCTGCGACCAGCTATTTCCAATCGGTCCTTTGTTCTGTGCGCGGGACTGTCGCGGTGTCTTATGTTCGCGCGTTCCGCGTGGTGGCTATCTCACAGTCTGGTTTGCTAGACCAAATTAGTTCGTTCTGGCCACGCACGGACCCGATTCTGGCCGCGTTACGACCCAATTCTCGTGAAAAGCCCAGCGTTTCCACCGCCCGCTTGTTAGAAAACTGGGGCTGGCGGGTCCCGCTCCTCCCTGCCTAACCCCCACTCGCTGGTGCAGGAGGCAGGCGTTTGCGCTGCTTATCCACGGGGATTTGCTGTTGGATTCGTAATCTTTTGGTTTTAATTATTTATTTTTCCTTTCTGTTATGTTGCCGTCTGTGCTTCCCAGGCTCGACACAGACATGGCTGCGAGAATGTTTCCTGGAGCTTGGAGACCTCTCTTTTTAAGAGTCTCTTCCCGGGGCGGGATTCCCTTCCTGGGACGGGGCTCCCTCCCTACCTCTTTTGTCTCTTTTCTCGTCCCTTAAATTTATTCCTACCTGTTTTTGAAGCCAATGATCTGCTTTGCTGGATGCCTGATGTCCTCTACCAGCATTCAGAAGTTGTTTTGTGGAATTTATTCAGCGTTGAAATGTTCTTTTGATGAAGTAGTGAGGGAGAGAGTGTTCTCCCCANTGATCTGCTTTGCTGGATGCCTGATGTCCTCTACCAGCATTCAGAAGTTGTTTTGTGGAATTTATTCAGCGTTGAAATGTTCTTTTGATGAAGTAGTGAGGGAGAGAGTGTTCTCCCCATCCTATTCCTCCGCCATCTTTTCTCAGATCTAATCTTTTCTATTCTTAACCAAGATGATTGTTTAAACATTAAAATAGAAATGAGTTGAACTTCTTGGGAAAGCTGCAAGTAGCTGCCTAAAACAATTTTAAATATTTGTGAATAAAAACTACTAATTACAGGAGGGAGTGAGGATGGAGTGTCGTGGTAGTGATCAGTTGCTTAATGTCATTCAACTCAATGAGTTTTAGCAAGTATTGAACTACTGTACATTTTCAGCTTTTTTTTTTAATTGTTCTGCCTATTCTTCATTTATTTGTAGTATTTTAAAATTCATCCTGATTTCATTGTGACTGAAGAGTTACATCATGAACTTGGACAAGTACCCAGTGAGTTTCCATTTTTAACTGGGAATGAGATGACACCACCCTTATGGCAGAAAGTGAAGAGGAACTAAAAAGCCTCTTGATGAAAGTGAAAGTGGGGAGTGAAAAAGTTGGCTTTAAGCTCAACATTCAGAAAACGAAAATCATGGCATCTGGTCCCATCACTTCATGGCAAATAGATGGGAAAACAGTGGAAACAGTGTCAGACTTTATTTTGGGGGGCTCCAAAATCACTGCAGATGGTGACTGCAGCCATGAAATTAAAAGACGCTTACTCCTTGGAAGAAAAGTTATGAGCAACCTAGATAGCATATTCAAAAGCAGAGACATTACTTTGCCAACAATGGTCCGTCTAGTCAAGGCTATGGTTTTTCCAATGGTCATGTATGGATGTGAGAGTTGGACTGTGAAGAAAGCTGAGCACTGAAGAATGATGGTTTTGAGCTGTGGTGTTGGAGAAGACTGTTGAGAGTCCCTTGGACTGCAAGGAGATCCAACCAGTCCATTCTGAAGGAGATCAACCCTGGGTTTTCTTTGGAAGGAATGATGCTAAAACTGAAACTCCAGTACTTTGGCCACCTCATGCAAGGAGTTGACTCATTGGAAAAGACTCTGATGCTGGGAGGGATTGGGGGCAGGAGTAGAAGGGGATGACAGAGGATGAGATGGCTGGATGGCATCACGGACTCGATGAACGTGAGTCTGAGTGAACTCCAGGAGTTGGTGATGGACAGGGAGGCCTGGCGTGCTGCGATTCATGGGGTCGCAAAGAGTCGGACACGACTGAGCAATTGACTGACTGAGCTGACTGAGGAAACTGAAGAAAAAGACAATTGCAAATTCTTTCAAGTGTTTCACTGTGGTGTGAGAAAGTTAAGGCTTTATCAAAATCTAAGCATACATACATTCATGTGTACATAAATGTGAGAACACACACATTTTATCCAACTTTCTAGTGTCTAGCAGTTATTTCTTTGGTTCAAGGAAAGATCTTCTGCTTTGACTGATTTTCTGGTTTTATGGAGGCATATTTATTCCTGTATAGTTTGAAATAAGCAGTGTGGAGTTTTTTCCCTTTGCAAAAAGAATTACTGTGAAAAAAGAAAAACAATAAAAATCAAAAACAAAGCGTTTCACTGAACCACAGTAAAACTCTAACGTCAAAACCTAGACTTATCACTGACTTCACATTTCAAGATGCAGTATCTCTGACCTTGTTAAATTTATGGGAACTGGAAAAAAAAGGGGTATTAACATAGAGAGGAAGTGATAAAAGCATGACATGCATCCAGATGACTTACAGATTCGTTCCGTGTACCCATGGAGTGGTCTCATTTCCTTTGGGGGCAGTTTCTCTGGGGTGTTGGAACACCTAACTATTTCCTTGGCCCTGAAATTCAGACCTCATGTCTCAGCGAGGCTGTATTATTCTGAGCTCTGACAGGTAGGTTAGCAATAGTTTTAGCTCCCTATGGCTTTCTAGTCTTAAATCTCCTTATGTTTTTGTATTTGAATGAAAGAAAAAGTGCCTTCAGTTAGTTGTAATTAGAAACTAAATGTGCCCCACCCCAAATTAATTTCAACTCTCTGACTCATCTGTAATATTATGACTGAAATAATAGAAAATGATACTATGGAGATATTAATAAATTTAAATATGTTAATAAAAATATAGTGAAATGAAAGGAACAAGATGATTATTTCCTTCAGCTTGAGAAATTCAGTATTCATTGCTTTTATGAATATTATTATGAGTATAAACTCTTTAAAAGAAATAAAACTGTATTTAAAATTATGTACATGTAGCCTGCAAACTGTGTGATTTTGGAGAGATTGCTTAGCTTCTCTGGGCCTTCGTTTCCTCATTGATAGATGAGGAAGTGGGGGCTACTGATGCTATTTTAGAGGGTTGCTGTGTTAATTCACTGATATAAGAAAATGTTAAATACATTTTACAGTGTTTGATACAGAGCAAAAATTCAATAAAGTTTAGCTACTAATTTTGTTACCCATTCATATCAGTTTCTAACATTTGTTTCTCACTTATTATTCACTTAACCTTATTCTGTTAATGTTTCTCTAGTTTAATATAATCAGTATGCAATTTTTAATGATTCATTCATGCACTTGTTATGCCCTACTTATTTCCAAAATAACTTTACATATTTTATATTATATGATACAGATAAAATGAAGCCATAGGTTATATGAGTGAAATAAAACAACCAAATTATTTAAAAGATGAAAGAATAATTATACCAGAACTTAGATTTGGACAGCTATTATATTGGAACCCTGAATTTTGCTCTGAACTGCCCATACATAGACAAAAAGGAAAAAGTGAATTATGGAACTTTCACTGTCTTATAAAGGGAAATATGTTGGTTTTCTAAGCATAGTTATTTCTCTTGTATTTCAGTCTAAATGGAATGTATCACATTGGCTTTTATGTAAGGGATGTTGAGAAACCTAATAGGTGTCTTTGTTACCAATTTTTCTACTGAAAAAGATCATGAATAGTTTTAAAACCATGTTCTTTTGATTTTTATAAGGTGGAAATAAGGATTTTTAATTAGATATGTAGAATTTTGCTATGATATCAGAGTGATGTTTGCTTGGGAATTTTTTTACTCGAGTTGTTTCTCATGTGCTAAGCATCCATTATGCATGCATTAGTGAGCACTTTATTTTTTCTTTACTTTGTTGATTATTTATCTGAATCCATACTTTTACAATATAGATTATAGTTGCTAAGAATTGAGACTCATAGGAATTCTTGTTGAGTACCATCATATTCCTTGGTAGAGACTCTGAATTGCTTTCTTTTTTTTCAAGTTTCAAACCTTTTATTTTGTATTGGGATATAGCCACTTAACAATATGGTGGTAGTTTCAGGAAAACAGTGATGGGACTCAGCCAAACATAGAAATGTATCTATTCTCTCCCAAACCACCCTCCCCTCCAGGCAGGCACATAACACTGTGTTCCACGTGCTATGAGGGGTAAGAGTAGAGGGGCTTCTCTTGTGGCTCAAATGGTAAAGAATCTGCCTGCAATGCAGGGGATCCCAGTTCAATCCCTGGGTTGGGAAGATCCCCTGGAGAAGGAAATGGCAACCCACTCCAGTATTCTTGCTGGAGAATTCCATGGACAGAAGAGTCTAGCAGGCCACAATTCATATGGGGTTGCAAAGAGTTGGACACCACTAAGCAAATAACACACACACACACACACACACACACACACACACACACCCCATGTGCTATACAGTAGGTCTTTGTTGGTTATCCATTTTGAATATAGCAGCATGTACATTTGTTCAGTCATTCAGTCCTATTCAACATTTTTTGACCCCATGGACTGTAGCATATCCGGCTTTCCTGTCCTTCACCATCTCCCTGAGTTTGCTTAAACTCATGCCCATTGAGTCAGTGATACCATCCAACCATCTCACCCTCTATCATCCCCTACTCCTCCTGCCTTCAACTTTTCTTAGCATCAGGGTCTTTTCCATTCAGTCAGCTCTTTGCATCAGGTGGCCAAAGCTTCAGCTTCAGCATCAGTCCTTCCAGTGAATATTCAGGGTTAATCTCCTTTAGGATTGACGGGTTTGATCTCCTTGCAATCCAAGGGACTCTCAAGATTCTTCTCCAAAACCACAGTTCAAAAGCATCAATTCTTCAGTGCTCAGGCTGAAAGAAATGGTCCACCTCTCACATTCATACATGACTCCTGGGAAAACCATAGCTTTTACTATATGGACCTTTGCTGGCAAAGTAATGTCTATGCTTTTTAATATGCTGTCTATGTTTGTCATTGCTTTTCCTCCAAGGAGCAAGTATCTTTAACTTTGTGGCTGCAGTCACCATCTGCAGTGATTTTGGAGCCCAAGAAAATAAAGTTTGCCACTGTTTCCATTGCTAACCCATCTATTTTCTATGAAGTGATGGGACCAGATGCCATGATCTTGGTTTTCTGAATGTTGAGCTTTAAGTCAACTTTTTCACTCTCCTCTTTTACCTTCAAGAGGCTCTTTAGTTTCTCCTCACTTTCTGCCACGAAAGTGGTGTCATCTGCATATCTGAGGATATTGATATTTCTCCCGGCAATCTTGATTCTAACTTATGCTTCTTCCAGCCTAGCATTCACATTTTGTACTTTGCATATAAGTTAAATAAGCAGGGTGACAATATACAGCCTTGACATACTCCTTTCCTAGTCCATTTNTTCTCCCGGCAATCTTGATTCTAACTTATGCTTCTTCCAGCCTAGCATTCACATTTTGTACTTTGCATATAAGTTAAATAAGCAGGGTGACAATATACAGCCTTGACATACCCCTTTCCCAGTCCATTTTGAACCAGTCCATTGTTCCATGTCCAGTTCTAACTGTTGCTTCTTGACCTGCATACAGGTTTCTTAGAAGAGAAGTCAGGTGATCTGGTATTCTCATCTCTTTAAGAATTTTCCAGTTTGTTTTGATCCACACAGTCAAATGCTTTAGCATAATCAATGAAGAAGAATAACTTTTTTTTTCTGGAATTCTCTTGCTTTTTCTATGATATAACAAATGTTGGTTCCTCTGCCTTTTCTAAATCCAGCTTGCATATCTGGAAGTTCTCAGTCCACATACTATTGAAGCCTAGCTTGGAGCATTTTGCCTAGCTAGCATGTGAAATGAGTGCAATTGTGTGGTAGTTTTAACATTCTTTGGCATTGCTCTTTTTAGGACNTTCAGTACCTAATGTAAAGAGTTTATATTCCTTTTGCATTTCTTCATCCTCTTTCTTGGCTGCATGCTGACTTTTATGGGTTCTAGGCACTTTGCCTTTGGGGCCTCTTTCTCTATAAAAATATATTACAATTATATTTCATGACTGCATTGGTATAAAAACAAATGTATAATGTTATGTACTAAATCATTTTTTGATCTAAAATTTATATATATATTTTCTCTTTTGTGTAAAAATAAAACATTGCTCTGGTCCCCTAAAACTGTTGTGAGCCTCAGGAACTCTACATGATGTGACTAAAGGGCCTGTTGGTCCTTTTTCCTACTTGTGGAGAATTGATGGTAAGCAGAATTGAAAACCAGTATGCATGGCTGAGCCCAAAGTCGTCCATATACCCTAAAACTATACATACAGACTTCAGGTTAGATATTGCAAACTTTGAAAACACCTCCAACTTGTACACTGGGAACATGGGGAAAGGTCAGATTCATTTTACTGACCTTTTATTTCCCATCAGTAGTGGCAGCTACAATCTTTTATTTGCAGTGAATCTAGGAAAAAAAGGTGAGGGGGCTCAGTACTTACATGAAAACCACCAGAGCCAGTTAACAAGGTCCCTTTTAATGGAATTTCAGTTTTCTGGGTCCCATTTAATGGAATCAGATATTTTGGATCAGAATCTCAAGTGTTAGAGGCATAAAAATCTTATTACACTTAAGCTTGTAGCTACTGTCCTACCAAACATCTGTCTTTCACAGGTTGTCAGTTTTGTGTTCATTCCTAAAGAGTCATTATTGTTGTTATTGTTCCTTTGCTAAGTTGTATCTGACTCTGTGTCCCCATGGACTGCAGCATACCAGGCTGCCCTGGTCTTCCTGTCTCCCAGAGTTTGCTCAGATTCATGTCCATTGAGTTAACGATGCTGTCTAAAACCCATACGGATGCCATCCCCTTTCCAAAGCTCCTTTGGGCCCTTTAATATAAAACTGGCCTCTCCAATATAAAATCGGCCCCCCTTTCCTCGTGCCCTGCCTGCATATCTGACATACCACCTATGGCACATTAGTGCATCTCTGTAGTTGTGACTATTAATTTGAGGGGAAAAACACACACACACATACACATACACACTCAGTGTGAGAGCTGTGAGTTGAGACTTATTTGGGGATTTACTGAGGACTATAGCCCAGGAGATAGCCTCTCAGATAGCTCTGAGAAACTGTATCAAAGAGGTGAGGGGGAGGCCAGTATATAGAGGATTTTGGCAAAGGGGTACATTCAAGTCAAGCGTAATCTCAGTAGAAGTTTACTGCTAATCACGAGGAACTGATACCTCATTTAATAGTTTTAGTGCTTTTCTAAGTATGGAACGATGCAAGAATCTGGATTCATAAAAATTTTTCCTAAAAATATCTGTCTGAAGGCATTTTCTGCTAGTTTTCCCAGAGCACAGAGTGTCTTGTTTTCAGTTCTCACCCTGAATTCTTTTCAGGGTATACTGCAGGTCAGCAATTGTGGTGACAAATGACTGATTTCTTAGAGAAGTGGATGACAAGTGGGATTCCTTAGTTGGCATGACTTTTCCTTTACCAGTTAGAATGTTTGTTAAAAGCAGGGCTTATTTCTCATTTGCTTGTTCGTTTTACAAATTACAGCACTTGTTTCTTATAGACAGAATACTTTTATTATTTAACTATATTTGCTTTTTGTGTTTATGTGAACGTGTCTGTGAAAGTGAAAATCTCTAAGTCATGTCCAACTCTTTGCGGCTCCATGGACTATACAGTCCATGGAATTCTCCAGGCAACTGGAGTGGGTTGCCTTTCCCTTCCCCAGGGGATCTTTCCAACCCAGGGATAGAACCCAGGTCTCCTACACTGCAGGTGGATTATTTATCAGCTGAGCCACAAGGGAAGCCCAAGAATACTGGAGTGGGTAGCCTATCCCTTCTCCAGCAGATCTTTCTGACCCAGGAATTGAGAAGAAAGTGTCTGTATATTTACTTGTTTATGTATGTTGTCTATTTATATTCTTAATCCTTAAGGCTAAACACAGAATCTAGCTAATGAGAAGCATGCAGGGTGAGATATCTTGATTTCTTTCTTTATTTTTAATAAGAATATAGCCAGTCATGTAATGAGTTACATAAGATTGAGATTCAGAAGCAAGGTGAAAATCATCAGAAAAATACTGCAAACTAAAGTGAAAAGATTGCCTTCACCATAAACAGTTCTAGTAACAGGTCTTTTATATTTTTCTATAAGAGGAAGAAGAAAAAGCTAGAAAGGAATCAACGCTGAGTGTTGTAGGTGATCTGTGGTTGATATGAGCATGGGTCAGGAAGCTGATGTGGGAAAGGTCTGAGTGTCTAGATGAGAGAATATAAAAATGGACAAGCTCCATAACCCCTCCTGTTATGGAATTCACAGTCTAATGCAGACACATTATCAAAGACCCAGAGGCAGACATAAGCAGAGTTGTGGGGTGGGGTGAGTGGTGGGGGAGAGATGTAGTTCAATTCATTGGGTATTTATTGAATAAAACAAAGACACAGATCTTCCTTATGGAATTTTTGCTCTAGTAGGTAGACCGACATTAAGCATCAAATCCTACAACGAAAATTATAATCATGGGGAATTCCCTGGTGGTCTAATGGTTAGGACTCTGCACTTTTCCTGCCTGGTTTCAAAACTAAGATCCCACAAGCCATGCAGCATGGCCAAATAAATAAAGAATTAAAGTTATAATTACAAATTCTGGTAAGCCTATAGGTCATTTCCCATGGAAAGGCTGGGGTCAAGGGGGTGTGATGGTGAAACATGAGACTGAAAAAATAGGATAGGACCAGATTTGGGCAGCAAGGGGGAGAATGGCTTTGAAGGCCTCGATAACAGGCCCTGTAAGGAAGAGGAGAAAAGAAGACACTATCTAGCTTTCGGGCCATGGAAGGAAGAGAAGATGCCCATCACCAGCTAAGAAAGATTCATTAACTCTTCAATAGCTTTAAAGAAAATAAAAAAAGGCTATTGCTCTGTGTGTCTGTGGAGCTATTCTTCCTATAAATTCAATGCAACTCTATCATATTTCCTGTGTGTCGTCATGAAAAGACCATTGTTTCATCTGGCAAGGAAGAACATGAACTGTTCAAATGGCAAAATCAACATCTTTCAGTATGAATCCCTCAGGTTGAATAACAATTTGTGACAGAAAAGACCTATTAAACTACCCATTACTAATACTATGCCTTCCTCCTTGATAACATGAATAAAAGTTTATTCCTTTTCCTTAGATNGGAAAGGTCTGAGTGTCTAGATGAGAGAATATAAAAATGGACAAGCTCCATAACCCCCCCTGTTATGGAATTCACAGTCTAATGCAGACACATTATCAAAGACCCAGAGGCAGACATAAGCAGAGTTGCGGGGTGGGGTGAGTGGTGGGGGAGAGATGTAGTTCAATTCATTGGGTATTTATTGAATAAAACAAAGACACAGATCTTCCTTATGGAATTTTTGCTCTAGTAGGTAGACCGACATTAAGCATCAAATCCTACAACGAAAATTATAATCATGGGGAATTCCCTGGTGGTCTAATGGTTAGGACTCTGCACTTTTCCTGCCTGGTTTCAAAACTAAGATCCCACAAGCCATGCAGCATGGCCAAATAAATAAAGAATTAAAGTTATAATTACAAATTCTGGTAAGCCTATAGGTCATTTCCCATGGAAAGGCTGGGGTCAAGGGGGTGTGATGGTGAAACATGAGACTGAAAAAATAGGATAGGACCAGATTTGGGCAGCAAGGGGGAGAATGGCTTTGAAGGCCTCGATAACAGGCCCTGTAAGGAAGAGGAGAAAATAAGACACTATCTAGCTTTCGGGCCATGGAAGGAAGAGAAGATGCCCATCACCAGCTAAGAAAGATTCATTAACTCTTCAATAGCTTTAAAGAAAATTAAAAAAGGCTATTGCTCTGTGTGTCTGTAGAGCTATTCTTCCTATAAATTCAATGCAACTCTATCATATTTCCTGTGTGTCGTCATGAAAAGACCATTGTTTCATCTGGCAAGGAAGAACATGAACTGTTCAAATGGCAAAATCAACATCTTTCAGTATGAATCCCTCAGGTTGAATAACAATTTGTGACAGAAAAGACCTATTAAACTACCCATTACTAATACTATGCCTTCCTCCTTGATAACATGAATAAAAGTTTATTCCTTTTCCTTAGATTCTTTCTAGCCCTTTGCCTAGTCTAGATTTGAATGGCCAAGGATCCAGAGGTCTTTTAACAGTTCCTTGGAAATATTTTCTGGCTATATTTTCTCCTAGGAAAGAGTTCTATGCTTAATTGAATTCTCTGTTTGAAGGATGATGGAAGATAACGAGGAATTCATCTTCTGGAATCTTCAGAATACTATTAAAATGGCATCCTCTAGCTCAAAAACTTGAATAAATAGATTTATGTTGAAATGGCCTAAGGATCTCTTACATGGTGTCCATGCCTATCAGAGCTGTATCAGTATTTAGTGGTCAGTCATTGCTTGCTCACTGGCAAAATGAAAGTTGGAGCTACATCAGAGGTTTCCTATGCACAGCATGAGAGCTCCATCTCTGCCTTTCCATGCCAGGGTAAATATCATTAGTCTTTTGTGACACATTCACACAACCTCGAAAAACATCCACTAAAAACAAAGTTGAATTAGCATCAGAGAGAAAACTTACTTACCAGTCTAATTCTTGCTGATCTCCATGGCTGTTCATCATTCTAGATGATACACGTCTCCTTGAAGTCTTCATTTTAGAATTGGGAGAATACCAGATCCCTTCCTGCCAGATGTGAGCTATTAATAATAATTATTATTATTGTTTGTAGTTCTTGTTTTTGTTGATTTACTGAACAATTTTTCTTAGTACAATGCCAAAACTGATTACACCAGACTCAAAGACCAAGTGAAATCTATAGGCATACATTCCAAATCACAATGGAAGATCTGTGGCTGTCGAGTTTTCCTCACCTTTTATTTAGTGTCATGGTTACAAGCCTAATTACAGAGGGTATGCTGAAGAGTTGGCTGTACTTTAAAGTTGAGATCATTGTAAGTTTTGAATAGTATCATCTCTTTGCTTGAGTTGGTACATTTTCTCTTGCATTGCAGGCAGAGTCTTCACTGTCTAAGTCACCAGGGAAGCCCATTTTAAGGTTAATGAATCTTTATTATAGACTCAGACTTGATACTGGAACAGGTATTTAAATTTAAAAAAAGTTTTACATATTCCCCAAATGCCTTAAGAGCTGTTCTTTTTTTCTTAACAAAACCTAAAAGATAGATAGGAAACATATCATTATACCCACTTGAGATAAAGACATTGAGGCGGTGAATGTTTAATTGGTTTGTCTCCAGGAACACAGATACACAGTCTGAAAGTCCTATTTGAAATATAGTGCCCATCCCAGCTGGCTCAGAGAACTGTGATCTCACCCCTCTTCACTTTTCACTACTAGCTAGATTTACACACTGGACCTTTTATGTATAATTCTATTTGAATATAAGGCATTTTTAAAAAATCATTGGTAGAGAAGAAGGAGAAATTACCTGGGATTTTGAGTACATTTCATTTGCAAGTGAAAAACACAAATAGGACCCAAACTGACTCCTTAACAGATGGAAGGTTCTGCTCCTGGAACTACAATGTCAAGGGATAGCCCTAGCTTGTGGCCTCCTTGGATCCCAGGGCTTTACTCAGCAGAAATCTGCCTGCCCAGCTTTCATCGCCATGCTTCTGTATATTCGTCTCATCCTTGGCCAGAATCTTTCAGAAAGTGTCCAAGATAGCTAGCAGCTGTGAAGTCTTCACCCACATAAGAAAAGATCCTCTTTCCCAATGGTGTTAACCAGAGTCCTATGGCTGCCTTTCATTGCTTTCAATAGGGCCATGTGTTCTCCTGGATAAATCACCTAAATACATGTANGCAAGGAAGAACATGAACTGTTCAAATGGCAAAATCAACATCTTTCAGTATGAATCCCTCAGGTTGAATAACAATTTGTGACAGAAAAGACCTATTAAACTACCCATTACTAATACTATGCCTTCCTCCTTGATAACATGAATAAAAGTTTATTCCTTTTCCTTAGATTCTTTCTAGCCCTTTGCCTAGTCTAGATTTGAATGGCCAAGGATCCAGAGGTCTTTTAACAGTTCCTTGGAAATATTTTCTGGCAATATTTTCTCCTAGGAAAGAGTTCTATGCTTAATTGAATTCTCTGTTTGAAGGATGATGGAAGATAACGAGGAATTCATCTTCTGGAATCTTCAGAATACTATTAAAATGGCATCCTCTAGCTCAAAAACTTGAATAAATAGATTTATGTTGAAATGGCCTAAGGATCTCTTACATGGTGTCCATGCCTATCAGAGCTGTATCAGTATTTAGTGGTCAGTCATTGCTTGCTCACTGGCAAAATGAAAGTTGGAGCTACATCAGAGGTTTCCTATGCACAGCATGAGAGCTCCATCTCTGCCTTTCCATGCCAGGGTAAATATCATTAGTCTTTTGTGACACATTCACACAACCTCGAAAAACATCCACTAAAAACAAACTTGAATTAGCATCAGAGAGAAAACTTACTTACCAGTCTAATTCTTGCTGATCTCCATGGCTGTTCATCATTCTAGATGATACACGTCTCCTTGAAGTCTTCATTTTAGAATTGGGTGAATACCAGATCCCTTCCTGCCAGATGTGAGCTATTAATAATAATTATTATTATTGTTTGTAGTTCTTGTTTTTGTTGATTTACTGAACAATTTTTCTTAGTACAATGCCAAAACTGATTACACCAGACTCAAAGACCAAGTGAAATCTATAGGCATACATTCCAAATCACAATGGAAGATCTGTGGCTGTCGAGTTTTCCTCACCTTTTATTTAGTGTCATGGTTACAAGCCTAATTACAGAGGGTATGCTGAAGAGTTGGCTGTACTTTAAAGTTGAGATCATTGTAAGTTTTGAATAGTATCATCTCTTTGCTTGAGTTGGTACATTTTCTCTTGCATTGCAGGCAGAGTCTTCACTGTCTAAGTCACCAGGGAAGCCCATTTTAAGGTTAATGAATCTTTATTATAGACTCAGACTTGATACTGGAACAGGTATTTAAATTTAAAAAAAGTTTTACATATTCCCCAAATGCCTTAAGAGCTGTTCTTTTTTTCTTAACAAAACCTAAAAGATAGATAGGAAACATATCATTATACCCACTTGAGATAAAGACATTGAGGCGGTGAATGTTTAATTGGTTTGTCTCCAGGAACACAGATACACAGTCTGAAAGTCCTATTTGAAATATAGTGCCCATCCCAGCTGGCTCAGAGGACTGTGATCTCACCCCTCTTCACTTTTCACTACTAGCTAGATTTACACACTGGACCTTTTATGTATAATTCTATTTGAATATAAGGCATTTTTAAAAAATCATTGGTAGAGAAGAAGGAGAAATTACCTGGGATTTTGAGTACATTTCATTTGCAAGTGAAAAACACAAATAGGACCCAAACTGACTCCTTAACAGATGGAAGGTTCTGCTCCTGGAACTACAATGTCAAGGGATAGCCCTAGCTTGTGGCCTCCTTGGATCCCAGGGCTTTACTCAGCAGAAATCTGCCTGCCCAGCTTTCATCGCCATGCTTCTGTATATTCGTCTCATCCTTGGCCAGAATCTTTCAGAAAGTGTCCAAGATAGCTAGCAGCTGTGAAGTCTTCACCCACATAAGAAAAGATCCTCTTTCCCAATGGTGTTAACCAGAGTCCTATGGCTGCCTTTCATTGCTTTCAATAGGGCCATGTGTTCTCCTGGATAAATCACCTAAATACATGTATGTTTTACACATGTGGCTTTTCCCCCAAAATACAAATTGCATCATATTAAACATTTGTTCTGAACTTAGATTTTTCTTCCTACCTAACAACACATTATAGGGTTTTTTTTTTCAAGCTGTCAATACATGGAGATCAGTGTTTTCAACTGTTGTATGACATTACACTGAAAAAATGTAATATTGGTTATTTAATAATTTTACCAATAATGAACATGTAAATAATTTCAGTTATCTTTGTTATAGCAAATAATATATTAACAGCATTTTACATAGCCCTTGGGCTGCATATGAGATTATTTCTCTAGGATAGACGCCAGGAGATAGACATGATGGAGTAAAAGCTATAAAATTTACAACTTTGATGAGTACCACTTGCCACTGAAAAATTTTAATAGTCTCCTGTTTTCAGGTTTTTGTCACTCTGCTGCTAGTAGCAAATCCTTACAGAATACTCACTCTTGACCAGGTACTATGCTAAGTATCTCATTTAATTCTTCAGTTCAGTTGCTCAGTCATGTCCGACTCTTTGCGACCCCATGAATCGCAGCACACTAGGCCTCCCTGTCCATCACCAACTCCCGGAGTTCACTCAAACTCTCATGTCCATCGAGTTGGTGATGCCATCCAGCCTTCTCATCCTCTGTCATCCCCTTCTCCTGCTGCCTCCAATCCCTCCCAGCATCAGAGTCTTTTCCAGTGAGTCAGCTCTTCACATGAGGTGGCCAAAATACTAGAGTTTCAGCTTTAGCATCAGTCCTTCCAAAGAAATCCCAGGGTTGATCTCCTTCAGAANCCTCTGTGGAATCACTGGCTTTTGGGTAACATGGTCACTGTACTGACGACAGTAGCTTAGAATCCTTGCAAGATGTGTTATCACTGTTGTTGGCTACCTGGATTCAGTTGGTACTAAGCGTTACTTTACTTAATCCTGTGGGGAAATGTGTTTGTTTAACCTTCAGTCATAGTGTTCAGAATGTTTAGTTCTGTTTAATGAAGATTGCAGTAGTGGGAGATTGGTCTCTTTAAAATATAGATCAGCTGCTGAGCTCTGAGGATGTGGTTAATTGGTAACTGCTGAGTGGAAAAGGTGCCCACATGCCTCCCAACTGAACCCAGAGGAGAGTTGGAGAGGAAAAGAAGTCCACTTCCAATGATTCTGGAAAGAATGAACTGAGCTCAGTTATTATGACAACCAGGAAATAATCAGACCAGATTATTCTGAGAACCAGGAAATAATCAACCAGATTATTAAANCTGAGTGGAAAAGGTGCCCACATGCCTCCCAACTGAACCCAGAGGAGAGTTGGAGAGGAAAAGAAGTCCACTTCCAATGATTCTGGAAAGAATGAACTGAGCTCAGTTATTATGACAACCAGGAAATAATCAGACCAGATTATTCTGAGAACCAGGAAATAATCAACCAGATTATTAAATCAAAGTGTCTTAAATTTAAGTCAAAGTGTCTTCAGACACTTTGATTCACATTAGAGAGTTTTAAAATATTCTTAGCACATTCCAATTTTAGAAGTTTCTATAGAACAAACAAGAAAGCAGTGTTATATGGGGCCGGAAATTGCAGTTAATAAAGAGGTTTGATATACCCTTTACTACATACTTTTTTGAGTACCTCCATATTGCTTAAGCTTAATCATGTTTGATAATTTATTTATGTTTTGCTCTGGTAAATTAGTCCTCTTTATTTTGCTATAAACTCTTGTGACATTTCTCTAGCATATTTTAGCATTCTAGAATTAAAGCCTATCATGTTTTGACTATGGTATTTTTTTTTCCTGCTATGTTGAAGAGCAAATTGCTGCTGACCTGTTGGCAGGATTAGAAAGAGCAATATAATATTGAATATTATAAAGATCTTAACTGTTTCAGCCTACAGGAGGGCAACTCCCCTCCCATAGATGGTGGAAATTTAGTTATAGCTTATTAGTATCCATGCAGTGCAAGTTTCTGTCCCATTTCCGACAGAAGTACTAACATGTATAGCCTTTGTTGCACTTGGAATGTGTATCATGCACTGGGCCATCTTAAATGTGTTTTATTTCATTTAATTCATGCCACCCCATCAATAAGGCTCTAAATTCATCTTCTTCCCCTTTTTACCAGTTAAAAGCAAACCAGATTTAAACTACTCAGCTGGAGCCATAGTTATCAAGCAGCTAATTCAAAGCTACATCTCCCCCGTCTGACTCCAGGATTCGTTATCCTACCTTACTGAGTGCTTGCTTTGCCTTCCTTGCCATTTCCTTTTTTCCCCTACTCATGCTCTGCAACTTTAGGAGGAATTTCTCATGTTTTTTTGCTTGTTTGTTTGTTTTCTGTTTTATTTTTCAATTTAGAAAAACTTATGGAATCTCAATTTGGTACCTTTCACAAATGTTCTTTTTCCCCCCATAGCTTGCTTTGGTGACACATGGTCATGATTTTATATCNTTCGTTATCCTACCTTACTGAGTGCTTGCTTTGCCTTCCTTGCCATTTCCTTTTTTCCCCTACTCATGCTCTGCAACTTTAGGAGGAATTTCTCATGTTTTTTTGCTTGTTTGTTTGTTTTCTGTTTTATTTTTCAATTTAGAAAAACTTATGGAATCTCAATTTGGTACCTTTCACAAATGTTCTTTTTCCCCCCCTAGCTTGCTTTGGTGACACATGATCATGATTTTATATCACTAAGTGGAGAAGAGAACAAATAAAGTGTCCTCCACACAAAGAACATAGGAAGTTCCTTCTTTTAAAATTTTGTTTGGAAGTTTGTTTCTCCTTTTAGCCTCTTCAGCTGAAGCAATTGGGACTAATAATCCTTTCTGGTGTTTCTCTCAAAGGGATGCTGTAAGAATTAGATGAGTTGTTTTGCAGGAATAACAATATAATATTCAGTAATTTGAGGGTTGCACCAAGTCTCCCCATGACTTTTGCCTGGAAATAATTTTATTTGAGAAAAACATTGGGTTTCCTTACTCCCACAGCTCATTTATAAAATATGCCAATATTTATGCAAGCTTCTATGGAATAAGAAGCCAGATAGAAATGCAAACAGATTATGGCTGTTTAATTCTTATTAAGATGCCATCAGGGCCGNATTGCGTTTCCTTACTCCCACAGCTCATTTATAAAATATGCCAATATTTATGCAAACTTCTTTGAAACAAGAAGCCAGGTAGAAATGCAAACAGATTATGGCTGTTTAATTCTTATTAAGATGCCATCAGGGCTGGCTACCTATAGACCTCTCCTCTCTCTCTAGGAGCTTGGATGCAGTGTATGCCCCACAGTTCTGGAACTTGTGTCACCATGGGAACATATTACAATATCTGAGTCTATTGGAAGGCCAGTTTCCTTTCTTAAGTTTTAATTGAAAACAAAAATGACCAGATAAAATACTAGCAAAAAATGGAGCCTTCTTTATAAATGGAACCCTGAACAGTAAGGCAGGATGATGAGAGTACTACCTAAATATTTTATAACTTGAAATTTTTTTCACCAAGGTTTCTTTCGCCATAATGAGTTGGGCAGTCTGAGTCTGGATATTTTAATAGGGGATATTCAGGAGATGTAGAAAAGAAAAAAACATTATCTAAGGAGATCCCTAAAATCTCAGAGCTAAAGCTCTAAATTTAACCAGTTCTTAACGGCTATGGTTCCCACTTGGTTTGAAATCAACGTTGTGAACATTTCCTGTGGGACCAGCTCATAGAGAAACAATGACTGTCTGGACCAGGCAACCTAAATAGCTTGATGAGGTCACCTAGAGGCTTGAGGGGCCAGGGAATTTTAAGTTCACATATGTAAATATCAGGAACTCCCTCCTCAGCATTAGTGTGTATGTGCATGTAAGTGTGAGCATGAAGTGTAGTGGCAATGGTTCCTCATTTCTACCTCTCAAATACACCCTGTATTTGGTATCTAAAATGAAAGGACTGAAGATACAGCATTTTTTAACATAAAAGTTCAAAAACACTTTCTCCTTCATAATCGCAAAGTTAAAAAAGTTTTGCACCCAAGGCAGGCTATTAATGTCACTCTATCCCTAGCAGATATAACAGCATGGCATAATATAAATATGGAAGCTTTAGGAATCACACTGTCTAGGTTCTAAGCCTGATTCTGCCACTTACAATAAATACGAGTCTGAACTATAAAATGGGGATAGTAATTATGTCTATTTCATAGGCAGTTTGTGAGGATTAAAGGAAACCATCCGCATGTGGCATTTAAGAGTGTCAGAATTTTAGAAGTGGCATTCCTTTAGCTATTAGTCAATTCTAAAACACTTTGGAGGTTTAATGATCTTCAGATGTGAAATAACTTAATTGACGTGGGATTTCCCATTGACAGACAAAAACAATTTAGAGAAAAAGGCCAAATTACAAGTGGCGTTTGCAATCAGTCAATGAACCCTGAACCTCATCTCTGGAAATTTTCACTGGCAATGGAGCCCAAGATGATCAAATACTATACATAGCATCCTGATTAACTTTTAATCTGCAACTAACGTGAAGTATCCTAGCAAACACCCTCTTCCAACAACACAAGAGAAGTCTCTATACATGGCCATCACCAGATGGTCAATACCGAAATCAGATTGACTATATTCTTCGCAGCCAAAGATAGAGAAGCTCTATACAGTCAGCAAAAACAAGACCAGGAGCTGATTGTTGCTCAGAACGTGAACTCTTTATTGCCAAATTCAGACTTAAATTGAAGAAAGTAGGGAAAACCACCAGGCCANTCGCAGCCAAAGATAGAGAAGCTCTATACAGTCAGCAAAAACAAGACCAGGAGCTGATTGTTGCTCAGAACGTGAACTCTTTATTGCCAAATTCAGACTTAAATTGAAGAAAGTAGGGAAAACCACTAGGCCATTCAGATATGACCTAAGTGAAATCCCTTATGATTATACAGTGGAAGTGACAAATAGATTCAAGGGATTAGATCTGATATAGTGCCTGAAGAACTATGGACAGAGGTTTGTGACATTGTATAGGAGGCAGTGATCAAGACCATCTCTAAGAAAAACAAATGCAAAAAGGTAAAATGGTTGTCTGATAATGCTTAAAAAATAGCTGAGAAAAGAGAGGCTAAAGGCAAAGGAGAAAAGGAAAGATATAAGCATCCGAATGCAGAGTTCCAAAGAATAGCAAGGAGAGATAAGAAAGCCTTCTTAAGCGATCAATGCAAAGAAATAGAGGAAAAGAACAGAATGGAAAGACTAGAGATCTCTTCAAGAAAATTAGAGATACCAAGGGAACTTTTCATGCAAAAATGAACACAGTAAAGGACAGAAATGGTATGGACCTAACAGAAAAAGAAAATATTAAGAAAAGATGGTAAGAATACACAGGAGAACTACACAAAAAAGATCTTCATGACCCACATAATCACGATGATGTGATCACTCACCTAGAGCCAGACATCCTGGAATGTGAAGTCAAGTGAGCCTTAGAAAGCATCACTACGAACAAAGCTAGTGGAGGTGATGGAATTCCAGTGGAGCTCTTTCAAATCCTAAATGATGATGCTGTGAAGATGCTACACTCAATATACCAGCAAATTTGGAAAACTCCAGCAGTGGCCATGGGACTGGAAAAGGTCAGTTTTCATACCAATCCCAAAGAAAGGGAATGCCAAAGAATGCTCAAACTACCGCACAATTGCACTCATCTCACATGCTAGCAAAGTGATGCTCAAAAATCTCCAAGTCAGGCTTCAACAATATGTGAACCGTGAACTTCCAGATGTTCAAGCTGGATTTAGAAAAGACAGAAGAACCAGAGATCAAATTGCCAACATCCATTGGATCATTGAAAAATCAGGAGAGTTCCAGAAAAACATCTACTTCTGCTTTATTGATTATGCCAAAGCATTTGTGTGGATCACAGTAAACTGTGGAAAATTCTGAAAGATATAGNTGCTCAAACTACCGCACAATTGCACTCATCTCACATGCTAGCAAAGTGATGCTCAAAAATCTCCAAGTCAGGCTTCAACAGTATGTGAACCATGAACTTCCAGATGTTCAAGCTGGATTTAGAAAAGACAGAAGAACCAGAGATCAAATTGCCAACATCCGTTGGATCATTGAAAAATCAGGAGAGTTCCAGAAAAACATCTACTTCTGCTTTATTGATTATGCCAAAGCATTTGAGTGGATCACAGTAAACTGTGGAAAATTCTGAAAGATATGGGAATACCAGACCACCTGACCTGCCTCCTGAGAAATCTATATGCAGGTAAAGAAGAAACAGTTAGAACTGGACATGGAACAATAGACTGGTTCCAAATCTGGAAAGCAGTACGTCAAGGCTGTATATTGTTACTCTACTTATTTAATTTGTATGCAGAGTACATCATGCAAAAAAAATGCTGGGTTGGATGAAGCACAAGCTGGATATTGCTGGGAGAAATATCAATAACCTCAGATATGCAGATGACATGAACCTTATGCCAGAAGGTGAAGAAGAACTAAAGAGCCTCTTGATGAAAGTGAAAGAGGAGAGTGAAAAAGTTGGCTTAAAGCTCAGCATTCAGAAAACTAAGATCATGGCATCCGGTCCCATCACTTCATAGCAAATAGATGGGGAAACAGTGAAAGACTTTATTTGGGGGCCTCCAAAATCACTGCAGATGGTGACTGCAGCCATGAAATTAAAATATATTTGCTCCTTGGAAGGAAGGTTATGACCAACCTAGACAGCATATTAAAAAGCAGAGACATTAATTTACCAAGAAAATTCCATCCTGTCAAAGCTATGGTTTTCCTAGTAGTCACACACGGATGTGAGAGTTGGACTATAAAGAAAACNCCTCTTGATGAAAGTGAAAGAGGAGAGTGAAAAAGTTGGCTTAAAGCTCAGCATTCAGAAAACTAAGATCATGGCATCCGATCCCATCACTTCATAGCAAATAGATGGGGAAATAGTGAAAGACTTTATTTTGGGGGGCTCCAGAATCACTGCAGATGGTGACTGCAGCCATGAAATTAAAATATATTTCCTCCTTGGAAGGAAGGTTATGACCAACCTAGACAGCATATTAAAAAGCCGAGACATTAATTTACCAAGAAAATTCCATCCTGTCAAAGCTATGGTTTTTCTAGTAGTCACACACGGATGTGAGAGTTGGACTATAAAGAAAACTGAGTGCCAAATAATTGATACTTTTAAACTGTGGTGTTGGAGAAAACTCTTGAGAGTCCCTTGGACTGCAAGGAGATCCAGTCAGTCCATCCTAAAGGAAATCAGTCCTGAATATTCTTTGGGAAGACTGATGCTGAAACTGAAACTCCAGTACTTTGGCCATCTGATGTGAAGAATGGACTCATTGGAAAAGACCCTGATGCTGGGAAGGATTGAAGGTGGGAGGGAAAGGGGATCACAGAGGATGAGATGGTTGGATGGCATCATCAGCGTGATGGACATGAGTTTGAGTAGGCTCTCGGAGTTGGTAACGGACAGGAAAGACTTGGATGCCACAATCCACGGGGTTGCAAAGAGTTGGACATGACTGAGCGACTAAACTGAACTGAAATGTGAAGTATGATTTTCCCTCCATTCTTCTATCAAAACATCATTCTACTGGTATGTGGGTGACTGAAGGGTGGGACTCTAGGTCACCGAAATCAGTTGAAGAGTTGAAGGTGCTCTACTTAAATCAGTGGGAAGAGATATTCTTGGTGAGAAGCAAAGCACCTGATCGCCTGTGCTTCTTCCGCAAAATGTAGCCCTATATAACATTACATATGAAGAGTTTTTCTGGACGGATCACTGAAGCAAGATGCTCTAAGGCACCTTACCATAATAATGAAGTAGAATCTGTATCTCCACCTCTACAAAGACATAGGGAGCATGGAGATGAGCTGCAGCAGTGTCTTCCACCCCATATGGGATTGGTTGGTATTAAAAAGTTTGTAGTCAATATCCAAAACTTTTTTTTTTTTCTGATACTACAAATTGCCAGTTGGAACTGTACATATATTAGTATTAATCATTTTACAGAAGAGCAAATCATTCAGTTTTTTCATGGTACTCCTCTTAATGTATTGAGGATCACACATGTNAAAGACATAGGGAGCATGGAGATGAGCTGCAGCAGTGTCTTCTACCCCATATGGGATTGGTTGGGATTTAAAAGTTTGTATTCAATATCCAAAACTCTTTTTTTTTTTTTCCTGATACTACAAATTGCCAGTTGGAACTGACATATATTAGTATTAATCATTTTGCAGAAGAGCTAATCATTCAGTTTTTTCATGGTACTCCTCTTAATGTATTGAGGGTCACACATATTATCTCAAAGGAATTCAGATGTCAGGTTAGCATTTTCATATATTTCATTAATTGTTCTTGTTGTTGTTCAGTTGATCAGTCATGCACAACTCTTTGTGACACCAAGGACTGCAGCATGCCAGGCCTCCCTGTCCTTCACCATCTCCCAGAGTTTGCTCAAACTCATGTCCATTAAGTCAAGGATGCTATCCAAACTTCTTGTCCTCTGTCGCCCACTTCTCCTCTTGCCCTCAGTCTTTCCCAGCATCAAGGTCTTTTCCAGTGAATCAGCTCTTCATATCAGGTGGCCAAAGATCTGGAACTTCAGCTTCAGCATCAGTCCTTTCAGTGGATATTCAGTGTTGATCTACTTGCAGTCCAAGGGACTCTCAAGAGTCTTCTCCAACACCACAGATCAAAAGCATCAATTCTTTGGCACTCAGCCTTCTTTGTAGTCCAACTCTCACATCTATGCATGACTACTGAAAGAACTACAGCTTTCACTATGCAGACCTTTGTCGGAAAAGTGATGCCTCTGCTTTTTAATATACTGTCTAGGTTTATCATAGCTTTTCTTCTAGGAAGCAAATGTCTTTTAATTTCATGTCTGCAGTCATAGTCCACAGTGATTTTGAAGCCAAAAAAAAAAAAAAAGTCTGTCACTGTTTCCATATTTCCCCCATCTATTTGCCCTGAAGTGATGGGACTGGATGCCATGATCTTCATTTTCTGAATGTTGAGTTTTAAACCAGCTTTTTCACTCTCCTCTTTGACCTTGATGAAGAGGCTCTTTAGTTCCTCTTCACTTTCTGCCACTAAGGTGGTGTCATCTGCATATCTGAGTTTATTGGTATTTCTTCTGGCAGTCTTGAGCCAGGTTGTGCTTCATCCAGCCCAGCATTTGGCATCATATATTCTGCATATAAGTTAAATAAGCAGGGTGTAAATATACAGGCTGGATGTACTCCTTTCCCAATTTTGTCTGTCATTTTTTTTCTACTTTTGGTTCTACCTATTGCTTCTTGACCTGCATACAAGTTTCTCAGGAGGCAGGTAAGGTGGTCTGGTATTCTCATCTGTTGAAGAATTTTCCACTTGTTGTTGTGATCCACACAGTCAAAGACTTCAGTGTAGTCATTGAGGCAGAGTAGACTTTTTTCTCAAATTATCTTGCTTTTTCTATGATCCAACGGATGTTGGCATTTGGTCTCTGGTTCCTCTACCTTTTCTAAATCCAGCCCATACATCTGGAAGTTCTCGGTTCACATACTGTTGCAGTCTAGCTAGAAGGATTTTGAGCATTACCTTGCTAGCATGTGAAATTAGTGCAGTTGTGTGGTAGTTTGAATATTCTTTGGCATTACTATTCTTTGAGATTGGAATGAAAACTAACCTTTCCAGTCCTGTGGCCACTACTGAGTGTTCCAAGTTTGCTGGCATATTGAGTGCAGCACTTTAACAGCATCATCTTTTAGGATTTGAAATAAATCAGCTGGAATCCTATCACCTTCACTACTTTGTTCACAGTGATGCTTCCCAAAGCCCTCTTCACCTCACACTCCAGGATGTCTGGCTCTGGGTGAGTGACCACACCATCATGGTTATCTGGGTCATTATGATCATTAAGATCTTTTTTGTATAGTTCTTCTGTGTATTCTTTCCACCTCTTCTTAATCTCTTCTGGTTCTGTTAGGTCCTTACCTTTACTGTCCTTTATTTTGCCCATCTTTGCATGAAATGTTCCCTTGTTATCTCTAATATTCTTAATGAAATCTCTCATCTTTCATTATTTCATTAATAAAACAGGTAAATGGATAACTAACCAGGTATTTATTTAAAAACAGAAGTATATAAAATATGGTGTTTTTGGAGGGAAATTTTGAAGAATTTCTCATAGAAAAGAGGAGAAGAGGCAATGTATTAGAAACCCACACCTGTCAGAGAGACAGATGTTTCTTCCATTGTTTAGCTTTTAAATGGAATCGGAGGGAGCCTCCGTTTTCTCCATTGGAATTGGTAGTGTTGTTTGTAGTTGACAGATGAAGGAAGGACGGGTAGAAGCTCGTGGATGCCTCTCACCCGTAATACCTCATGGAGCCTCTGGGTTCCTCACTCCTGGCTCTTTTCTGAAACTTGGAGCATGGCCACTGGTATTGACTCAAGAACTCTCTCCAGACACCTCCCTTCCGTTTCTGCTTATGAGATCTTTACTACACAGTCTAATTAAGACTGAATCAAGGTGCTTACATATGTGGCCAATAAGTGATTTTCCTGTTGGATTGGTCTGTCTGTCTCAGTATTTTCCAGACTGTCCTGTGGAAATCCCTTTCCAAATGTGTTTATGATGCTGATTAAGTTTCTCCAACCCACCACCAGTGAACTAGGGGATTAACTGGCTTATAATTGTATCTCATGTCTCCCAGAGCATCAGGAGTGATTAATGGACCACAGGCAGCTGCCTTCCCAAACTCTGTATTTCATTATCCAGAAGGCACACAGCCTCCAGGCCCCCTCACTTCACGTGTCTGAAAAGTTCTTCTGGAAGCAGAAAACCCACTTGTACTATATACAGCAGAACTTGGGAAATAGGAGAATGGGGCTGAGGATTTAAGAAAAGGAGAGAAGTTTAACAAACTTCAAAGAAGTTAAGCAGCCAGCTAAACTCTGGAAGCTTTATTTATATTGTTAATGGGAGTATTTAATCTTTCTCATCTGTACTTTTTTTACTGTATGCAAAATGAAAGATTCCCTACCTTACTGAATTGTTAGCAATCCTTTACTGATGGAAGTAAGAGTTTAGCCTAGTTCTTGGCACCTAGAACTTAGTGATTACTGTTAGATGTCAGTGCTTTTACTCAAGGTCTTCATTGTCACTCATTGGCTGTAGAGACCACACTTCAGATAGCCTGTGCTACGTTCCAGTCTGGAACCAAGCCATTGCATTTTGTAGCTGTGAGACTGAGGCCCAGTGGGAAATGAGAATCCGGAAGGGGATAACGCATGATATTGATATTGGTTGCTGGAATTGGACCTTCCTTTCAAGAGAAAGATGATGAGTTTTTCCTGCTGTCAGGTTGTGGGATGGTCAAGTGTGGTAGTGACTGTGGCAAAAAAATCCTTCCAGTGGTCAGATTTTGCTTCTAGATTGCAGGCTGTCATAGTGAGTTGAGAGGTGTGATGCCATCTGAACTGTGTTGTGAGCAGGGGATCAAAGGGAACTTACTTGTGTTATTCTAGCCTCATCTGATTGCTGGTGTCAGTGAACAGCTTCAGGTGACAACAGCTCTGTTGTCATTTTTCTTTGGCATTGGACCCTGTGGCTGTCATTTTGTCTCTAAGTTGTGTCTGACTCTTTTGCCACCCCGTGGAATGTAGTCCTCCAGGCTCCCCTGCCCATGCAACTTTCCAGGCAAGAATACTGGAGTGGGAAGCCATTTCCTTCTCCAGGCAGTCTTTCTGACCCAGGGATTGAACTCAGGTCTCCAGCATTGGCAGGCAAAGTCTTTACCACTGAGCCTCCAGGGAAGCCCAGACCCTCTGGAGAGGCACTCAGTTCTTAAGAACCCTCTTTTCTGGAGACATCTCCACATATTTGAGGCAATGAGGAGAGGTTCCCAGCAGCTTTGCTTATAGTAAGTGACTTACTTCAAACTTATCGCTGATTGAGATCAAATAGATTCCCCATCCCAGGGATGGAATTGGCACTGAGGGAGAGTAACTGTGTCTATAACTGCTAGAAAACCTGGTTGTTTTGAGGAGGCCATTTTCCACCCAGCATTTGCACTCAGAAGCAGGAGAGGAAATAAAATACAGATAAACAGAGAGAAATCAAGAAAAAAAAAAAAAAAGGACAAGGAGTACTCTTGGGATCTTCATGATTTTCATGCCTGCTTTCAGGCCAAGGCTTTCAATCCTTACCAGGCTCCTTTGTGCATATGGTAACTTCCCTTGTATTTTCTCTTTCTTGTTTAATCTGGTTTGAGGTAGTATCTGTTAATTGTTGCAATAGCAAGAGTCCTTACTGTATATGTATGTCAATGCTGCACTCCATGGTGTCACAAAGAGTCGGACACAACTGAGCGACTGAACTGAACTGAACTATGTGTCTTACATGTATTTATGCATCTTGAATGGAGCCCTGGGGAACAGGTCCACAAAGAAGAGGTGAGGCTGTGCTCTTGGGTCTGATTGTCAAAAGGTCACAGATAGTGCTGCTGAGTCCAATGGGCTCCCCTTTCTGTCGTTGGCACTACCAGATTATGCACGTGTCTGAGGTTCTGATGATAATGATAGAATAGCATATGGGAAAGAGCAGCATAGCAGAGTTTGGCCAGATTTCTGACACTGGAAAATATAAACACAAGTTCCTAGTGCAGAAAAGTTGGAAAAGGGAACCAAGGAGCAGCATAGAGGTACTGAATTTTAGTATGGAACACAAATATGCTTTCAAGTATAGGAGGATCGCCCAGAGAGGATGGCCTCTGAGCAGTTAAAAATAATGGTCAGAAAAGCCAGGACTCAGTGAAGATGTGGTGTCTTTCACATTTTGAGGCTATAATGCAAAGTTCTTTTTTTCCTGTGAATATCATGGAAACCTTCCCCCAAAATCAGTCATTTTCAATAATAATGGAACTGAAGTCTTTCGGGGCAATTTGCCAAATGATATTACTGTGTCTCCAAGCCCTTAGTATTGATTCCTTAAATGACTGTGGACATGATCAATTGCTTTCAGATCGCTAATTTGATGAGGATTATGGGCTCTGGATAGAAAAAAAAATGTATTAGAAATGGAAAAAAATAAAATCTTACAGAGGTTATAAAGGATCACTGCAAAGTTACTTTTTAATGGAACCCAGTGAGGCAGCTTAGCCATAAATGAAATAAGAAACTTATTGACATGCCTAATAGTTTTCACAATCCCTGATTATTTCAAGGGTTTGAGAAAGAAAAGATTGTGTTATCAGTATTTCCACATAGGGGTGAGAAATGTCTGATTTTGATGTGATTTCATCTGTTTAGACATCTGCTTTAGCCTAGATGATAATGTCCTCCAGCTGAGCTAACTTGGCCCATTTGGACACATGCCAGTTTCTGGGAAAAGAACAGTCTGGAACCCTAGTTCTTTGTTTCTTTGTTTCTCTAAGGACAGCAATGAGAAGGACAAGGTTCTGAGGTTCAGGTGAATTGCACAGATGTTCTTAGAAGACTCAGGACCCCCTGTGTATCCATCTTGTGTCACTTCTCACTCCTGATGTCTCTCCTGTTCCTTTTTTGTTTGTGATTTTGTGTATTATCCCCCTAGTTCTTTACTAGCTGATCTTTCTCCTCTCTTGTAACATATTTCACCCTTCTGTCCATTTTTTTCTCTGTATTTTTGGTATCTTTTCAGTTTTAACCTCAGTGTAATGTAAAAATGAATTTTGCCTTTAAAATGACTATTGTATTCCTTGAGTGAGTTTAGCTGCAAAATAAGCTCTTACTCTAACTTTTCATTATTCCTTCAAACAAACAAAACCTCACTAATTAAATTTGCTCTTTTACTTCTGTGAAATTAGATTTAAATATGTCTTATTAATACATGTCTACACCTATCATGTTTGTGCTTTTCTCTTTCAGAGCATAGCTATGGGTATGGAAAACTTAGATATATAAAGTAGCACACAGATAAAAAGCACAGAGGACTTTTGAATTGTACAAATTTTGGATTTTGATGTGGTTTGATCATTTAGTATGTAAATGACCTCAAGCTCTATGACCTCAAGCACAATACTGAACTCCGGTTTTGTATCTTTCACTTAGGCGTCAATATAATGCCTGTCTCCTGGTGTAGTTAGGAGAATGAAGCCCTATTTTGTGATGCTGGTAGAGTATGTAGCCCAGGACTTTAAGCATTGCCAATAAATGTTTGCTATTATTATTAATGTTATTATTAGACTTGTCTGAAATCACCTGGTACCAAGTACTAAATGTGGTACTGGCACTTGCCCAGCAAAAGAGATGTTCTTGTGACTAAAAGAAATAACACGGAGTAGACCACTCTTGATGGTTAAAATAATTTCCGAATCTGTAAGTTCTTGTATGTCACGGCAGTTTCCTCTGGACCTGCATAGCCCTCCAGAACTCGCCTTTGGCACCTCTGTGTTCCTTCAGCTGCACTCCAGACATAATTCATATCAGCTCCTATTGCCATGATGTGCCTTTCTGCCTCAGAGATATTCTCTCTGCCTGGAATGCAGCTGATGTTTTAGCACAGTCTGAAACAAGAATTAAGAGCCTACCTACCAACTTGAGAGTCCCTTGGACTGCAAGAAGATCCAACCAGTCCATCCTAAAGGAGATCAGTCTTGAATATTCATTGGAAGAACTGATGTTGAAGCTGAAACTCCAATACTTTGGCCACCTGATGCGAAGGACTGACTCATTTTAAGAGACCCTGCTGCTGGGAAAGATTGAGGGCAGGAAGAGAAGGGGACGACAGGATGAGATGGCTGGGATGGCATCACCGACTCAATGGACATGAGTTTGGGTAAACTCTGGGAGTTGGTGATGGACAGGGAGGCCTGGTGTGCTGCAGTTCATGGGGTCGCAAAGAGTCGGACACAACTGAGTAACTGAACTAACTAACTGACCAACCTAGAATTTGTATAAGAGAGAGATAGAGACAGAATGAATTTGTATGTGTATTTATACATTCTGTTGTGTGTGCTTGGATTTGATTAATGTCTATTCCACACCCTTAACTATAGCATCTGTGATGTCAAGAGTCTCATTTCTTTATTTCTTCCCATATCCAGAATACCTAGTCCTGGCCTGACACAAAATAAGAATTCAGTCCTTATTTCTTGAGTTAATTGAATGTCCCACTGAGAATGTAAGTAGTATGCTTACCATATAGAGGCTTTCCTGTCAACCTTGGATTTGTGTTGTGAATGAGCAAGGTAACATTTACTGTGTGTTTACCGCATACGGTGGTTTGCAGGAATTGTAGGAAGAGGGACGTGAAGACTGAATGTTTGCAATAGAATGTTTGAATAAGTAGTGCATGAGCAGGAGGCTATGAGTAGGTGGATTTCATGGGATGTTTTCTGACTAATGAAACTGATAAACCCATGCTCTTGCCTAGTAGAAGGGAATATTAACCTTCTACTAAATTTTCATTCTAAAGAATGAAAATGCTTTATGGTAGTCACACAGTATTACAGAAAGATGCCCATTGGCCAGTGAATGACCCAAACAACCTCTTGGAAAAGCAAACATAAACTCATGCTTGCCTTAGGGAATTTTCTTTTACTGAGGGTTAGCTACTGGTGGAAATCCTGTATGAGAGCACTTAGTTCAGTATCTGTTTATCCTGTGGGCTTAATATATACTAATCTCCCCAAAAAGCCATGTTAAAGAACATTGTAGGGCTTCATTTGACTTACTATCTTAACATGGTCTGACTTCTTGATTTGTTATCTAGGAACTATTAGTGTTCATTTCCTAGAATCAGAGATCTTTGAATCAGACACTTTAGACATTGCCTAGTTCAACTGATTCATTTAAATGATGAGCCAAGAGAAGCCATGAGAGGTAAAGTGACTTGGCAAAGGTCACTTGGCTGCTTCTTTGATTGAGAAGTAAGCAGATGTAATCTGTTATGCCCCTGCAGTGAAATGAAGGGGAGAGTGAAAGAAAATGAGAACTGCTTAGAGGTAAGAAACTCGGGGGTACACATGATAACTGGAGATCACAGTCTTGTTTCCCATGATTGATTGGTTGCTTTTTTTAAAATATAATAATGCTTAGTTGAGTTGTAAATGGTTTTCTGAGGATTTACCCACTATAGCCAACCATTCACCTGAACCAAGTATTGCTAATCTCCTTTAAAAAAATGGATTGTTAGCTTCCACTTAATGAGCACCTGTCAAGTCCCAGGCAGGTAGAACCTTTACACTCAGTATTTCCCTTATAGTAGTCACTGCAATCGCATGCAGAATAGAAGAGTTTTAAAGAAACTGAGGTTCCAAAGTCAAAATTACAGAAAAAGGAAGTTGTACAGATGGGAGTCTAACACAGATCTGTCTGAATAGGAACTATTTTCTGTTCCCTGTCTGCTAACCCAAGTGAAGAAAAGATGGGGGATTCAAGATTTAAGGCTAGTCAGGTGAGCACGTTTATTTCTGCCTTCATATGTAAAGTCTGCCCTCCCAAATCTGTGGATGTGGAACCCATGGATACAAAGGGACTTGTATACACAGGATACTGTAAGGGACTTGAGCATCCAGGGGTTTTGGTACCCTCAGGGAGCCCTGAATCCAATCCCCACAGATACCGAGGGGGAACCGTATGTTAGCCTAAACCTTGACATTTCTTTTGAACCAGCTGAGTAGTTTCACCAGGTGAAAATACAGTGACCCCTGTTGTACCTGGCAGGAGTCAGTTGCTCTGGATAGCACCTCCCTCCCCATCAATAGTTGCTTAATTAGGTCAGTTTATGAGGAATAGAATAAAAAAGAGTAGCAAATTCAACTCTAGTGTTTTTGTAAAAGTAACTGTTATTTCATTCACCAAAACTCAGATATTCGTTCTTTTGCTCACTTACCAGCATAGTTTGAGAACTTCTTTTGTATCAAACACAGATANACCGGTCCTCCCACTTCTAGGCTCTTGCTCTTGCTTACTGCTGTTGTCAGATGCACCTTCCTGAGGGGCTGTTTTATCCCATCAAAGACTCTCATGGCTTCCTGCTGCCTGGGGAATTAAGTTCCATCTCCTCATTCTGACATCTAGGGTCCTCCAGAAATTAACCTGTCCCTGACTGAATTTATCTTCCTGAAACGTGCCATGGTTTTGAGATTCCCCTTGGAGTACCCTTGAGAAATTGACCATTTTGCTATACTCTATATTCAATTGGTTTTGTTTGGGGCCTAGTTTCCAGTGTATCTGATTCTCTTCATCTTCTCTACATACAAATATATTAAGCATTATAAAACTTAATGCTGTTATGCCTCTCTCTCACACCTTAACCCCCCAAATAGCTTCTGATAGTTTATTTCATCTTTAAGCTTTCAATATAAATTCAGTCACCTGATTCAACAGAAGGAGATTATCCTTGAGAGCCCCCTGAGTTAACATGTCTTCCCACAAGTCTTAGCCACATCTNCTCACACCTTAACCCCCCAAATAGCTTCTGATAGTTTATTTCATCTTTAAGCTTTCAATATAAATTCAGTCACCTGATTCAACAGAAGGAGATTATCCTTGAGAGCCCCCTGAGTTAACATGTCTTCCCACAAGTCTTAGCCACATCTCTGGGGTCTCTTTGAACCTTAAGCACTATTTATACCCATGTTGGCATTTCTTGGATTTGTTCCCTTCTTTTGAGACAGCCTTTGCCATGATGGTAGTTCTAAATCTGGGTTTTAACTAGAATTTTCAAGTAGTTTTGTTTTGCATTTAGTTTTCTTTATAACCTAACCATTCACAGAGGATTTTTTAAAAATTAACATTTTGAGTTCCTTTTTCTCCCTTGGCAAGCCATTTATAACAATGCTCCTCTCGCCTTTTAGGTTTCCGTTTTGTGACCCCTTATGTAGCATCTGACATAAGTCATTTGACATAATATTATCAGTAACATACTGTGCTTTATATCAGGTAATTCTGTGGGCATTGTTCAGCTTCACAACTCCCCAGTACTGAGAAAACTAACCCTCAGCTCCAAGCAAGCTAGTTAAATCTCGGCAGATTATTCTAAAATAGAATATCTTTCTCATTCCTTACCTATTCAGATCCTTCCAGAATGTTTAATGATACTCAAGAATTATTATATTTCAAGTGTGGTAAATGTCTTGGAGTTGCTATTCTTTCTAAGAGACCATGTCTTCTGAAGATGCACCCTCTGAAACAAGCACAGATAAAGTTTATGACACAGTGGGTTTCCTTTAACCCAAAATGCAGATGAGAATGTGGGCAGAAGCACAAAGAAAACAAGATACACTATGCACTTTTCAACATAAATAAAGAGGTAAATGAATACAAGTTCAATTACTGGAAATTGAGTTTATTTGGGAATAGCGGAGAAGTTACAGTTCAGGAATTGCATGTTATAGCAAGCTACAGGCAGGTTCCCTGAGGGGTGAGGAGGCTGCACTCTAGCCAGTGATGCAAGAAGTAGGAGTTCAGCTGGAGTCCAAGCAGCGAACTCATTAGCTTGATGATGGGGAGGGACTCCCAGGGGATGTTCTTTGGTCGGGAGCTAAGTCTTGGTCTTCTATAAGTTAGACATTGACAGAAATCAGTCTCCTAGTTCTTAAGGACTGCTCCCAGGGTGTATGTCTGACATACTCCATTTCATAAACCTCTGATTCCATGTTAGAGTGGAATCCTTTCACAGTTGGTAATTGCTGAGACTTGCTGATATTACTGTGTGCTAATAAGTACGTGTATAGTACTAATATCTCTCAAACTTAATGCATACCAGTCACTTGAGGATCTTGTTAAAATGCAGATTCTGATCAGGGAAATCTGGGGCTGGGCATGGAATCCTGTGTAGGTGACCCTAATTCATATCTGGATTTCACATCTTCACGTTCAACTAACCAAAGATCAAATATATTTGAAAAAAAAAAAAGTCTAGCAAATTACAAATTGCTGAACTTGAATTTGGCATGTGCTGACAATTATTTAATAGCATTTACTTTCTATTAGGTATTATAAGTAGCCTAGAGATGATTTAACGTATATGAAAGTAAGTGCATAGCTTGTGTGAAAATATGACTCTGCTTTGTAAGGGACTTGAGCATCTGCAGATTTGGGTATCTGTGGGGGGTCCTGGAACCAATCCTCACCCATCCCTCATGGATACCGTGGGACAACTGTATTTCTAAGAAAACTCCAGTTAATGCTGATGTAACTGATCCTCTGACTATAATTTTGAAAGCTTTGAGAAGTACAGTGTAATAATATCCTCTTTTTACTACTAAATATTCACTATTTTCCAAAACAATCACAATTTCCTTACATTGTTCTTCACCTAACTCAGATTTCATGACTTCCTCCAGGTATTTTCCCCTAATTTCAGAACAAATTGATTTCTCTATGTTTTAAGATTCACTAGGCCTTTTGGTCTCTACATTATATTGATATATAACCAGATACTATCTTGAATTGTTAGTTTAAATGTGTGTTTTATTATTTTCTGAGACTGCAAAAGTCCTCATGTCACAAGTTCTGCCTTAGGTATTTTATACCATTATATCCCCAGCACATTTTTATGTAGGGTTTGACTTGACTCGTGGGGAGAAAAAAGTAGATATTGTCTAACTACTGAAATGCTAAAATGAGTGCAACCAATTAAAAACTCTGGAAAGATAGTTTGGGGATAGGGAGTAGGAAGTGGCAGAAAATGAAAGAAAAGTTCTTATTAGCCTGAGAGGGAGAGCCCCTGGTCATTTCAGTTTGGGGTAAGAAGGTCAACCTTTCCTGGAAACTGTGGCATAGGGGTGACAGAACCCTGTGCTGGCAATCAGAAAACCTGGGGTCCCCCTGACAGCAGTAGTGAGCTGTGTGGCTGCAGCTTATGATAAAATTCGGTAGATGGTGTCTAGAATTACATAGACTCAGTAATTGACACACATCGCATTCACATACAACTCTCATCCTAACACTGCAGATAGTTATTATCACCTTTGGTTTCCCAAGTGTGTGTTTCCCTCTGAACCAGACAGACCATTTAACCTCTCTGAAGCTGGGCCACATCAGGGTGCAACCTAGACCTCTGACACTGGAACCCAAGCCCTTCTTTAGTAGGGTCTCGCTCTACTGAAAAGTATCTCAAGTGTGGTGTGCTGAACTCAAGAGAGGACCGCCTAGTTCCTGTTTCTCTCTCCCCATCACCTAAATCAAAATGTTAGGGATGGTGAGTGGGGACTAGAAATGGACATTAAATGAAATTATTCAGATGGGCTTGGACACCCTTAAGCCTGTACAACCACTATGTTGTTTTCACTGGTTGAATTATACACACACTTCATGTAGACTGAAATTCTGTTGACTTTAGGCATGCCCTCTGGGTCTGGTTTCCTATCTCTACATTTTTTTTAAATCATTGTGACGTTTATGAGATTTTGTATATAAAATATCAGGCCTAAAATAGACACTCAAAAGTGTTAGGACTTTCTTTAAAAAATTGGCTCACTATTTTTTTAAATGGGGACAGAATAAAACTTAGTTAACCCAAATGAAAGGTCTACATTTTATAAGTATATATATATAACACACACATATATATAATATGTGTGTGTAGAGAGAGTTAAATTAGGGAGGGTTAAGGCAGATTTGATTGAAAATTTAGTTCCCCTGTAGGGGGTGGCGGGGGGTGGGCAGTGCAGGAATCTTTTGTTTGGTAAGTTTAGGCATTAGTACCTTATGCTATCTAAAATGTCAAAAATTCACTTTCTATAAATCAACCACCTAGTCAAAAATGTGAAATTTTGCATAGCTCCCCAAATCCATTAGAAAAGACTATTTCTAAAAGGGTAGGAAAGAGAAACTTGACACAAATTGAAAGCATTTCTTTTCCACACTGAGGGTTTCGATACAAAAATAAGCCCTAAAACTTATTTTAATAAGAGTTGCTTTAAAGTGCCTTTTGAGGAACATTGATTCCATCAGAATTAATAGCTGATGTTAATCACAAAAACATTTAGCATTGCCAGATTTAAACAGATTTCCTCACAGAAGAAATGCTTGGGTCTTTGATATACTAACATCTGTAGGAGCAAAAGTTTAATTCCTCAAACATGTAGGTATCAGATATTTTCCCTCTCTCATCCCTTCTCTCTCCTCTAGGCATTTTAGAGAATAGATAATCCAGGAAATACATCTGGACATCAGATTGTTGAAGTGAATTTACCCCAGATTACAAAGTGAAAGTGTTATTTGCTTCCGTTCAGTTCAGTCGCTTAGTCGTGTCTGACTCTTTGTGACCCATGAATCGCAGCACGCTAGGCCTCCCTGTCCATCACCAACTCTCAGAGTTTACCCAAACTCATGTCCGTTGAGTCGGTGATGCCATCCAGCCATCTCATCCTGTCATCCCCTTCTCCTCCTGCCCCCAATCCCTCCCAGCATCAGGGTCTTTTCAAATGAATTAACTCTTCACATGAGGTGGCCAAAGTATTGGAGTTTCAGCTTCAGCATCAGTCCTTCCAGTGAAAACCCAGGACTAATCTCCTTTAGGATGGACTGGTTGGATCTCCTTGCAGTCCAAGGGACTCTCAAAAGTCTTCTCCAACACCACAGTTCAAAAGCATCAATTCTTCAGCACTCAGCTTTCTTCACAGTCCAGCTCTCACATCCATACATGACCGCAGGAAAAACCATAGCCTTGACTAGACAGACCTTTGTTGGCAAAGTACTGTCTCTGCTTTTAATATGCTATCTAGGTTGGTGATAACTTTCCTTCCAAGGAGTAAGCATCTTTTAATTTCATGGCAGCAATCATCATTTGCAGTGATTTTGAGCCCCCCCAAATGAAGTCTGACAGTGTTTCCACTGTTTCCCCATCTATTTCCCATGAAGTGATGAGACCAGATGCCATGATCTTAGTTTTCTGAATGTTGAGCTTTAAGCCAACTTTTTCACTCTCCACTTGCCTCAGTTCAGTTCAGTTCAGTCGCTCAGTCATGTCTAACTCTTTGCGACCCCATGAATCGCAGCACGCCAGGCCTCCATGGCCATCACCAACTCCCGGAGTTCACCCAGACTCACGTCCATCGAGTCAGTGATGCCATCCAGCCATCTCATCTCCTCTTGCCTAGGCTTGTCCAAATCTTCACAACCCCATGGGCTATAGCATACCAGGCTCCTCTGTCTATGGAATTCTCCAGGCAAAAATTCTCTATTTTTGAACAAAATCCTATAGGCCCAAATCATTTTGGGATTGTTTTCATTTCATACTACACTTCATTTACTACATGTAATTCTAACTAAAAGAGCTATTTAAACCCATTAGTGAAATCTTGAGATTAGATATTGTGTATTTTGTTAGCATAAGAGGTAATGTCATTTGTCCTATTTGTATCTCCTTTTAGTCATTCTTGTCTGGACAGAGTAACTTGGATAATTTGAGGTAAAAGCACTCATCCCAAATTGACTTCAGTTCAGTGGTCATCATCATAGGGGACACGGGGTGACTGTTGATAGAAAGAGAAACTAGAATGGCCTTGGCTCGTTGAATTTTAGGTACATATTCTCAATGACTTCATTGCTTCTAAAAGGCTTTCTTGGACTTTGTGTAACTTTCAATGATTGCTTCTTCTTGGAATCCCAGAGTACTCACTCTGTTTGCAACTCTTGTGCTGGCATTTACTTTCCTTGTCAGACCAGCAGATTCCCATGTTGGAGCTGCTTCCCTAAGTAGATCATAAGTTCCAAAAGGGCAGAGTCATGTCCCAGTGGGCTCAGCACAGAGAAAGGCATCACAAGTCTGACAGATACCTGCTGCTAGAATGGAATGCACAGCCCATCTGTACTGGCCCTTGGCATTTGAGAAATTTCAGTTGTACATTTTGATTGAATGATACTCTCCCTTTTGAGCTGTTAGTACTTTAAAAGGAACAACTTCTATAAGGAGCTTGCAGAGACTGAAGTATGTAGTACAAGGCCCTTTCTAGAAGATCCTGACCTCTTTGGTTGAGTCTAGAACTTTGCAATGTAATTGCCTTTTCTAATTTGGAAATGTTTTAAAAAATCTTAATAATAACATTTTTTGTGGATCCCAAACTCCTATTCCTATAATAGACAGTCTAGCAATAAAAATGGATAGGGGAAGTGACTGTGAGCCTGAGAATACGTGCTCCATTGAAAGAGAAACAGTTACTTACTACTAGTCAGCATCATATATTTATACGTTGCTTAAGCGGCTCAATAAAGAGGTGGTATATGTATAATCATGGCTGACTTTCATCATTGGACAGCAGAAACCAACACAACATTATAAAGCAATTTTCTTCTAATTAATAAAGAATTTACAAAATAGTTTTTAATCATCTCATGCAGTATTTACAGTATCCTATGAGATAGGCAGGAATCCCCTTCACAGATGTAAAATGTAAGGTTCAGATTGGTGAAGTGGGTTACCCAAAATTACACAAAGTGAGAGTGTGAGTTGCTCAATCATGTCCGACTTTCGCAACCCCGTGGGCTGTAGCCCACCAGGCTCCTCTGTAACAGAACTCGGACTAGAACTTGGGACTCCCAGTTTTTTCACTTGGTGTTCTCTCTAACAAACTGCCTTGTCACAAGCCTATATTTATATTTTTCTTTGTTCTTAAAATATATTTTCTTATAAAGTATAGCATATGCCTATAAAAATGCACTAATCATGAATTCACTGCACAATGAATGTTCACTAAAGGAATGTGCCCAGAAAGCATCACCTCTCACAGAGATAGCACATTCCCAGCATTCCAGGATCCCCTGCCATATCCCTGCCTTTCTCTCCAAGGCTAGCCAGTCTTCCCACTTCTAACTCAGTAGACTTGAGTGTGTTAAATTTTGCCTGTTCTTTTTCTTCGTGTAAAGAGAACTATACATTTTGTATTATTTCACGTCTTCTGCCCAGAGTTGTGTTACTGAAATTTATGTTTGCTCTTTTATATAGCAGTAGTTTGTTCATTTCAATGCTTTGTAACATTTCATGGTATAAATATTCCACTGTTTATCAGTTTTGTTCTTTATGGATATATGCATAGTTTGTGGTTGCTACAAATAATGCTGAAATAAACACTCTTGCACTTGTCTTTAGCACCCAAACGTACATATTTTTGTTGGATTATATGTAGAAGTGGAATTTCTGTGTTATATATAAAGCGCTATGTATTCATTATTTTTATTTTTAACTGCACAAGTTTTTCGTTGCTGTGTGTGTTGTCTGCTTCCTAGCTGTGGTGCACAGGCCTCTCATTACAGTGGCTTCTCTTGTTGCAGAGCATGGCCTCTAGGGTGCACGGGCTTCCGTAGCTACGGCACACAGGCTTGGTAGCTGTGGCTTGTGGGCCTAGAGCTTGGGGTGCACAGGATTAGTTTTCTACCATGTGTGGAGTCTTCTCAGACCAGGGTTCAAACCTGTGTCCTGTGCATTGGCAGGTGGATTCTTAACCACTGGACACCCAGGAAAGCCCCAGCACTATTTATTTTGAATAAACACTACCAAATAGTTTTCCAAAGTAATTAAATCAATGATCCTACTCCTGCCAGCAATTTAGGAGAAATCCAGTGGCTCCACATTTTATGAAGATAGTTTTGTCATGTCTTTCTAATTCTAACTATTCTGGTGGATATGTCTAGTTATATCATTATGGGCTTTCATTTGTGTTTCCCCAAATAATGAAAGTAAGCATTTTTTCAATTGTTTATGAGCTACCTGCCTGTCCTCTTTTGTCAACTTCTTGTTCATGTCCTCTTTTTTTTCTGTCAATCTTTTATTTTGATTGAAGTATTATTGATATATTCTAGACATGAGTCCTTTACCATTTATATGTATTGCAAATATCTTTTCCCCACTTGATACCTTCTTTTTTCATTCTGTTAGTGGTTTTATTACATGAGTAGAGCCTTCTCATTTTGAAATAGTCAGTTTACGGTTCCTTGCCTTGCTGGTTAATAATTTGTGAGTCCTGTTTAATAAGTTCCCTTGTTTACTCCAAGGTCACAAAAAAGATTCTTTTGTATTATCATCCAGAAGTTTTATTGTGTTGTCTTTCACATTTACATCTACAGTTCACCTAGAATTGATTTCTGTGTATGATACAAGTTAAGGGTTAGTAACTATTTTTTACCCTGTAGACGTATCCAGTTGACCTGGTGCCATTTATTGAAAAGACCATATTTCCCCCACTTCTCTGCTGTATAACCTGATTATAAATCATATGTATACCTCTGTGAATCTTTTTATTATCTGTTCTTTCCAGTGGATTTATCCTTTCATATTATCTTAATTAATTGTAGCTTTCTAGAAAATCCTAATATCTGGTAGTGAAAGACGTCTAAATTTTCCTGCCTATTTATGGCACCCTTGGATCTTAGCCATTTTGTTTCCATCCATATTCATTTATAATCAACTGCTAATAGTATATTTTTGACTTAGGTATTTTTTAGTTCAAAGTTGTTCCCTTGAGATCTTTACCAATTTGTTGCCTTCAATCAGAAATGGTAGAAATAAAACTCTCACTCCTAATTTGTGTATGTGCTTATAGGGAGATAATGGGGAAGATTTCATGCTAAACATACATCTTTATTGTTTAAGAACATAGCTCATTCAGAAAGCCAGGGAGCCCGCAGGTTAAATGTTACTACATTATTTCAGTTACTATTCTGAAATTATTTCAAAGTCCTTATATTATTTTCAGATGTAATATATCAATTCTCCACATTTTGTTTCTAGGAGAGCTGTCCTTGTCCAAGCCAGGGGTTCTTCTACCTTCAACCCTTTTCACTGTCTGTGTCCTGGGTCTAGAACATCTTTCCCTCAGCTACAAGGGCTCCCCAGCTGGTCCTAGTGGTAAAGAACCTGCTTACCAATGCAGGAGATGCTTGAGACAAGGGTTTGATCCCTGGGTTGGGAAGATTCCCCGGAGGAGGGCATGGCAGCCCTGGAGAATTCCATGGACTGGGGGGCTACCGTCCATAGGGTCTCAAAGAGTCAGACAAAACTGGAGCAACTTAGCATGCATGCACTGGTGTGCTTCACTCTCCCATCTTTCTCCAAACCATGCTTAAACATCACCTTGTCAATGAAGCCTAATTCTGGTTGAAATGGTAACTGCTAACCCCCCTTGCCTGCTCTATTTTGTGTGTGTGGTTACAGTAACTCTTTCACTTTCTGACCCAATCTAACGTACTTCCTGATAAGGCTCCATCTAGTGTTTATCTTTCCATGATAGCAAATGTCTTGGCTTTGTAGCTACTGTATCCCAAGGGAAGAAAAGCATCCTGCATGTAGCACATGCTTAACAAATATTTGCAGAATGAATTAAATGAATGAAAGGTTTCCTTCTCAAGCTGTGTCTGTGTGATTATATGGGACAGTCTGGTGATGGAATGTTGCCTGGATAAGTCAGTTGTTGTGCCTGAGGGTCTGCGGGGCTTTTTGGAAAGAACATCCTAATCCTAGGCATGGTATTTCAGTCCAGTAAGATGTGGTTTTAGTGTTTTTAGGGAAAGGATGTAACCTGTAACCTCAGCTGTTCCTTCCTTTAGGAATTCATGTCTACATCCCAGATGAACCTTGGAAATAAAACTGACTTTTTTTTTCCTATAGAAATTCTGTAAAATAAGAAGTTCTCAAACGAGTATTCATCAGAATCATTTGGAGGGCTATTAAAACACAGACTATTAGAGTCTAACCCCAGTGTTTATTAGTTTCTCAAAATTTTGTCATGGGGCAAGATAATTTGCATTTCTACCTCATTCCTAGATTATGCAGATGCTGCTGATCCGGGCCCCACACTTGAGAAACTCTTACTGGAAGGTATCAGAGAGCAAAGGAGCTGGTTTCAGGTACCTCCTTAGTTGTGACCCTAGGGAGGAAAGAAAATGGCTTAGTATGCTCCAGGCTTCCACTTTCCAATAGAATAGTTTCCAAACTTTGACACTTTGAAGATGCTTAAGAGCTCTGAAGTATTCAGTGAAAAGGACAGTGGTGCCTGGAAGAAGCTTGGTGCCCTGCAGCACCAAACAAAGGCCAGAAAAAAGGGTAGAAGAAGGTGGTGGATGCCTCATAAGGGAAGATCTTTCTCACCCCCACCCTAGTCCTCCGTTCCTCTTTTTTTTTCCCTGAGCACATTTGAGACACCTCCAAAGATGACCTGATAACACTGAGCAGACCTGTTCATGGGGACCTAGAGATTCTGAATGAGCAGGAGTTGAGTTGCAGTGGTTACACGTTCTGCCCGAAGTCTGAGTCCCCAAAACTGAGAGAATAAGACATCCACAGCAATGCAAAAGCATGAAGGGGTTCTATTGCTAGCACGAGCTAGGACTCCCGTCCCATCCAGTGCAGTGGAGTCTTGACGAGAGCCCCGAGCTCTGAATCACATCTACTTTTATACAGATGGTTCTTTTTTTTTTTTTTTTTT
>SJYW01008835.1:420213-439284 GCA_006410735.1 Raphicerus campestris
GGGGCTCCAGGGATTTTTTCTGATTGGTTAAGCTACACAGCCTGTAGAGTTCTCAGTGCTTCAGCTTTCCTAGAGACTAAACCTCAGGCCTAGCCTGCCCCTTCGAGCCTGTCCTGGCTCCAGTTAGGTCCTAACACACATTTTACAGATCTTTGAGCCCTGTTGAGCTTGTTAGAAACAAAATCTTCAGTAACCTGGGCCTGCATCCTTATAGCATGAGGAGGTCAGGTGCACTGGCAGGAGGAGGCCTGGAGGGAATTTATAGTGTCATTGCAGAGTTGATGTTTTATTTTATCCTGTCTTCCAGCCAGAGGTTGGAAGAGGTTGGCCAGAGGTAGTGTGCAGACTCCACATCCTAATAAATACTCCTAAAGAGTTCTTTGCCTAGGCTTAATTACAGTGTGTAAATATGCAGATAGCCCATTATTGGGCAGGTGTGGAAGGGAGAGGATGGCCATGGAATACAGTATAGGTGGGTAATGACCTCCTTGGCTCATCCACAGTATGACTGAGTCTCCTGCTGGCTACCTGTGATTTGAGGTTACCTCGGAACTAATTATCTTCCTCGTGGTGCCAGGTTCCATCTCAGTGCTCTGTGGAGTTCTTGGCTAACTCTGAAACCTTTCCATGCCATTTACTTTAACTTCTGCCAGGCTTCTTGTTGAATTTCAATGAGGCCTGGGCTCTGGGTTAAATGCCATCAGAGTTACCCACCTTCTCGTAGATATTTGATTTCTCACGCTTCTCCAAACCTGTTTAAGGCAGATGCAGTTTAGTTTGTGAACGGAACCCACCAGGTGCTATGGAGCAGTAACTAGACTTTGTTTTGTTCATCAATTCATCATTAATTAGCTATCTACTGTGTACCAGGTGCTCCTGTCAGCCCCTGGGGATACAGAAGTGAATGCTATTCTCCTGCTCTTCAGGAGCTCAGTCAAGGGAGGAAATTGGACACATCGACATAACCGCAGTGACGTGAACAGTGAATAGCCATTAAGGAGTTATGGAACAGCAACAAGCAGCTCAGCCCCGAAGGGGCAGGGGCAAGCTTCTTAGTGATGGCATGACTTGCGATGCTTCTTTACTATTCTGTAGGAATTAGTTAGGGAAATGAGAAAGGGGCAAGCCAAATACAGACAAAATGTTACAAATTAAAGCATGGACATGGTGAGTCGTATGGTATCGGTGGGGAATTATAGTGTGAAGGTAGCAGAGGAGAAAGGATCACAATGAGTTAACAGTCCTTTTAACAGTCATTCAGTTTTATAGCATTGTTGGCTGAAAAAATACATGTCGCCTAAAAGTTGAGAGTTAGGTTGATTTGGCGGAAATCGTGAGGACTTCAAGCCTGGGAGACAGCATCTCAGGTGACCAAGAGAGAACTCTTTTTGAGGAGGTGTGGAGAACAGCCAGGCTATGTAGAAGTTTACCGCAAGGGGCAGGTAATATGAATATTAAAAGATTACTGTTAATTAAGGAAAGCCAGATTTCTTGCATTAAGAAATTTAGTGCTTTTCTATGTATGGAAAGATGCAAGCATTCGGGCTTACTGAAATCAGTTCTTTCATATGCATCTCAGCCATCTGAGGCCAAATCCTACTTTTTGATTGTTCTCATCCCTCATTCCTCATTTACCATAAGTGGTGGCGGATGTGGCAGATGGCTGCCTCCTGTACTTTCTCACATTCCCCTGCCCCCAACTCCTCAGCGTTTACCAGGGAGGAAGCGGCTGCTGGCTGCTGGATGGCTGGTATTGTTTCATCTGCATTTGGAAGGCTGGAATCCCTCATGGCTGTGACATGACTTGTTTACTGGTATAACAGAAAAGATTTCATTTCACAATATAATATAGTGATAGATACATGGATTTTGAAAACAGATTGTCTGAGTTCAAACTCTAATTCTTCAACCAACTAGCCGTGGGCAAGTAAATTCTCTGTGCAGGTTGCTTACCCCCTGGAGTCCTAGTCACTGGGAGAATGATAGTAGGGAGAATGATACTTTCTCACAGAGTTATTGTGAAAGCAAAATAAGTTGATACATGGAAAGTGCTTAAGCATAGTGAGAGATAAATAAATGTTGCTGCTGCTGCTAAGTCGCTTCAGTCATGTCCGATTCTGTGTGACCCCATAGACGGCAGCCCACCAGGCTCCACCGTCCCTGGGATTCTCCAGGTAAGAACATTGGAGTGGGTTACCATTTCCTTCTCCAGTGCATGAAAGTGAAAAGTGAAAGTGAAATCCCTCAGTTTTGTCCGACTCTTCGTGACTCCATGGACTGCAGCCTACCAGGCTCCTTCGCCCACGGGATTTTCCAGGCAAGAGTACTAGAGTGGGTTGCCGTTGCCTTCTCCGAAATAAATGTTAGTAGCTATTATACTTACCTAGAGCAGGGCACCAAGCAAGGTGAATGGGCAGCTCATACTCAAGAAAACCCAAACTCCCTTATGGCTTTTAGGGAAGGGTTTTTAAGGGTAGCATTTTGCAGTGAGGGTTGCACCTGGTGGACTTTCTTCTGATTGGTTGGTGGTTAGACAACAGGGTGATGTGTTGGGAATCTTAACCATCAGCCTTCTGGTTCCAACCAGTGTGAATTCTGCCTGCTTGTGCTCAGCATGTAGCCCATCTTCCACTGGATGGGCATCTTAGTTTCTTAGAACATCTCAAAGATATGCATCAGATTGTTAACATATCACTTGAGGAACTAGAGCTGTTTTACCACTGAACTATTTAAGCTATCATAACTTTCCTTTCTTCACTGTTTTTCCTTTGTTTCTGCGTTCCCTCACTTCCCTAATTGCTACCTGCTTGAATCTGCTGTTAGGAACTCAGGGAATGTGCCTAGGAGGCTAAAGCCTTTCTCTACAATAAAATAAATGGGAGGGGGGGGACAGGTAGAAGATTGGAACTTTAGTACCCAGGAGGGCCTCATACCTCCTGCTCAGTTTTAACCCTCCCCTTTAAGATTTGATACTCCTCAATCTTGAGGGTAATAGAGATGGTACTAGAAGGGGAATACGGTTTTGGATAGGGAGGTTAATCATAAACTCAGAAAAGGAACTTGGTTTAGGGGGACTTGGTCTTATTATTATTAAATATTTTTTATGCATCATCTCCCAATAGCCCTGTAAGTATCTGGGTTTGTTTGTTTGTTTGTTTGTTTTTTTTGACAAACCTGTCTGACTCCAGGACTTTGGCTTTTAATCATTATATTACACTGCAGTTCCAGAGATCTCTGTGGTATGCTTCATATGTCTAGCGCCAAAAAAAAAAAAATCAGGAAGGAAGTGTGTGAAATGAAACTAGTTTGAAACTCAAGGCTATTCCTTGAGGCCAAACCACAACTTGGGTATTAGGAGGCAGATGTGAAATTGAAGCCAAACTAATGTCTCCGTTTCAGCCTTAGACAAAGTAACGTAGGGACACCTGAGATCCAGAACTATTGCAGTAATGGGTCACTTTGCCTGTTGCCTGGACAAAAATCCACATGCCAGATCATGTCATTCTCAAGCACTTGCTTCTGATGTTAAAAATTTGCACACAAGAGGGTGAAAGTATAATCATCTTTTATGAATTATTTTACCTTTTAGAAATGAAGATCTTATGATCTGACATGGATTATAAAGATTATAAAGGCAGTGAAATCTCAAAGTTTAAACAAATTCACCTTCTCAGTCCAGTATCTTCTAACCCAATATACTCCAATGAAGTCCAGTATACTCCAGTAGTCAATGAACTGGTTCACTGTGACACACACTGAAGGAGCCTGGGGAGAGAGAACCCCTTGTTCAGGCAGTAACTTTTAGTGTTTAGGGAAGTCAACAATAACTAAGCAGAAATTGTGTAGGGAGAAGAGGGTACATTCTCTCAGGTTCTCTGTAGTATTCTACTGTACTGTCTAAAAAATCTCTTAACCTCCTTGGGTCAGGCTTTTAGGAGGTGGGTACCTGTCAGGCTCTCCAGGGAGCTAGAATCCTAGGTTGTGGAGAGATGCGGGGTAAATCTTCTAGCTGCCAAGAATGAACAGGAGTCCAGGAAGCATGTAGAGGAGCCATCAGCAGGTGGTTTGCAGGACAGAAGCAAAGACACAGCTTTTGCAGGAGAGAGAGCACCTCCTTGAAGTTTGCATGGATTTCTGTTAAGAAGACCAGGAAATGCTTTTCTCTCTTTTATGTTGGAAGGTCTCTTCTTGTAACCTGCTCTTGGTTAGTTCAACCTCTTTATTTCCCCTCAGACTTTCCAATTAGCACATTCTTCCTGCAGAAGGCAGCATTTGAATAAAGAGTGAAAGCAATTTGAGAAATATGAACTGGCATGTTTTTCTCACTGATGCTAATGCTCACAGTGGCTGATGCTCTGTGAAAGTGAGAGTGGAACAAACCCAAAGGGGACTTCATTTTGTCCATGGCCAAAAAGTTGCTCAAGGGAGCTGCTATTCATGGGGCACCCATTGGCATGACACAGTGATTAGGGCAGAAGTACACCTTTCTTTCCTCCTGAGGTTGTTCTGCTCAGCTGAGCACATGGGAATTGCACCTGTCATAGTAGGCAGCTCTTACAGTGTCTCCAGAATAGCAGGGCTTCCCTCCTGATGGTCCAGTTGACTTAGACATTTTTCTGGTGAGGCATGTGATCAATCATTGTGTTCTTGTCTCTGTTGGGAAGATAAGTGATTTGAAAGTGCTGATGTGAGAGAAGCTAAAGTGATCTGCAGGATGTGCTTGATATAGTGGGGGGAAACAAAGAAACCATGCAGGGCAGCTCTGCCAATAGATACTGCCATAGCCATAGCCATCAGAACTTTGAGCTCTGCCTTAGAAAAGAGATGCCAATGTATTCAAAGATGTGAAAAGTGAAAGTGAAAGTTGCTCAGTCTCGTCCAACTCTTTGCGACCCCATGGAATTCTCCAGGCCAGAATACTGGAGTAGGTAGCCTTTCCATTCTCCAGGAGATCTTCCCAACCCAAGGATCAAACCCAGGTCTCTCACAGTGCAGTTGGATTCTTTATCAGATGAGCCACAAGTGAGCCCTCCCCGAATGATCACAGCGCTAAAGCAAACTTTGTTATTCCCACCATTCCTACTCAACTTCCTTGAGCTGGGCTGATTTTCCAAGTTTTGGTTTTGGTGGCTGAGGGAAGCTCCTAATGGAAGCTGATGCCACAGTCTTTGCCATCACAGAGTTGTGGATAAACACATCTGCAGGAGAGATGAGCTGAGTGACGAATGTTGTTCCCGATGCAGGATGTTTAACTGAATGGCGTTTTCTTTTCAAGAGTCATTCAGAGAAAACTGAAAAAGAAAAAAAAAAAATCCTCTGCCTTGTGAGCAAGTAACTGGGTCTCGGATCAGTGGAGCATGATCAAGTGCAGCTGAAGTTTTCTTTCATACTCTGTCCTATAGAACAACTGTTTGAAAATGTTTCTGGCTCAGTGAGTTTTCAAACTTATTTAGCTGAGAACCCATATTATAAATGAAACCTTTTGTGAAATCTCCTTCACTTCACCCTCCCCAAAAGGTTTAAACAACATTTCACTGAACTTCGGATTCCCATGTGCTTAGTAAACCTCTGAGTTAAAACAAGGTTATTTTGATAAACACAAATTTGAAACAGGTGTGATGGATGACTATTGCTCATATTAACCAACTGTATGATTGATACCATAGTTGTTGATGTTACTTTATTTTTTTCAGAAATAATATACTGGTTCATATAGTTAAGTAGTTACACACTGTAACAATTTTTCAACAACTGAAATCTCAGCCTCAAATTTTCTTACTGATCTTTGCAAATTGAATCACTCCCATCATTTAATAATTATTTGCATTCTTCAATAAGTAAAATTCCAATTTAAAAAAGTTGAAAAACAGATTCCTCGGCAAGTTAAAAATATTTTGGTTAGAAAATATTTTTGATATATTATGAGATAGTAGTATTTTTCAGTCTTTTTCTACATGTGTATATTTTAGTACATTTCTCAGTGACTCAATTAATATCTCAAAATATGAAATTTTATCTTGTTTTGTTTGCCAAGTACAAGCTGTAAATTTTCAGTAGCATTGTCCATGGTTGTAAATATTATGCCCTCCATTACCAGACTGTGCAGGCTCTGCTTACTAAAAACTTCACAATTCACAAGAATCTTGTTATAATTATATTCTATTTTAGGGAAAGACCAACAAAATGTAGTGATTTCTTGTCTCATTTGAAGTATACAAACTTGTACCTTGCATTGATCAGAATTAATGAAGGGCTTCAGTGAAAAAATAGAAATTGTAACTCACTGCCCAAATAATTCTAAATGCCTGATTTAGTCACCAGTGTACAATGCATTATCCAATGCAGTTCTGATAGAAGAGAGCATCTTAAAAAGTGGTGCTAGTCCAGGAATGATGCAAAGATTGCTGAATCTATGTGGGGAATAACTTTTTAAGGGCCATGATATTTTAGTTTCTCCTGTTTTTTTTTTTTTCAACACCAAAATATAGGTGAGTACATTTTGCCATACTGGATCATGTGTTAAAAAAATAACAGACAAACAAAAAATACTGATCCATATTCTTAAGTGTTTCTATTGTATAAATACAGAAAAATTTAACCAAATTAAAAAATCTGCCTGATATCTCCTTGTATAATCACAATTTACCAAAACAAGTAAAATAGAGAGAAAGCCATAATAGCCCTTTTAATGTACAGTTGCATTCTCATGATCTCATATAACTCAGACTTCAAGCAAATTCATCCAGAATGTAGAATTCACTTCCTTAGCTCCATCCTTGCACTACATTATCAAATAATTTTTAAAATTGTACTATAACCTATATATCAAACTACTTATTGAGGTGTCAATATCAGAAGAGGCATTCATAAACATTTTTTCTATTGTGAGTGCATTTCATTTTCATGTGATGAAGCAATTTATACTGAACAATGTTATGACAAAATATTTATCAACATATTTGAATTTTCTTAGTGTACTTTTTTTTCAGTAATATTAGTATGTTTAATTGATCCTGAGAGAATCTGGGTTACATATTTGCATTTTGTGTATCAATGACCTTGTGATTTGCCTGGAACACTATTCTGTAAAATTTTACTATATAAATTACATTGACTTGGACTTATATCACCTCAAAAAAATGAAAGGACTGATAAATGCTTATTGTGCTGTCTTTTTATGAGTGACTATGGAAAATACTGGATGCACTGCTATTTTAGGTATTGTTGAAATTGCCATTGGCACCAGTTGAAGAATCATATGATGTCAGTAGAGTATGAATTACTATCTCATTTTGAAGCTGATCAATGTCATCACAGTCATTCTAATTTTTAAAAAATCCCTAAATGTAATGATACATTTCTAATGTAATTACTTAACCTGCAGTAAATAAAATGATATCAAAATTTAGATGACAGAAAAAATGGTATAATGATTATTATGGCAATACCTAAAACTTCCATAAGCACTGAAATTCTGTAATATGCTGTGTACTCATTTGTTACTACACATTTATCAAGCGGTCATGACAAGGGCCTAAGCTTTGCATGGCCCTTAGCTGGGTGTGGCTCAGTGTGCTGGAGGAGCACGTTTACTGCTAGCATACTCATACACAGTGGACAAGCACAGGTCTGATTTTTCAAGGCTTTTTTAAAGATTCATGCAGACTATTCTACTTATTTTTTTCTGAGTTACCAACCACTCTAAAACATTATGACCGAAAGCCTCAACATTTCTTTATTTTCTTTTTTTGGGGGGAGTCTGAAGTTAGGGCAGGGCTTGGCAGTGGCATTGCCACGCAGTGTGAGCTGGTGAGGCTCACTTAGGACTGACTGGAGGATGGATGTTCAAGGTGCTCATTCATGTGACGACCGAATGGTTCTGGCTGTTACCTGTGAGCTCATCCAGGACTGACAGCCAGGCGTCTTCTTTCTCTGCCGGGGCCTCTCCATAGGGTTATTCGGGCCTCCTCATGGCCTGGAAGCTGGGCTTCAAGAGAGACTGTTTAAAGACACAGGAAGTGGAAGCTGACTGGTAAGGCCTTGTCTGGAGTTTGGTACAGAATCACTTGTGTTGTATTCTCAGCGCTGAAAGAGGCTGTGCAGATTCCCAGAAGTAGGCAAGAGACCCTCTTTCTTCTTAGTGTGCATCTTAACTTGTTACTGGTGTGTCTGACTCTGTGACTCTATAGATTGTAGCCCGCCAGGCTCCTTTGTTCTTCTTAGAAGTGGTGTCAGAGAATCTGTGACCATCTTTAATCACCACACAGAGTTACCACCTTGATAGTCAATGACTCTTCTCAAGGAATTTCACATAATTACACCAGGATTGCAGTTAAAGTTGTAAACTGAGGTTAATGCTGGAAAACAACTTAAACTAGAAAAAAAAAATGAACACTCTCTCTCTGGAGTGTTAATGTTTGCTATAGAACACATTTGANATAATGATTATTATGGCAATACCTAAAACTTCCATAAGCACTGAAATTCTGTAATATGCTGTGTACTCATTTGTTACTAGACATTTATCAAGCGGTCATGACAAGGGCCTAAGCTTTGCATGGCCCTTAGCTGGGTGTGGTTCAGTGTGCTGGAGGAGCACGTTTACTGCTAGCATACTCATACACAGTGGACAAGCATAGGTCTGATTTTTCAAGGCTTTTTTAAAGATTCATNCCTAAGCTTTGCATGGCCCTTAGCTGGGTGTGGTTCAGTGTGCTGGAGGAGCACGTTTACTGCTAGCATACTCATACACAGTGGACAAGCATAGGTCTGATTTTTCAAGGCTTTTTTAAAGATTCATGCAGAATATTCCACTTATTTTTTTCTGAGTTACCAACCACTCTAAAACATTATGACCAAAAGCCTCAACATTTCTTTATTTTCTTTTTTTTGGGGGGGTCTGAAGTTAGGGCAGGGCTTGGCAGTGGCATTGCCATGCAGTGTGAGCTGGTGAGGCTCACTTAGGACTGACTGGAGGATGGATGTTCAAGGTGCTCATTCATGTGACCACCGAATGGTTCTGGCTGTTACCTGTGAGCTCATCCAGGACTGACAGCCAGGTGTCTTCTTTCTCTGCCGGGGCCTCTCCATAGGGTTATTCGGGCCTCCTCATGGCATGGAAGCTGGGCTTCAAGAGAGACTGTTTAAAGACACAGGAAGTGGAAGCTGACTGGTAAGGCCTTGTCTGAAGTTTGGTACAGAATCACTTGTGTTGTATTCTCAGCGCTGAAAGAGGCTGTGCAGATTCCCAGAAGGAGGCAAGAGACCCTCTTTCTTCTTAGTGTGCATCTTAAGTTGTTACTGGTGAGTCTGACTCTGCGACTCTATAGATTGTAGCCCGCCAGGCTCCTTTGTTCTTCTTAGAAGTGGTGTCAGAGAATCTGTGACCATCTTTAATTACCACACAGAGTTACCACCTTGATAGTCAATGACTCTTCTCAAGGAATTTCACATAATTACACCAGGATTGCAGTTAAAGTTGTAAACTGAGGTTAATGCTGGAAAACAACTTAAACTAGAAAAAAAAAATGAACACTCTCTCTCTGGAGTGTTAATGTTTGCTATAGAACACATTTGAGAACATAATTTTTTAATTATAACTGTTAAAATTTATCAAAAATAGTTTTAAAAGGAATGAGAATATTAGAAGAATCTAGGGTTCTGTGAAACATAATTTGAAACTTACTATTTTTATGTACTCTTCTTTCAAAACCCAACACTTTTTCTTTCCTTAAATACATGTTTTGGGTTTCCTACTTGTTCCCCTCCTGAGCTTCTTTAATTTCTTAATTGTACTTTACAGAGGGTTCCTGTACTACCTGTTCTTTTTTTGTTTTGATTTAATATATCATATCATCATTTATTAATTTACTTAACACGTGTTTATTGATACCTCTGTGTGTGTGTATGTGTGTGTGTGTGCTGAGTCACTCAATTGTGTCCAATTTTTTGTGACCGCATTTTGTAGCCCACCAGGCTCCTCTGTTCATGGCATTCTCCAGGGAAGAATACTGGAGTGGGTTGTCATTCCCTTCTCCAGGAAATCCTCCTGATCTAGGGATCAAACCTGGGTCTCCTGCATTGCAGATGAATTCTTTACTGTCTGAGCCACCAAGAAAGCCCCTATTGATACCTACTGCATGCTAATCACAGGATTGGCTGGGAATCAGAGACACAAGGCCATAAGCTGGAGTGTTCGATCTCTTTCCCCTCACTGTCCTATCATAGGTTCTACAGCAGGACCTATATAATATGTTCTCAGTTAGTATGTGTTGAGTGAGGGAATGGGAGTTTCTTGTCTTCCATAAACTGAACATCTGATAGGAGAGACAGAAGTAAATCAGTTACTAAAACTTGCTGTGATGATGTATTATAATAAATATATAAGGTGTTATGGACATATGATAAGGAGCCTCAAGATTATACATCCCAGCCAAAAACAAATTATCACAAAATCAAGAATAGACAACTGATATAATTTTTAATCATAATAGTATATAAGTGAAGTATTTATTGACTCAAGTAATTCTAGATCTTCATTCAGATGGTTATCATTAGGCATCAAAAGATAGGTAAAAGGAGAACTATAGCTTCATTAATTTTAATTCCAGAAGATATCTCAAAGTCTTATGCCTATTTTTGTTATTCGTTACTATTTTTATGATCCCACCTTGTTAAAAAATTTCCCTATGATTACACTAAAATCATATTGTATATGATGTGAAATCATATTTGAAATATTCTTACTGTAGAAACTATGTAAAGTGCAAAAGGGTACAAAAAGGAAGTGAAATTGCCTATAAACCTCCAAGATAACTATGTTAACATATATATACATACACCTGTATCCATCTATAGAGATATTTATATAGATATATCTATGTATTTCAGATAAATTCTATATCCTTTACTTTATGAAATACTTTTCAAAAAACTATAATTTTACTATCTGTGTTATTCTATTTAAAATTTCTGTAATTTACTCAACTTCTGTTTTTAAAGTTTCTATATTATTCAGCTTCTTTTTCTATTACAAATAATGCTGTGATGAATTTTCTTATGCACATATCTTGACCTTCTTTCAATTATTTGTTTTGAATTGTTTGCTGTATTTGGTCTTTTTGATAACAGCCATGAATATTCTAGGACTCCTTGTGCAGACATATTCTTTTTCAGATATTTGCATTAAAGTATCTGTGTAGGTAACTATTTGATTGGTCAGCAATTGAAGAAAGTTCCTTCAGGACCAGATGACTTGCTGTTTTATTAGGTTAGTTCTTTGGCTGTCTTTAGAAACTTACTTTTACATACACACATGTGTGTGCGTGTATGCACACACACACACACACACATACAGGTGTGCATATGAGGATTTATCTTTTTCTTTTATGAGTATTTCTACTATGATGGAGGCTACATGATCTACAGTTTTACAGATATTCAGCTCACAAGCTCAAGTATGGGCCTATAGAAGTCCAAGAAGGACTTCTCAGAAGAGCAGACACTTGAACAAAGTCAGGAAGAATATCTGGGAATTAACCAAAGAAGAGACCTGAAGGTTTGTTGTATAAAGAAGTCTGTTTAACAATCCAAACTTTCGTGTGGGGAATTAGAACACACAGTGACAATAGGATTCTCTGCTTTAAAAATGGATATGCTATGGATTGCTTTTTATTTGTTAATTTGGGGGGGAGGAAGTTTAAGAAATTATTAACTTTTGCTTTTTGCACAATGCTCTATAAAATGCACTTTTGATGGTATCATCAGAAAAGTCTTTCAAAGGTACTTTTTTTGAGTATATAAAGACATTAAAGTTTATTCATATAGTAAACACATTGTGGAGATTATTCTGGTGAAATACTTCTGTGTCTATTTATAATGGACATTTACTGGAAAAGTATACAGTAAAATAGATTGGAAAATAGAAGGCATAATTAAATCACATTTATTTCTTGACAAATATAATTGTATGTATTTAAGATGTAAAATGCGATGATTTGATATCCATATATGTTATGAAAAGACTGCCAAAGTTAAGATAATTAGCACATCCATTACCTCACAGAATTAACTCTGTGTATAAGTGTGTGTGTACTGAGAATGCATAAGATCCTCTGTCAATAACTTTAAGTATACAGGACCGAATTATTTATTATAGTCATGGATCACTTTTTAATGGTGAAATTCTGTAGTCACAGTATTTCCCTCCCTCTCCCTTCTCTTCTTCTGTCTCTCCTTTCCTTCTTCCTTGCTCCCAAATATTTAGAACTGTATTAATTATGTAATGAGAGGCAGAGTGGTCCTGATCAGAAGTCAGGACCTTCCCTGGAACATGGTCTCCATCTCTGACAACTGCTGTCCTCACAGACCAGAGACTCCTTCCAGAATCACAGAGACCCTGCAGATAATGTCATCACCATGAGGGTTGTGGTGCAAGAGTGTTGGCACATTTTTTATGCCTAGACTTTTAGATCTGAGTTACCAGAAAAACATCAGACCTATTATTCCTTCTCAGGCATTTATCTAAATGATTGATATCCTTGTTTTATGGGACAGCTAAAGCAGGAAGTGACTTCTCAGGATAGATGTAGATACAAATAGAAATGTAGAAATATATTTTATACTTAAACATATAAAGGTACATGTTCTTATATTGTTGCTCCATTGGAAGAATGCAAAGTGAAAATTTTTTTATTCAGATGAGTACTTTCTATAGGGGGCTTCCCTGGTGGCTCAGACAGTAAAGAATCACATGCAGTAGGGAAGACCTGGGTTTGATCCCTAGGTTAGGAAGATCCCCTGGAGAAAAGAATGGGCACCCACTCTAGTATTCTTGCCTGGAGAATTCCACAGACAGAGGACCCTGGTGGGCGTTAGTCCATGGGATCACAAAGAGACAGACACAACTGAGGGACTAACACNTGCTGTCTTTTTATGAGTGACTATGGAAAATACTGGATACACTGCTATTTTAGGTATTGTTGAAATTGCCATTGGCACCAGTTGAAGAATCATATGATGTCAGTATAGTATGAATTACTATCTCATTTTGAAGCTGATCAATGTCATCACAGTCATTCTAATTTTTAAAAAATCCCTAAATGTAATGATACATTTCTAATGTAATTACTTAACCTGCAGTAAATAAAATGATATCAAAATTTAGATGACAGAAAAAATGGTATAATGATTATTATGGCAATACCTAAAACTTCCATAAGCACTGAAATTCTGTAATATGCTGTGTACTCATTTGTTACTAGACATTTATCAAGCGGTCATGACAAGGGCCTAAGCTTTGCATGGCCCTTAGCTGGGTGTGGTTCAGTGTGCTGGAGGAGCACGTTTACTGCTAGCATACTCATACACAGTGGACAAGCATAGGTCTGATTTTTCAAGGCTTTTTTAAAGATTCATGCAGAATATTCCACTTATTTTTTTCTGAGTTACCAACCACTCTAAAACATTATGACCAAAAGCCTCAACATTTCTTTATTTTCTTTTTTTTGGGGGGGTCTGAAGTTAGGGCAGGGCTTGGCAGTGGCATTGCCATGCAGTGTGAGCTGGTGAGGCTCACTTAGGACTGACTGGAGGATGGATGTTCAAGGTGCTCATTCATGTGACCACCGAATGGTTCTGGCTGTTACCTGTGAGCTCATCCAGGACTGACAGCCAGGTGTCTTCTTTCTCTGCCGGGGCCTCTCCATAGGGTTATTCGGGCCTCCTCATGGCCTGGAAGCTGGGCTTCAAGAGAGACTGTTTAAAGACACAGGAAGTGGAAGCTGACTGGTAAGGCCTTGTCTGGAGTTTGGTACAGAATCACTTGTGTTGTATTCTCAGCGCTGAAAGAGGCTGTGCAGATTCCCAGAAGGAGGCAAGAGACCCTCTTTCTTCTTAGTGTGCATCTTAAGTTGTTACTGGTGAGTCTGACTCTGCGACTCTATAGATTGTAGCCCGCCAGGCTCCTTTGTTCTTCTTAGAAGTGGTGTCAGAGAATCTGTGACCATCTTTAATTACCACACAGAGTTACCACCTTGATAGTCAATGACTCTTCTCAAGGAATTTCACATAATTACACCAGGATTGCAGTTAAAGTTGTAAACTGAGGTTAATGCTGGAAAACAACTTAAACTAGAAAAAAAAAATGAACACTCTCTCTCTGGAGTGTTAATGTTTGCTATAGAACACATTTGAGAACATAATTTTTTAATTATAACTGTTAAAATTTATCAAAAATAGTTTTAAAAGGAATGAGAATATTAGAAGAATCTAGGGTTCTGTGAAACATAATTTGAAACTTACTATTTTTATGTACTCTTCTTTTAAAACCCAACACTTTTTCTTTCCTTAAATACATGTTTTGGGTTTCCTACTTGTTCCCCTCCTGAGTTTCTTTAATTTCTTAATTGTACTTTACAGAGGGTTCCTGTACTACCTGTTCTTTTTTTGTTTTGATTTAATATATCATATCATCATTTATTAATTTACTTAACACGTGTTTATTGATACCTCTGTGTGTGTGTATGTGTGTGTGTGTGCTGAGTCACTCAATTGTGTCCAATTTTTTGTGACCGCATTTTGTAGCCCACCAGGCTCCTCTGTTCATGGCATTCTCCAGGGAAGAATACTGGAGTGGGTTGTCATTCCCTTCTCCAGGGAATCCTCCTGATCTAGGGATCAAACCTGGGTCTCCTGCATTGCAGATGAATTCTTTACTGTCTGAGCCACCAAGAAAGCCCCTATTGATACCTACTGCATGCTAATCACAGGATTGGCTGGGAATCAGAGACACAAGGCCATAAGCTGGAGTGTTCGATCTCTTTCCCCTCACTGTCCTATCATAGGTTCTACAGCAGGACCTATATAATATGTTCTCAGTTAGTATGTGTTGAGTGAGGGAATGGGAGTTTCCTGTCTTCCATAAACTGAACATCTGATAGGAGAGACAGAAGTAAATCAGTTACTAAAACTTGCTGTGATGATGTATTATAATAAATATATAAGGTGTTATGGACATATGATAAGGAGCCTCAAGATTATACATCCCAGCCAAAAACAAATTATCACAAAATCAAGAATAGACAACTGATATAATTTTTAATCATAATAGTATATAAGTGAAGTATTTATTGACTCAAGTAATTCTAGATCTTCATTCAGATGGTTATCATTAGGCATCAAAAGATAGGTAAAAGGAGAACTATAGCTTCATTAATTTTAATTCCAGAAGATATCTCAAAGTCTTATGCCTATTTTTGTTATTCGTTACTATTTTTATGATCCCACCTTGTTAAAAAATTTCCCTATGATTACACTAAAATCATATTGTATATGATGTGAAATCATATTTGAAATATTCTTACTGTAGAAACTATGTAAAGTGCAAAAGGGTACAAAAAGGAAGTGAAATTGCCTATAAACCTCCAAGATAACTATGTTAACATATATATACATACACCTGTATCCATCTATAGAGATATTTATATAGATATATCTACGTATTTCAGATAAATTCTATATCCTTTACTGTATGAAATACTTTTCAAAAAACTATAATTTTACTATCTGTGTTATTCTATTTAAAATTTCTGTAATTTACTCAACTTCTGTTTTTAAAGTTTATATATTATTCAGCTTCTTTTTCTATTACAAATAATGCTGTGATGAATTTTCTTATGCACATATCTTGACCTTCTTTCAATTATTTGTTTTGAATTGTTTGCTGTATTTGGTCTTTTTGATAACAGCCATGAATATTCTAGGACTCCTTGTGCAGACATATTCTTTTTCAGATATTTGCATTAAAGTATCTGTGTAGGTAACTATTTGATTGGTCAGCAATTGAAGAAAGTTCCTTCAGGACCAGATGACTTGCTGTTTTATTAGGTTAGTTCTTTGGCTGTCTTTAGAAACTTACTTTTACATACACACATGTGTGTGCGTGTATGCACACACACACACACACACATACAGGTGTGCATATGAGGATTTATCTTTTTCTTTTATGAGTATTTCTACTATGATGGAGGCTACATGATCTACAGTTTTACAGATATTCAGCTCACAAGCTCAAGTATGGGCCTATAGAAGTCCAAGAAGGACTTCTCAGAAGAGCAGACACTTGAACAAAGTCAGGAAGAATATCTGGGAATTAACCAAAGAAGAGACCTGAAGGTTTGTTGTATAAAGAAGTCTGTTTAACAATCCAAACTTTCGTGTGGGGAATTAGAACACACAGTGACAATAGGATTCTCTGCTTTAAAAATCGATATGCTATGGATTGCTTTTTATTTGTTAATTTTGGGGGGAGGAAGTTTAAGAAATTATTAACTTTTGCTTTTTGCACAATGCTCTATAAAATGCACTTTTGATGGTATCATCAGAAAAGTCTTTCAAAGGTACTTTTTTTGAGTATATAAAGACATTAAAGTTTATTCATATAGTAAACACATTGTGGAGATTATTCTAGTGAAATACTTCTGTGTCTATTTATAATGGACATTTACTGGAAAAGTATACAGTAAAATAGATTGGAAAATAGAAGGCATAATTAAATCACATTTATTTCTTGACAAATATAATTGTATGTATTTAAGATGTAAAATGCGATGATTTGATATCCATATATGTTATGAAAAGACTGCCAAAGTTAAGATAATTAGCACATCCATTACCTCACAGAATTAACTCTGTGTATAAGTGTGTGTGCACTGAGAATGCATAAGATCCTCTGTCAATAACTTTAAGTATACAGGACCGAATTATTTATTATAGTCATGGATCACTTTTTAATGGTGAAATTCTGTAGTCACAGTATTTCCCTCCCTCTCCCTTCTCTTCTTCTGTCTCTCCTTTCCTTCTTCCTTGCTCCCAAATATTTAGAACTGTATTAATTATGTAATGAGAGGCAGAGTGGTCCTGATCAGAAGTCAGGACCTTCCCTGGAACATGGTCTCCATCTCTGACAACTGCTGTCCTCACAGGCCACAGACTCCTTCCAGAATCACAGAGACCCTGCAGATAATGTCATCACCATGAGGGTTGTGGTGCAAGAGTGTTGGCACATTTTTTATGCCTAGACTTTTAGATCTGAGTTACCAGAAAAACATCAGACCTATTATTCCTTCTCAGGCATTTATCTAAATGATTGATATCCTTGTTTTATGGGACAGCTAAAGCAGGAAGTGACTTCTCAGGATAGATGTAGATACAAATAGAAATGTAGAAATATATTTTATACATAAACATATAAAGGTACATGTTCTTATATTGTTGCTCCATTGGAAGAATGCAAAGTGAAATTTTTTTTATTCAGATAAGTACTTTCTATAGGGGGCTTCCCTGGTGGCTCAGATAGTAAAGAATCACATGCAGTAGGGAAGACCTGGGTTTGATCCCTAGGTTGGAAAGATCCCCTGGAGAAAAGAATGGGCACCCACTCTAGTATTCTTGCCTGGAGAATTCCATAGACAGAGGACCCTGGTGGGCGTTAGTCCATGGGATCACAAAGAGACAGACACAACTGAGGGACTAACAAACACTTTGATCTATAGAATAACTTCTTGTTGTAAGGAGTGGGCCCGAGGGATACAGCCCTCAGCTGACTGTCATCAGAATACCAGTCCCCTCATGGGATCTCAGTAACAACCCCTACACTGACTGAGATGTGGCAGCAAACAGTGGGACAAAGACACGGGACACCTTTGTACTTTTNGAGGGATACAGCCCTCAGCTGACTGTCATCAGAATACCAGTCCCCTCATGGGATCTCAGTAACAACCCCTACACTGACTGAGATGTGGCAGCAAACAGTGGGACAAAGACATGGGACACCTTTGTACTTTTGTGTAAATGTACCCATGTTATTTCTTCTGGGATTTAAACTTAGAGCTAAGTTATGAAGTGACATAATTTTATGGTTGAACTCTCCATAGACACAGATGAGATTCTCTGCTGAATGCAGCCTGGATTTGCTAGACACGATTATCTTAGTTCATTTGTAGGCAAGTGCAACATATATACAATTCATGTGAGATAGCATATTCAGGGAAGTTATACTCTGTTTTCTTAAATTCTCCCAGGTTTTTGCAGCTGTAGAAATGAGGACTCATTAGCTACAGTTTCTGCTTCAGTATGTGCTGTGTGGGTTGGAAAAAGCTGCGCACAGTGAGACAGGGCATCTAACAGCCCCCAAAAGTGCCTGTTTTCGAAGCTTCCTAAATTAGTCCTTGGGTAGGAGCTTTCCCAGGGCCTGGGTCTGACAGAATAATTAAAGAAGAATGGGAAGATTCACTCAATCCATAATTATTTTTTAGTTTCCATATAGTCTGACCTTATAAATTCAGAATTATTGAGAGAGATATTAGTTTGGCTTAATGAGAAGCATGAAAACAGTAACATTTTAAATTGAAACATGGCTTTATTACTTCGGGCGATATTCAAAACCACAAACTAATAGCTTAACACCTTCTTTGGTGATGCTCGTGGGCCTGCTTTAATGATGAGATAAAGATGATTTTTAATTCACTGGAGGCCATTCCTTTCCCTGATTCGGCATACAAAGCCAGAGGTGTCTGCCGTGTTCACTTACTATATAACACTTTTTTCTTTAATTTACATATTCTTGGATTTTTTTTTCTCAAAATCATAAAAGCGACACATCACCACTGTACAAAGCCAAAGGAAAATTAATTCTGTGAGTGAAAAGAGTTAATAAATGTCTTCCCTTCCAACTCAAATCTCATGTATAACCACTAATAACAGTTTGGCATGAATCCTTGTGGTGCCAGGTTTAACTGCCTTGGACAGAACACCCAGGAGATGCTCAGGGAATAGTTGTCAAACTAACTTGAAGCAGTCCCCTGACTCTCAACAGCCTAAGTTTATCACTAACAGTATCCCATTATTTTTCATTCCTGTTAACCCAACCTCAGCTTGGACGTCTATGGCTTCGTTTTTAACTGAATTCTCCTCTCCTGGGCTTCCCACTGACAGATCTGTCCCCTTCTATGCTTCATATGACATTGGAATAATGGGTCTCAAGTGTGCTGTGCAGTCTTCCCTTGACCAAGA